>PVJA010000055.1:78473-93478 GCA_004027025.1 Myocastor coypus | reverse complement strand
TCCCAACCCCAACCCTTCAACTAATTTCCCCTCCCCCATCTCTTGATCCCCTTCCCATACACTAAAGATTCATCTCAGTATTTCCTATTGTCTATCTTTCGTTGTGCACTTTGTAAAGTTTCTCACATAGTAACTTTTTCCAGTTTTGGTTTTAAAGAGGTAAATAAGAGCGTAATACAGCATTACTCATCATTGGCCATATTTGGCCAAACAAGTCTCGCCCCCTCCCCCCATTCTCCATTATCACTTATTTTGATAGCTCAGTGACACAGACCAGATGTCATTTCAGTTAAAATTACATTGTTTTCATAACAAAGTCGGCTTACCTCACTTCTAAAGACAGCAGACTAATGTTCTTCTGTATACTGTCATGGAGAGAGTGAGTTAGATCTTTCCAAAGAACTTGCCAAGCACAAAGAATGTAAGGAATTAAAACTTTTTAAAGACCCCCACTAGCTGGCTTCCAAATGATATGTAGATATCTACATAGCTTGGAGGCATGTAAAATGTCTTAAGGCTTTGTAACATAAAACCCTTGACTTCAGCAGGAAGTTACAGATCCTTCCCTGTAGGAGGCAGAAGGCCAGAGATTTCATTGACTGGAACTGTTTTCGTTGTTAGTTTTACTTATTTTTTTACCCTTCTTTCCTGGTCTGTGGTCACCTGAAGTAAGTTATATTTTAAATTCTCAAGGGTTTTACGTATACTAATTTTGCCATTTAACATCTAGAATGTGGACAGTACCAATTCCATCTTGGGGGCCAACGTGCTTACAGTTTCAGCATGTATAAACTGTAAATTTTAAAACTGAATCTCTCCTTTTCCCTCATCTCTGCTGCGGTTACAGGCATGTTATCAACTTTGTGGTTTTGATGTGGATTTGGGGACCAAGAACTCATGCAGCACTGGTGCAAACTCTCTGAAGAGTGTCAGGAGAAAATGTCACATCAAGGCATCTCTTGCTGGTCCCTTGCTAACTTTCTTTCAATTACTGTAGGAAACCTAAGAAAAGAACATTTTCCTTTAGACATTTTGTTCTCAGTTGATTTCAGGCTCCTAATTATCTACAATGTATGGTTTTTTTTTTGTTTTTTTTTTTTTGTCATTTTAATGGGAATAAAAGTAAAATCGCTGTGAAACAGTTTCCGAACAGGTTAGTAGGACAGTTTCAATAATTGATATATAATGTACGTTTTTATATGGTGAAAAATAGTCCTCTTACATATTTACATATGATAAACCAGCAATCATATGTAAGATTAATCAAACCATTTTACAATAATGTTAGCACTTTTTCTTTCTTTCTTTCTTTCTTTCTTTCTTTCTTTCTTTCTTTCTTTCTTTCTTTCTTTCTTTCTTTCTCAGGTACCAGGTATTGAACTCAGGACCCTGCACTTGCCAGGCAAGTGCTTATTCTATTGAGCTATATTCCCAGTCCAATGCCAGCACTCTTCAGTGTCATATAACTCTCTTACTTTGCTTGTTATTTCCTTATTAATAAGATGTGGGAGCAGAAGGGAAGGGAGGGAAAACAGGTTTAAAGAAAAAAGATGGAAGGAAAAACGTGCAAACAGCATTTGTAAATGGGGAGAGGAAAAAGGATTGGAGGGAGGGCAAGGGAGAGGGACAAAGAAGATTTAAACTGTTACGTATGTGTACAAATCTCTATGACAAATGTGATCACTGTGTACTACAAGTACTAATGAATTTTTTTTTAAAGACTCAAAGTAAAACTAGCATATAAATTATACCAAAATGCTCAGAAGCATTATTTCTTTCTTGAATAGAAATGTCACCAAAAAAAAAAAAAAAAAATTGGCAGAGAAATGTTTTCAAAATAGTATATGCCGCCTTCAAGTTCACTAGGAAAAGCAAGATAAATGCTGCCATTGTTTCTTACTCTAGAAGTTTTTACTTCCCTGGTGTTCAGTTTCTCTCGAGTTAGCCAAGGAAGAACAGGTTGGTCTAGTCAGTGGTTCCCACCCACGTGATGCTCTTTAGCTCTATTGCAAAAATGAAATTTAATTTACAGATTTATCCATTGGTGGCCAATTGTGACTATATATTGTTTTAAACAGGACATTTTTGAGACAAGCATTACCTTTGGGAAGAAATGAGAATTAGTTTGATCTAGATGGTCAGCTAAAGCAAAATTACCTTGAGAATCACCAGTCAAGATCAAAGACGGCATAAGATTTCCACTTTTCTGGAATGAATGTGTGTATTATACTGATATTTGCTGTGGAGATCCAAATGTAAAGGGCTCTGAATATTTTAGTTCCAGGGATGCTGACCTGTGTCACCTCAACATAGCAGAACTGTACACTGCAGACCACAGAAGTACTGCATCACCGATGAAGCCACGTTTCCTCAGCACTACAGGGGATGAGTTAGCACAGCTTAGAACAGCAAAACGGGTGCAAAGAGCTAGGAAAGGAAACAGACTGAATGCCACCAACTCCGTGTAGATAGGAGCAGAGGTCAAAGGGTGTAGGATTGTGGCTGGGGTCTGAGATGGCTTGGAGATGCCCTTTCCTTCACCTCAGAATCTTTCTTTTCTGTCTGCCCATTCTGTCTCCACCTCATCCTGTGCAATGCAGCTATCAGGCCGCCTCTCCACAAAGCGTCCTGGTATTCATCATTCAGAGTTACCACAGTGCTTTGCGAATTCACCATCATGCTTTGGTAAACCTCCTTGGCACGGGTCACTTTCTGATTTATGTGGTGACTACCTTCCTAGTTGACCACTGAACTGGAAACACCTTGTGAACAAAGCCATCTGCTCCAGTTTTGTATTTGGAAGAAACTAGAAAACAGCCAAAACTTATTTACTAACTCAAAATCTATGATAGTGGATATATATATATATATATATATATATATATATATATATATATTCCACCTAAGCTAATACCATTTCTCTTACTCTAAAAGACATTTTCACAGATCAAGAAGATGCACACACACACACACACACACACACACACACACACACACATCATTAACAGGTTGTTGTAGAAGGACTGGAGCTAAACTGTGTACACCCACACGACAGCTGACCTTATGTGTGAGAGAAGATATGGGTTTTTAGTGTCAATATGTCCCTGAATTAAAAACTTATTTTTCATGAAATACAATTGCCCTTTGGCTTGAATAAATGTGCTCATGACTAAAATGTTGTTTCTAGGTCCAGAAAGAGTATATCCCTGGCTTTCCAAGAAGAAGGTCATGGCAGAGAGGAGGACAGGCATCCAAGCAGCTTCTAGGCATTCTGAGAAAAGTGCCTCAGTGATGGCCACATGAACGTCACACGCTGTGTTAGAGTGAGCACTGACTCTATAGCTGCGCTATGCTGACCGCCCACTTATGCAGCAGCGTGGGATTGTTGCTCTTAAGCCTATTGCTCCCAGTCAGTAAAACAAAGGGATAAACCTTAAGCAACCTTCCCCTGCTCTCACAGGCTAGCTCTGCTTTGCTCAGATCCCCTTTAGCTTGTTCACTTACAATTTCTTCCAAATGTCACTTGCTAGAAACGCTGCATTCCTGATCCTGGAAGTAAATAGACCTAGAGACGCAGCTTTCATCACCCGATGGCAAGAGGCCCAAAGTACATCTGGAGATAAACAGATTAAAGGGCAGAGAAGACCGGGGGTGGTTTGCAGTTGGCTTCATTGCAATACATTTAGAAGCCCGGTATTCGTTGCTTCGTCACGCCACACTACTACTGGTGTTTTCCATTTACTGAACGTTGCAAGCAAAACCTAAACAGACGACGATGCTCCCCATCCACTAGCCCTTCTCAGATCATTAGACTAAAATATGCTGCTCCGTAGTGTGCCTACTGCCAAAGCTTTCATTAGAGGCCCAGGGGAGCTGCAAGAATAGCTCTGAAGACTCTTAGTGAAAAATACATAATTATAAAATATGGATAAACAAATAGAGCAACAAATGGAAAGTGCTACCGAGTAGTGCTGCCGAGGTGTGTTCCGGAAGCGCCATGCTCTAACACAGAAGTAAGGGTTAAAAACAGTTTTACAAAGCACATGGAAGAAAGGAAGGCAAAAATGAAGAAAATCTTTGTTCTTTCACTGACATTTGAAATGCACATAGAGGCTTTTAAAAAAATCATTTCTTGCGGTTACTATTCAGGCAGCATCCTCGAATGTCTGTTCAGAAAACATTTTACATTTTGGGATACACTGCCCTGTCTTTTCAGATGGATTTAGATCATCTCTTATTTATACGAATTGGGAAATTATTCCACGTATGTTGGTGGAAAATTCAAAGATTAGAAGACTGTAAGGATATTTTAAATGTGTCATTTTCTCTGCGATCCTTTAAGAAAATCAACAAGTTTTCAGAATTTTTTTCATAGTTGAAAGGAACCATAATAACAACTGTGTGCCTTGGTTTTCAGCACAAGCTGCGACACATTTCTCCCTTAGTTGAAGAGAAAAAACCATCTGGACCTCGCTCTTAGCCACTATTCCATTAGCTAATTAAATTTGCAAAGCTCAACCAGCGAGAGACCACAGATTAGCCTCATTTTAATGATTTCATCCTTTTGGCAGAGTTAATGCAGTCTTGGTCCAAAGCAGACCAGATAAGCTTGCTTCCTTCTGAACAGACTGAAGCACTATGCAAGTCACATGTGTAAATTTTTAAAAAGAGAATGATTAAGGTTAATTTAATTTTAATAACACTCATTATGTTATCCATTATATACAACCTAGTATCATACTGACATAGGACTAAGACTGTATAGGATTTGAAAATGAGATATACTATTATTTTTCCTTTTTTTTTTTGCTTTTTGAGACAGGGTCTCACTGTGCAGTTCAGGCTGGCTTTGAGCTCACTTTTGTAGCGCAGACTGGTCTCGAACTCACAACGATCCTCCTGCCTCAGCCTCCCAAGGGCTGGGATTACAGACGTGAGCCACCACACCCGGCTACTATTATTTTTCATAATAAATATTTGTAATCTGCTATGTGTATTGTAGTTACAGCACCTTTGGTGCACATTTCAATTTTTTTGTGTGTTTGTTTTGTTTTGTATGGGTCTGCAGGGTCTACAGGGATCCACAGGGTCTCACTATGTAGATCAGACTTGGACTTGCAGTGATTCTCCTGTTTTTAGTCTCCCAAGTGGTGGGATTATAGGTGTGTGCCACCATGCCCAGTCTCAATCTGCATCTCAGCATGCCCTGGGGGTGGGACCAGCATGACATGCCTGGAATTGAGCCCCAGCTGCTGCGCTCTGCCTAAGTACGCACTTGAATCTGCTGAGCTATCTGGCAGACCCACATTTCAATTGTTGAGTAACTGCCTGCGACTAGTGATGACCATTCTCAATAGCACAGAAGTCACTGTGAGATGGGGCATGCCATTTTCTTACACTTACAGTTCACTTCAACATTTTAGGACTGCACACCTTATACCTGGGTATTACTTGAGTGAACAGTGACCAGAGAAAAACCTCTATTTATTTAAAATTTACATCATACCCAAGAGGTATGTAAGGCAGTGTAGACGCCAAGGGGCACAAAATACATTTTCCACTCTATACACGTTTTGGAACCTTGTGTTGTGTGCCATAAATATGTAGAATTTTTATCTTTTATGAAAGGGAGAGTGACCCAGAGACGGAGGGGAGGGTGCAAGTGAGGGAAAGAGGATGAAAATCAACTAAGATGCTTCGTCGATATGAGCCAGCTGCACACAATGGAGGTAATCACTACATGCTGCAAGCAGGTGCTAATAAAATTTCACAATAAAAATTAGAATATATCGCTTTTAGATCTAAAAGAGTACTATGGGTCAAATAAGAGCCAGCCCTCTAGCTGATCTATGAAGAGAAACTCATTATAGTTTTGGAATGTTTCCAGGACCTGAACTAGATGGGAAAGCTTCAGTTAAAAAAAAAAAAAAAAAAACTCTTCAAAATTTATGAAATTATGTCTTAATTTGGTTAGGAGCTGTGTGCACCAAGCTCCTGTGCTCTTGATCACATTTTCCACCTAGTAAAAGGGAAACGTGGTTATTTTGTGTTTGTGTGATTTAGCAATATGTAAATTATGTTTGAGATTGGGACCTAAAATATATCTAATGAAAAGATTTGATTGGAAAAAATAAAAATTATAGCAAATAGGCTGTTCTCAGAGAAATATTAAATTGGGGGTGAATAAATAGCTAAGGTTCTGCTTACAATGAAGCTGACAAAATGATAAGGGCTACTAAAAAGTCAGTAAAGAAGAAATTAGTTTACATCCTCAATTTCTAGAATACTAGCATGAATGAGCCTGTGTGTTACTACAAGTACCAGGATGGTGAATAACTATTCAATTTTAGCATAAACTCAGGATGTTCCCTCCTCATTTACCTCTATCATCAAAAGATATCACTTTATTACACTGGAATATATATATATATATATATATATATATATATATATATATATCTTCTTAAATGTAATTATTTGATTAAACTATTATCACAGAATCCTGTGATCTCATAATGATTACAGTCTTCCCTCCTTACTCATTCCTTGATCTCGGTGACTTTTAATTTCAAAATTTCAGATAATAAAAATGATTCTTCATTTTATTTTAGGCATTACTTCCTAACTATTGATATAAAGACAGTATTCAAAATTATAACAAGATTATAACAGTAAATGGAGGCTATAAAAGTTCTAGGTCTGGGAACTTGATTCTAATTTTTTTAATGCATGTAGGACAGGGGAGACAGGGTGCACAGGATCTCACTACGTAGATCAGACTCGTAGTGATTCCCCTGTTTTCAGCCTCTTGAAGTGCTGGGATTACAGGTGCAGGCCACCATGCCCAGTCTCAGCTGCTTTCTCAATGCACCCTGGGAGTGGGGCTGGCACTGCCTGCTTGCACTGATTCAAATGAAAAATAAGACTCATTGAATGATCCAAATACTTGGTTTGATTATCTTAAAACACAGCAACCAAAGGCAGAAGTATTATAACCACTAGAACGAGTATTAGAGCTCTAGGAAACACACAATGGATGAGAACTTGTTTGAAGGTAGCCCAGAACCAGATACGTTTCTGAAGCAGCACGCAAAAGGAAGTTAGTTACCTATAATTGCGAAGCCTTCTTAAAAATTCAACACCAGCATTTCTTGCTTTTTCCAATGGATTCTAAGTGATGCCTCAGTCATCAGGATGCTCAACAGTGGCACTAGAGACGAGTCCATGGAAGACCCAGCATTAATGTGCCTGAATTGCAGTGCTGCCTAACACTGGAACTCTGACGGGAGTCTCAGTGTGCTTAATTTATTGTCAGTGCATTTTCCTTAAACATATGAAGGATAATAAAATAAGACAAAAGTCCCAGATGAGTGAATCTCAGTATGTATAAAATAATATTTTTTAGGAATAACAATGTGCTGTATGTCGATTACTTTAGAGCATTTTACTTCTTGGTCTCTGGTACTTAAGATAATTCTATGTATAATCAATACTATCTTAAGTATGATTAGCAATGATATGTATTCTTATCTTCTTTGTTCCCGAGGCTTTTTCTCCCGAATATATGCTCCATCCATGGGGAGAAAGCTTCAGATGTCCAGTAACTTTGCCATTATTTCAGGCTGTGTGATTTCACCCATTTATACAGTGAATGCCTTTGGGCAGAAATTAGCTTCTTGAATGCCAAGACGTTAAGCGATCTTGTGCACTACATTCCCAATTTTCCTGTACGGATGATGGCATTCTGCTTGAATAGGGTTGGCAGAATTGCTACTCTGGTTCCATAAATTAAGAAAGGTGATTGAAGGTATGATGAACTTTTCCTCATGGTTTCCAGTATAATTTTTAAAAATAACTTCAAATGCTAATCGTATATCTAAAAAATCCATTTCCATAAAATGATTAAAAATAGGAAATAATTCCTCAAGAAAATATGAGGCATGAATGAGGTTTTCATACCATCAATGCTTATTCTAAGTCTCTAAATCAAAAGACATGAATTGCCTCTTTTGCAGTGTTTGGTTTACAGTCTATAGGGCCAGTCCTAGAAAATGTGTTAGGTTGTTGAAATGTAACAACCTTTTCCATCTTTTCTAGTATATTCAGAGTTTTATCCCGTAAGGATAAAATCTTGGTGGTTTGTCTTATAGGATAAGGTATGGCAGCTACAGTTGAGTGTCCAGAGCAAGAACTTTGCTAACATAGCAGGAAGAAGATGCTCCCTTCCAGAGTTTTCTCTTAACTCCTGTAGCTCTTTATATTCTGCCTCTGTGTTTTATGTTCTGCATGCACTGCCATCAGCTCAGTTTTTAAAATTTTTATAGGTATCTCTAGGGTTTGTTTTTCCATAGATTGGCATGAGTTTTAAACCAGCCCCAATGGAATCACACCAGATTAAAAAAAAATTCAAAGGACAGTGAGAAAGAGTTAATTACTACTGAATGTGGTGTGCATGCTTGCCTGTGCAATTTAAGGGGGTGGGGTGAAGTTCCAATAAACCACCTTCAAAAGGCTCATGTTATAAAACAAAATTTGGAAAAGGGGCAAATCTGAAATGCAAGTGACTTGCTTGCTTCAAAAGCAATCTAGCATTGGCAAATGAATGCTGAATAATCGAAGGACTCATTATCCTTTCTGCACCTGCGTTAAGAATTGTGTTTTGACCTCTGGAACTCACTAGTATTCCATATTGCTTCTTGTCAGTGTTCGTATTCTTCTTCAGCGTTCTTCTTGGAAGGCCCGCTGACCTTTACAGTGCTTCTTCTCTTAACTGGAACTGGCCTGACCCTGACTGTGCCCTTTTGGTCACGTACAGCTTCTTAGAATGGTTACGTTGATGCGGCATCTCTAGCTACCAAGGCACATGATTATAAACACAGAGCAAGAGAAAGTTTATTCAGATTAGAGTCCTCGCTTGATATCGATCAAGTCCTTTGTTTCCTAGATGGGTATCTCCTTTGGAAAAAATCAGGCTTTTCTCATGAAGAGATTTGTTTTACATTTTCAGTCTAGAAAGAATGTCGAGTTCAATAACAAGATAAATGGCTCATACCTGATGAAAGCTAGTGGCCGTGAATGGAGCGGGGAAGCGGCTTCTGCTGAGCACCTTGTGCACGCCACGCCAGGCTCCTCTGTTTAATAACTATTACTACGTATGCTGGTGAGATGTGAAAGTCAAATGGATTGGCACCTTCAACATAATGATGGTATTCTTTGGATAAGATTATCTAATGATGTTAGGACTTACACATTCTGGCTCTGTCATTTTCTTTGTCTCTCTAAGAGCTGGTAACATGTTTCTAAAGTGTGGCACACGGGTAAAGACAAAGCTGTCAGAGGAAATTGTCAATGCTGAGACCAGAATCTCCTATAGGGTTAGCGACAGAGTGAAATCCTTAGAAGATGAGAAGGGGTTTAGAGAAGCCTCCTGGGGAGATTTGCATATTTAGGCGGGGTGTTACGGTTTGTGTTTGGTTGTCCCCTCAAAGCCTCCTGCACTCATGGGGCAGGGACTTCTAGAGTTTGTGATTAACTCATGATCCACTGGGATGCTGGATGTGAGTGTTGCTGGGATTATGGGTGTGAGTGCTACGCCCGGCCTGGGGAGGCTAGCCTGAACGCAACTTAAGCGAGCCAGACTCGCTGTCTGTAGTCACTACTGCCGCTGCTTCTGCCCTCTTGCTCTTGCTATTTTGCTGTTTTCTGCCATGTGAACTGCTGCCCTCTGCCATGCGCTACTCTGCCTTGGAGCCAGCTGAGTAGGCTCTGAAACCTCCACAAACTGTGGGCTAAGTAAACCTTTCATTGCCTAATTTTGGGTGGCAGCTATTGGTCTCAGCAACGAGAGAGGAGTAACTCAGATATGGTGGGAAGAGAAAGGTGAACCAGCAAAGGATCCCCTGGGGACAGTGGGGACAGCAAGTGGCAGGCTGCTGAGGAGCTGGGGATCAGTACCTGCTTGAGCTACTTCCAACGGCCGGTGTTGCTGAAGTCAGAGAAGAAGCGACGTGGATCGAGAAGCCTCCCTGCGAGGACAGAGGCAGCAAAGCAGTGCACCAAGAACCGGGTGCCCAGGGCCTACCTGTCCCTATTCCATGGGAGCAACATGGAGCTGAGGCGCAAGTTTCTACAGAAAGAAGGCAAGATGATTTTTTTTTTTCTTGAGGGAGTGAGAGGTAAAACAGGGAGGTGTGTAACACATTAAAATCATGAAAAGTGGCTTATGAATAAAATAGACAGTAGCATCCCCACCTATGGCCCAGATCATATCACAATTCTACACTTAATCAACATTTTATAAATAAAATATAAAGCAGATACAAAAGAATTGTCAATGGTTTATGATACATTTTCAATAAACTATATTTGTCTTGGCTTTAAAATTTTTTTTTTCCTTTTGATGTTTGATTCTTTAAAAACTTGTGCCTAAGCTCCATGTTGCTCATGTGGAGTAGGCCTGGGCACCTGGCTCTTTGTGCACTGCTTTGCAGCCTCTGTTCTCTGAGGGAGGCTTCTCGATCCACGTGCCTTTAGACAGGCACTTGGACTGCTGAGCTATCTCTCCAGCCCCCAAAGTGAAACTTTCAGTATGGCCTAGAGAAACATAGAAAGGGAGAGAAAATGCTAGGTATGTGACAGCTCTCTAGCATGGTGCCTGATCATTGTTACCAAGAACTAAACAGGAGAGACACAGTGTATTAAAGTCATTAGGACCACGTCAATAAAAGAAAGGATAGACCAATAAGAGTGAAGAATTTTCTTCCTTTTGATGTTTGATTCTTTAAAATGTTTCAAAATCTTGGGCCCAGTTGCTGAATTCAGAGCTCTTTTCTATTCAGTAATGCTATCTTCTATTAACTAAATGTAGATTTGGTTGGAGATCCCTCTGTGTGGTTCCATAAACTTTGGACAACACACTGAAAGTGTTGGGGTCAGGAGCTTGTTTAGAAGGCTTGGACTAGGTCAGGGCTGGAAGCTGCCAGTAAGGAACTCAAGGGAGCAGTCTTGCCTGATTGGTAGAAGTGGCCTTAGAATTAGAATGCGATCACTGCATGTCCATATTTCTTTAACGTTAGGGGTTTAAATTGCAATGATATAAATGAGATGAGTGATTTGTCTGTTCACTACGGGGTCCCCTGTTGAGTTAGACGATTTCAGAAATAATGGTCCATTTTGTGTCAAATTTCCAGACCGCCAATTTGAGGTCTGGTTTGTATTAGTAGCCATAGATAATTTCCTGGGAAGACTACTAAGTGGCTTAGAAACAAAATCTGCCATGACACATATGCATTTGAAATCATCCCCCAAGCCCAGACCTCTTCACGTCTGCAGGCAAGGGAAGTCGTTCTTTCCATACTGGACATGTTTAGCCAGTAGATGGAGTAGGTGAATCCAGTGAACTTGAACCTGAGCGATCACGCTGTAGCCTCTCAATATTTCAAGAAGGGACAAAACAATCGAGAGAAATTAAATATTGGGTGCAATGTGCAACTGCAGCTGGTGAACGTAATGGATGACACAGGTGGGCCTTGCCTCGGGTGTTTGTAAGACAAGTAGCAGTAATGTGCGCACATAGGCACATCCAGTAATCCATGCATGGATGAATTCCTGAGCATTAATTACCATTGTGTAAGTAGCAGGCCACCGAGGCAACCTGAGATACTCAATCTCTGTTTTTTTTTTTTTTTTTTTTTTTCAACATTTTGCAAAATGCTGGTCGAGTATCTGGGAAAAAACTTCCAAGTGCACTGTCTACCCCACCCCTTCCCTCCCTTAAATATTTTTCAAAAGTGATCATCTTATTCTGTGGTTTGGTTGGTGGGTGATATGGGAAAGCCCACTTAGTGGCTGGAACCACAGAGAGCAGAGCTGTATCACTTCCCTTGGGCTGCCAGACCTTTCTTTCGGCAGAAGTGCTGGGGGTATTACCCTGCGAATGATTTATCGTGCTTGCTTTCAGTGTTTCAAATTTGCAAGCTGGGGCCGGTTTCCAGAGACAGCAGGGCAATAAACTCTACTTTCCTAAAAGAAAAGCAGCGACCACACCACCTTTCAGTCAAATGGGCCTGGAACAATGAACAGCCGCAGAAAATCAGCTCCTCAGAGATTCTCAGGAAATCTGAGGGTGTCAATTGTGCTGGCTTGAGAAGCCCGCTTTGTAAAATTTTATTTTAAAGAGATTAGAAAAATAGTAGGTAAGACCTTAAAAATGGTAAACAATTTATCTATTTTATTTATTTATTTATTTATTTATTTATTTATTTATTTGTAGTACCAGGGATTGAACTCAGGACCTTGCTCTGCCAGGCAAGTGCTTATTCTACTGAGCTATCTCCCCAGCACAATTTCTTTACTTTTTAAAAATAAATAATAATTAAGGAATACAAAATGGCAAAAAACATAAAGGCATTAGAAATGCTACAAAATCTCACTAAACAAAGTAACCAGAATTCAGCCATGGTTGCTGTATCACATAATGTTATCTTAAAATTAGTGGTTTAGGTTACCAGATAATGATGATACACAATTTCAAAAAAAAAAAAAAAAAAAAAAAAATCCAACAAATAAAACATGACAAAACCACAAGCCATGGCTGTTATACTGCACATTGTTGTGAGAAGCCCAGTTTGACAGGCTGTTGCAATCTGGCTTCTGCATCTGCCCCTAGAAATGCCCCTCTCTGCATTTTCATATGCACATATGCACACAAGCATGTCACATCTCACACACTCAAGACCAAATCACATTACCGTTGGGTGCTGACAGAAATTACAACCTCTTCAGTTATGAGTCAGCTAGTTTCCCTCACAGTGTCTGCAGTCTGCTCTTGACAATGCTTCCTTCATTCTCCGAAGCACCTGCATGACACCTCATCAATTACCCAGAATCCCTTAGGGCAGGCACCGACCCCGCAGGTCAGATCAGTGAGCCAAGTTGGAGAGCGCTCCTTAACCCTTCCATGTACCTTAAATGCATCTGCTATCGCTCTACTTTTCAGGACTGTTGTTCAGAAGCTCCTTAGCGTATAGTGTGCCTCTACCTCTAGATAAAGAAACCTCGGTACAGTGAGGGTTGCTGGACAGAAGACTCAAAGGCCAGTTAGAAGTATACTATTTCTTTCTCCTCTCTGAGCCACACTGGGCAGACAGCTATAGATTCCAGTCATCGCACAATTCTCAGCTCCTAAGCCAATGAGTGTCCTCCCTTTGGTCTTTCATGGTCTTATCAAACTCTTCTTCAAATTAAGCCCTGATGCTTAATTATCAAGGTTTTCTGAATGTAGGCATTACTGGGTGAAAGCTGGCTGACCTATAAGCCTTTCAGGTGCACGCTATTTCAGGACCTTGGTCTCTGCTTGGGAAGCAGCTTGGCTGAAACTTTTCCTCTGTCTTACAGTCTCTTGGACATGCCTCTCCCTTGCACTAGAGTTCGTCCTATTTATTGGCGAGAGGTCATTTTCTGGAAGGCTTCCTAATGCTGCTGGTGGCGTTCTTGTGAGATCAGAGGATTCCTATGTAGTGTAATCCTAACCTCCACCCTATCTTAGGAGCATGAGCCAAATTAAATAGCCACACAAGATAAGGCTCTGCTAACATGATCCCATCTGTTAGTCTGAGAAGTTACTAGTTTGAAGATTTTGATTGTGATATTGACATATATAATGCTAACTGGGACCAGATACAAAACTGGTAGGCCCATCTAAAGTTTATCTGCATGGCAACACAACTAGGGCTCAAAAACAAAAACAAACCAGGATAACACAAACCCAAAACGCCACTGTTCCACAGCTATAGATTTAACTTTGATTTTATATTACACTAAATATTTTTGTTTTCTTAAACAAAACAACATGTGATAGACCAGTTGTGTAAGGCTATGCCTTCCTAGTCAGGCCTACAAGTCCCACATTAAGAGAAAAGGAAAAAGTTCATCTCAGTGAGCCAGTGAGGAGATCCAGCCTTTGGGATTGCAGGAGAAGTTAGCTTGTAGCTACTGGCTGTTAATCTACAAATCAGAGCTTCAGTTAAGAACAACTTTGGATTTAGGTTTCACAGAGAAGAAACACTGATAACATGAAACTTTGGCCCAAAGTATATCAGAGCTGTCCGGACTGTGTAAAAATGTCCCATTCTCTGCTGGTTGCTGTGCTTTGCTTTGCTTTGATAAGCTCATTAGAGACTGTGTGTAGCTGCTGCACCATGTATGGAAAATGGCAACGAATTAGACATAATATTTTTGAGTAACATGCAAGTAGCTAAAAAGGCTATTTCTGAATAACAAGCTGGGCATGACCAGGTAGGTTAAAATGACCGTTACATACTGTCATCTATTGAGTTTGACGTATTGAGAACAACGGAAAGAAGAGGGACTGTGTCATAGGGCTTAGGCTATGTCCTTTTCTGATTGTGGATGGTTACATTTATCTAAGGGCTGCACTGTTTTATCCAAGATGAAAACATTCTTGGGTGGGGCAATTAACTATCTTGCTTGCAGAGGCTGGTAGTACTGTTGTATTCTGTTTGAGTTTCCAGCAGGACACCCCCATCTTTGGATGAAAAATGCTGACTGGTATGTTCTGGGAATCTTGGCTCACCCCAGGGCTAATAAGCACAGGGCCCTGGCTATGTGCCCAGCTCTTGTGGCAGGGAGTTACCTCGGAATGCTTTTTATAACTTACAATGAAGTTTTGACTTAGAAAGCATGACCTGCTAGCGCATCACAGGAAATCAGGCTTTCCCTGACAACCACCAAAATCAAATCCTATTTCCACCTGCGACCCTGGCTTGAACTCTTCAGTATGAAATATGCATATTCATAGAAATTCTTTTTGGAGAAGATAAGAAGGGAAGAGTGCGTGTAGAATTCTCTTTGTGGGAAGAACTCAATCTGTGTGTCTTTTTCCAATGGAAAGTCTCAAGTGTGTGTGTGTGTGTGTGTGTGTGTGTGTGTGTGTGTGTGTGTGAGAGAGAGAGAGAGAGAGAGAGAGAGAGAGAGAGAGAGAGAGA
>PVJA010000055.1:0-78373 GCA_004027025.1 Myocastor coypus | reverse complement strand
GCTGAGAGGAAAGCAGGTTCTTTCTTTGTTTTTAAAGAATTTCAAAGTATTGGTAAGGTTTTCTTTAAGCTCTCACCAACCCTTAGAGTTCATTGAAGAAATTAGAAGTCTTTCCTTCCTGCTAAATGCTGGAAAATAACTCTGAAGTCAAGGTATGAAAACAAGGTCTAGCAACGGTTTGTTGGCTCAACATTTCAAAAATGGCTTCAAGTATCAGGATTATAAAATTATGTATTCCTCCTCAGTCTTGCATTCTACAAAGTTGTTAGCTTACCTAAAAATGTAAACATCTTCTAAAAGAACTTCAGATAGCCACTATGCTTTGATTTTTAAGCTTTAAAAAGTTTTATAAAGGAGTCCAATCAGTGACCTAAGCAAAACTGACAAGACTATAAGAGAGATGTGATTATGGTTAATCTATGAGATTGCTTGAAAAATGTGACTTTGCTATAGTAGAGCCTGCTTACTATAGGATGATTAAAATATATCTTTGTATTAAAGCTTGGTTAGGGAAGAATTTGACTAAATTTATACCAAGTAAACAAGGTTATATATATTTTTTTCTTCTTTGAGATGCATAGGTCACTCTTTCTGACATTTCATTTCTTCACCTCCGGCAAAGGAGGCCCAGAGTCTTGGCTGCATCTCATACCTTGTAACTTGTGACCTCGTATCCGGGTAGAAGTAAGCCTGGGAACTGAGGTTCAAACTTCCTCAGCTTGTCTTGAAGGAAAAGGGGACGTAGAAAGAGCCAAGGGAAGAGGGGAAAGACGGGCGTGGAAAAGGAACACAACGGAGAGAAGTGAAACATGGAAAGAAAAGAGAAATAAAAGAGGAAGGAGGTTCACGAGGAGAAGGAACAGTTTTAGCCGACAGGGCTGCCACGGGAGTGCCAAGTGTGACAGCTGAGACAGGCCCGACTTGGCTCCTTCACCTCGGAGCAGGAAGAGCACTATTTTTACAGGAGGTCATTAGCAAGCCGTGCTTGGACGTTAGCCTCTGTGTGCTTGCGGGGTAGGTCCTAAGCTGAACAGATCTCCCAGCCCTTTGTTCGCTACCTGGTAGCCCGCTGGCCAGCTGGTCTGGAGACTTGCTTAATCTTGTCTTTACTTTCCTGACAAAGCAGCACTTCCATTAAGAAAAAACAAAACAAAACAAAACAACAACAACAACAAAAAACACTCAGCCATGAATTTCTGCTCTTAGCCTGGCCAATGAAATGTGAGCACGGGCATGTCTATTTTAGGGCACAGATGTGGGGGTGTTTAAAACTCTGGGTGGTTTAGAGCTCCTGAGTGCACGCTGCTGTCTCTGGTTCTCTCTTTCTTGTTCATCATTGTCCTGAGGAGGCTGCCGGATGGGTCAGAGAACTGAGCAGTATTCTAATCGGCTCAGACTAAACGGAGAGAGTGGAAAGAGCTCAATAAAAGATCATTTTTTTTTTTTCTTAAGATGTAACCTTTTTTTTTTTCTTAAGAGTTTGACTTAAGTATTACTTATTGCTATTTCAGTGCTTTCATGTAGGGGGTTAAATTCTCCTGAAAATCTCTTACCTTCTAGATTTTGGGAGTTTCCAGCAGAAAACAAAACAACAAAAACTCATTTGCAACTAGTTACCGGTGCTTTATTCATCACTGTACCCCAATATTTAATAGATCAGATGTTTTCTTCTAGAGAGCAAGGGGCAAGCAATGGCATAAACATGCATAAGACCAAATCTGTGATCAAACTGATTCACTTCAATTCAGTAACTACTTTTTATGACACTATCTTTTCCTTAATCTGTTGGCTCATCAGGGGATTATAATTCAGCATGTTTTAGTTTATAGCAAAGGGAAGGTGAGCAAGAGGTTCATCTCAGTCCCATAATAACCAGATACAAAGCACAAAAGAGATTCTGAGAATCAGAGGTGGTCCTGCCCCCAAATTACAAGGGGAGCTCAGTGCTGTGGGCCAGACATGTTATAATCCTCAATATGCACACCACAGCCATATTGATGCCATCAGGGCTATCATGCAAGTGCTAAGTGTGACAAGGCTGGAATTGTCCCTTTGCAGGGACAACTGATATCACGTGACAGGAAAATGATAGCTAATTGTCTAGTGAGATGAGTTACTTTGGCTGATCACTTTGTATCTTCCTGCTGCTGAATAATAAAGGCATACACTTAGAAGACAATGAGGCTCTCTACTAGGTGCTTATTGGGGTCCTGGAGAGGTGGGAAGGTGCTGGGACTATGAATGGAAGGTTTCTAGGGCAGTCAGGGAGCCCAGAAACATACCTGTCTTTCTTGCAGATTGGCTGGAAGTTATGCATTTCCTAGAGGCCTAAAAGCCACTAACAACTTGTCCATCTGTAACTGGAAGCTACCAAAGGATGCAGCTGTCTCATTTGGCACAAAGAAAGAAGCATAATCTCAGAAGATGCTAAAGAAGTTGGAAGCAGAGAATGGGACTGTTTTAGGATGTGTCTTGTATTAAGTGGCTTGAGGTTCACAAATTTTATCTAACCCAATAACTACCTATCACGGCTATAAAACTCAATTGCCCATGAAAATTTTCTGTCTGTCTCTCTCTGTCTCTGTCTGTCTCTGTCTCTCTCACTCTCTGTCTCTCTCCCTCCCTCCATCTCTCTTTATCTCTCTGTTTACCTAATTGGTCCAACCCTCTTTCACTACAAAATATGATTCCTTAAGGTCTTTCTTAGCTTAGAGCTTGACAAGTGTAGTTTTGAAAGCTACACAATGCATTCTGATCCACTATAGTATGGAGAATTGTTTGATTCTCACAGTCCTATGAGGTTCCCACAGAAGCATGGACATTTGCATTTCTGCTGCTTTAATGTGAGCCAGTAATGGAACTGTGGATATGCCAGGGCTAAGTTTTGGTGCTTAAATTTTTATTGCTTCCATAATAACATCTCAAAATATATCTGACTATTACATGGAAAATATATAGAATACCTAATACTTGATACGCAGAAGGCAAAGAACTAGTTTTGGTTCTTTATGCTACACTTAATAAAACTAGTAATAGCTTTCTCTTGACCAGAAAATAGCACCCATCCCATCCTTATTTTATTTCCATTTACTTTTAAACAAAACAGTGTACTGACTGGGGAGAAGGTACTAAAAGTAGAAGAGGTCAGAGTATATTGAATCATGAAGACTCTTATAATCAATGGGCATTAAATAATTTTGACATAAGGAGCATAGGTTGGAAATTGGTTTGAAGCAGATAGTTTATTGAGAGGCTACAGCAGTTTATCCCTGATAATGATGACTGTTTTAGGTTTTTCTTGGTGTTTTGGACATAGGTCTGGGGCTACCTGGGAGACCAAAATTGACAGACAAAAACTCCTCTTTTCAAAGCAAGTTCTGGTGGCAACTACTTAAGCATCACCCTTTACCTGAGCCTCAATTATGTAAACAGGTTTGTTTGGTGCAGGTCCGTTAGCTGCTAGACACAGACAGGTACGTTTATCACTTGAAGCTTCAGAGTTGGAGCCACTCTATTTACACCAGATGGTCCTGGTGGTTTTATACAACGGGTGAGCTCCAGTAATGTAGCAAACAAGTCAATAAGGTAGTAAACAATACCCTCCTATGCAGGTTTACGATGAATCCACAAGTCAGCCCCACATCCCATTATTCCATTACGTTACCTATTTTAAATTACACATGTTGATGATTTTATTGTTTTCTCTGAAAAATTCAAGTCTTCCTAGGATGGTTACTTCAGAGCCCAAGGGAGTCTGCTGGGTGACAGGTGAGGCCAATGGTGACAATTTAGGCGGACTCAACCGACGCCATGCAATGCTTCTGTAATTAGACGACACTCTGAGGCTCAAGAGAAGATGGAAGTCTGGAAGAATTGTACACTGTGTGCATTCACTGTGCTGTGAACTTCTAGGATATCAGCTTTGTGGTCCAGAAAAGAAAAATTAAAACAGAGGCTTGGGAAGCCATGGACTGCATGTGGGACCACGGATCTGCTCATGCACAAGGCACATACATAAGATCGAGGCACTTGAGAGCACGGGCATCTGTACACAGATGGCACCGCTGGGTCTCTCCACAGGAGTCAGCTGCAGGCACGGAGGAGTCTACAAGAGGCCCAGCTCTCTGATCCTGTCTCCCTTCACTTTGGGGACAGAGGAGAACCAAGAGGGCAGGCATCAGACTGACATTTTCTTTGCTCCTGAGATGAAGTGGAAGCAGCCTTGACTAATGCAGCTACACTTGACTGTCCACAGCAGCAGCAAATTGCGGGCGCCCAACTGCTCATCAGTGATCCAAGGGATTACTTGGTAGCTTTTAGCTTAATTCCGAAATTAGTTAATGGAAGTGTCACTAATGAGCTTCTATTAATAGAAGGCAAGCGAAGTAACACTGGTAATGCAATGGCTAGGAGGCGAAATAAAATATTGCAATATTTTACATGTGGGAAAATGAACGAGTACTGTTCTGTAACAAAATGGCTTTACTGAAAAACACGGAGCTAGGAAATAGACACAACTGAGAGAAATCTTCACGAATGGGCCCCTGCTTGGTGATTGCTTTCAAGTTTAAATTGAGTGGTAGGCAGCTGTATGTACTTAAAGACCTTCTTTCTCCAAAGGTCTTTTTTGTTTTTTTTTTAACTTGTTAATTTTTTTTATTTTTGCAGTGCCAGGGATTGAACTCCACATGTCTTTTCTTGATTATTTTGAGAGGATATTGAAGGTTTTGATCTTTCTCTTGAACTTGTCATATGAAAAGAAAACCTGCCTTTCAACATTTATATTTCTACTTCTACGTAGCCCTTTCTTTTGAACACACATATAATGCTCTTGGCAGCATGATTAGCAGCTAGAAAACGGGGACGTGAAGGGTAAGAGAATGCTTTTCCTGTTTCTTTTTCTCCATGAACCTAGAGTTCAATGGGCAGCATGCAGTAGTCTCTGATCACACGGAAGTAAACATCTGATCCATGACGTATACAAGTAACTGCTGGATTTAGCTCCCTGCCAAGGTTCCTTGGGATGAGGGGTTACGTCTTCCATCTTTGATTCCCTGTGCCTGGAAGCAGTCTTTGAGCAGGGCCGAGGCCGTGCTAACTACTCTGACCAATGGGTCAGTTCTGTTGTTTAGATTCCAACTGCTTCGGTATCTTAGGACAACTGAGACCTGGAAAACAATGAGTGCAGGTGGCTTTCTGTCTACAAATAATTGTTATTCATCTTACGGATATAAAATTCTGCTGATAGTGAATATTCCGTAAGAAAAAAAATTTAATTAGAATACTTGGGATGTGAGCCTGACATCACTTGCACTTCCCTAATTAAATGTTGATTTAATTCACAAAAACTATTTATCTCACACACTCTTCACACATTTTCATCTCAGTGTGAAGGTTACCCAGGCTTTGGCATTGAATGTACAGTGTTATTTTATTTCCTGCAGTCCATGCGAACTTTCAGCACACTTAACTAAAGGCCACGTCCTCACCAGAGAGGATCCAAATATATGTGTGTGTGTGAAAATTCAAATACTTCAAGCAACATAGATGAATTTAGTTGTGGCTTTTAGGGATCCACAGTGACGTACATGTGGCTGTGGCCTTGTTGCGGGCTACCCTGGCCTGACACTGGAAGTAAAGGCGGCCAGAGGCAGCTGCAGCTGCCTGAGCAACAGAGCTGGGGAATTCAGCGGCAGAAGCAAATGTCTGCAGCCAAAATCCTGTGGTGTCAAAAGCCCTGCTGTGGGACCTGGCACAGGCAGTAGAAGACTGGTGTCGCTGAACTTGGTTTAATGAAAAGACTCCTAGGTTTCCATCCTGGGCCAACTCCGCGGCTGCTATGTTCCAGTGCACATTAAAGGTTTGGGTGACGGGGAGTATTTCCCATGCAGATGTCTGCTGCTGTGCAGAAACGGTGGCAGAGCCTGGAAGCCATTTAAAACCACCCCATTTAGATGCGATAGTTGTAACTTAACAGAAATTTGTCACCAGTCCACATTAAGGCAAGGAGTGGGGTGGAACCAAGCTATGCCTACACTAGGTGACATTATTTGCAAGATATTTTGACTTCAAACAAGGTGCTTCATCATCTGTTCTTCTTGCAAAAATGGATGACGCTAAGTGACATTCCTTCTATTAACAATGAATAAGAGGAAGTAGTCATTCTTCATGTGTATTCAAGCTACTGTGTGTCAGTTATAATGTTATAATAGTTATATGTACAGATAACATGTTCATGGGTTATTAGACGGTATTTGTTTTTATACATAATCCTATAGCCACAACCTTGAAGCTGAACTAATTTCTATCTTTCTTGTTGACTATATTCTCATTGTGTACCTAACTGCTGATATAAAATGAATAGGCTATTTCTGCAATTAACAGGAATACAACTTGAGTAGAAAAACTGTCAATTAGAGATGGCCAGGTAGCAAATGAGCTATGACTCCCACTACACAAATATTATTTTCATGATTCAAAAAAAAAAAAAAAAAGAATAGATGCCACTGTCCTATAGCAATACACATTCATACAAATAAAAATATTTGTAATAATGAAAACAAATTATAACTTTGGAGCTGGATTTAATAAATAAGTTATCATGTTCCATCTTTTGTATTGTCTATGCAGGTACTAAGACTTCATTTCTTTGGTCAACTAAAAGGTAATACGATTTGTAAGACTCTGAAATGAAAAACACCCAAAAGACATCCATAGCTCCTCATGTTTCTACAGCACGACATTGGGGTGGTTAAGTGCATTTCTTCTCCATGTAGTTTTGTAAGGTTTCTTATTATCTTCTGAGCATAATCTGATGGTTATACTTTTCCAAAAATACATTGAGAAACAGCCTGGCAATATTTGTAGTGTACCATAGACAGTACTTCCCTATCCTTTGTATCTTGGAATTTTTTAAAGGGGTAATTATATAAAATGATGAATGTTATGAAAACATGTAACTTTAATTGAGAAGTTATGCACATCTAAGAAAGTAGAGCTGCTTATACTTATTGGCACCAAAAGCTAAGTTCCAATTTTATTTAGTAGAATCAAATCTTTTGTGGTATTGTTATTGATCTGTGAAAGATTAAAAAAAAATAATGGGGAAAAATGGTGATGGGGATGAGGAGCACAGATCAAAAAAAAAAAAACAAACAAAAACAAAACAAAAAAAAAAACAAAGGGTGGAATGCAAAGAGAAACAGTGGTTATCCTGGTCACCAAGGGATTGTTATAATCAGGCTGTCTGCGTAATTTCATTTCTAAGGTTAAAATTATTTTGTTATCATCTAACCTAAAAAAGCTTAGTAGTCAGATTTGAAACTGGGCCTGAAAAACATGAATTGATCTGTTGCAAGTCTTAGAGCTGTCTCTCCGGGATGGGCTGCATGTCTAGTGTCTCACTTGGGGCTTTTTTCTTGGACTCTGCACAGAAAGGAATGAGAAGGTTGCTTTGCAGGAAGGAGGGTCACCCAGTGTAGCAACCTGGCTCCTACCTGGGTTTCCTTGCTTCTCATAGTAGTCTGCATACCGATGTTGGTTGGTACCACACAAGCTCTGAACACATTTGTTTTCTCGCTGTTGCACGTTGTCTCTTTCTCATTCCTAGAATGCTCTGACCCTGATTAGCTCAATTGCACCCTATCAATGCTTCCTTGAGAGAGCACAGAGGAAGACTTCCATCCTAACAGCCATGCGCTACATTTCCTGTCACATGAGAAACACCAGAGGCAACTGTGACTTTCCAGACTGACTTCTGTTCAATCACTATGAAAAGCATACCTGAATGGCAGGCGCAAGTTAGACAAGGTTCAAAGAATGTGAAATGTTATCACATTATTGCTTAGTTTTTCTTAAAAACTATGGTTAACTTAGTATTACTTAGAATTTATGAACACATGTACATATAGATACATATGTGTATAGAATTTTGTGCAACTCTTCGTACGCGAGTCAAGTTTTGTTCTGTATCTTATTCATTTATAAGCTACAGGAAGTAATGATAAACACTGGATCTGGTCAGTCTGCCTGTAGGAGGGCCCCTCTGGCATTTTTGTGTCACCTAGAAGGTGAACTTTCCACATTCAGGCATCTGGTCTCATTTACATGAAAGGCAGAAATAGTGAATGCATTCAGGTGTTAAGAAATGCATTGAAATTTGTCTTCCTGAGGCAAAAATAATTAAGGACTTTACCATGAAGATAAGAGGTAAAGTGGAAGTCAAGCTGAGCTCTATATGTTGGTCACCTCATTTAGCCTTGTCTGATTCTCTACACTGCTTTTTGTCTTAAGGTGTTAGCTAAGGAATTCTCAGTGTATCCAAAATACTGGTAAATGTCACATTTCCTCAGGAGAGATACTGGTTGTTTATACAATGTTTCCCACTATGCCCTGAACTGGGAAAGGTGTCTCGATAAGCACAGAATGAACATGGAATTATGGGGCCAGGGAGATAACTTGGTGGTCTAAGCACTTGCCTAGTAGGTGCAAGATCGCAGGTTTGATCTCTTGTACCACATGCCATGTCAGCTTCTGAACCCCAGATGCGGAGCCAGCCACTAAAATAGGTGTGGTAGTGCATATCTGTAATCCCAGTGCTTGGGAGGCTGAGACAGGAAGATCACTATGAGACCAAGCTGTGTAGTGAGACTCTGTACTGAATGAATGAATGAATAAATAAATAAATAAATAAATAAATAAATAAAATAATGTTAAAAGAGTCTCAAATTTTGAAGCTATATATATGAAAATAATGAAGTACCTCTTTTGGCATGAGAAATTAACTTTTAAAGAATATACTTGATACAGATCTATAGAATATTATCATTGCTCAGCATTTTGAATCTTCCTATTTTAATCATCAAAGGTGGCAGTTTGGAGGGGGAAGCCACCCAATTCTTCCAAAACTGCTATATCAATCCATCACTTTTATCTTTTTCTTTTTCTCACCCTGTCCCCAAGCCCAGGGCCAATTACTCATTTTCCTAGGACTCACTTTAAATGTATTCCTCCACTGAAGCTGAATTTAGTGTCCTCACTTTTACATTGAAATTCACTCTTCTCCTGAACCGATCTCCTCACTTAAGATCTGGGAAATCCGAGCCTCGTTTCCTTTGTGTGAAATTCCCTGGGAACACAAACCCCTCAGGTTCATCTGCCGTCCACGAGTGCAGTTCTCATCTAAGTCAGCAATCCATGTAGCCGTAGTGTCCATCTTCACCATCACCCGGGAAACCAAGTGACTTTGGAAATCTGTTTCTTTTAGTTGCCCTTCTTGAATGCAAATCTACACCAGGATAGGGATATAGGAGCCAGGGTAGGCTGCTTCTGAGCCCTGGATTGGGATATCTATAATCTAGGAGTCACTGGATTATAACTGGACTGGAAACAAATGAGAGTAGGATAAAATTCCTGGGATGGAGAACCATTCTGATCTGCTAGAATAAGCCTCGTGCTCTTGAACACAAGGGTCTGGAAGATTTTAGCGAGTACCAGGTCAGAGTGTCAACTGAGGAATGGGAAGGGTGGCAGATAATTAAAATCAAGGTCACAAACATCAAACCTCATTGTGACCTCAGGCAAAGAACAGGGGAGGGGACTTTGGACATTTCTGAGATACTATTTGTGGGCTGCTCTTTTTTGAACTCTGCTGAGTTTAAGAAGCCAGGCTCTAGGGATAGAAAGGAAAGAAGAAGCAGGAGCATGCAGGAGGCGTGCTGTCTCTTTGTTGGCATGTATGTATTATTGTAAAGGAAATGGACATGTGAATATGGTATAGGTTATCTTTTTTAAATCTCAAAGTTTGAATCAATGACAAGGTATGTCACATACACTCAAGGTGCTGTGGTCCCAGGTGGCATATCTCTACACAAAAAAGTCTGAAAATTAAGAAGCAAAATAAAAAGGGATTTACTTCCTATCCTCAGATTAAATGTCCTTGGCGGAAGCAATCGTAATAATTTTGTTTAATTTTGGTTTGCCCCTTACCAACAGCATTTCCCTCAGTTAAAGCTATGCAAAAAGTTTTCTAAATTCCATAAGCATGTATAATCTCTAGCTAGGCATATTACATAAAATAACCCTAATATTGCTCAAAGATTTTTCTTTTATGAATAATATTCATGACATTTTTCTGGAAGAAATTAATGCATACCCTTATATGTAGAAGTAATTTTCTCTGAAAAGTACCCATGCAGGTACTTAGATGTCACTTACTGTGAAATTTACCTTTATAATGATAGGCGCAAAGCCCTTTTAAATGGGTGGCCACATACACCAGCAGTTGCACCTGTCCGTGTTGTCTTGGAAACGGTTCCAAAACATAAGATACGATTCTATTATTGAGACAGTATAGTTTCCCACTGAATTTTAATGAAGTTGTGCCAATGGAAAAAAGAACGAATTTTGTGGAGAATTCTAAATTATTTAGAAAATTTTCCCAACTGGCACTGAATAAACGTATACAGTGGTAAGTCCAAGACAGGTCATGGTGGCACACACTTAAAATCCCAGAGCTGGGGAGGCTGAAATAGGAGGATCACTATGAGTTCAAACTGTGTAGTGAGACCCTGTACCAAATAAATAAATAATAAAATTAAAACAAATAATGTCTCCTTTTGTCACTGCCTGTTTTCAGTGGTTGGTTCTGTAGTTGACTGAAGTCCACTTGAACATGAGCTGCCAGAGTGGTGCACACAGAGATAACTGAGTCGCCTAAATACTCTTCTCAGGTATGTGTAACACTTTGGGGTTTTCTCTTGGGATGAGGTAAACTGACTTGAGGCCACAACCTAAAGGACAACCACTCCAACTCGTTACTTTATAGACCAGAAAGCCAGTGCTTGAGAAAGTTCAATGACATTTAAATCACCTCTTCCAAAGTGGACAAGCAAATGTAGACAGGATGGCCTGTAGCTCAGGTCCTTGTCCTTTGAGCTGCCTGGTAAACAGCCTTTCCTGCTTCTGGCAAAAACAGCTGCATTCTTTCATGGAGAAAATCATATTTGGGATTTGAGTATCTGGAGGTTTATTGCTCATTTATATATACACAGGAATGAAGTCCAATTTTCTAAATTAAATAAAATGTTAACATCTTCCTTAGAGTGTCTCTCTTTATTAAATATGTTGATAGCATATGGACTGCTTCTTGGGATGATGAAGCCCAAAGTGATATTTTGTTGCAATAAAAGGACAAATTTTCCTCCATTCAGAAGGGTTGCTTCCCCTCTTCAGCCCTCTGAAGGCATGGCAATCAATGTCCCAAGCTCATGAGGAAACCAGTGCTTCCCTCTCAGTTAAGAGCCTAAGAAATGCACCTATGGGGCTTCAAGCTATCTCAGAATGAATTGTGACTCCAGCGTACAATTTTTAGCACAGAGTGATAACATCTTATTTGGGGGGAAAGAAAGCCTTCATGGTCATAAAATAGGAATGGAAAGTGGGAGTCCCTAGATCCAGAGAGTTCTCTCATGGAACCCTTGTGGAAGACTAACAATGGGCAGGCTCTGTGCCAAGTGCGTCTTCTGGCAGAGCTGAGGACTCCCCAGGCTCTAAGAGGCCCTCGAGGCAACGCATCATCTAGTGACGATGGGTGGAAAATACTTTCACCATTCAAGACATGATTATCTTGGCTTTCCCTCTGGTGAGCTTTTAACACTGGAACTTGGCCCAGTGTAGCCCTGCAGTTGGGAAGTTACATTATTGTAATTGGTAGGAGGGGGTTTTGAGTTGAAATCCATCTGCAGAGTTAGAGAAAAAAAAATTCTTGCTTTACCTAGCCAGTACCATAGAAACATCTCTCTATGGGCCACATGCTTATGTATCAATATGCAGTACATATTTTTTAAAAATAATATACTGATATGTAAGATAAACAAGGTCATGGAAATCTTTATTATTAGAAAAATTCATTTCATATATATTTATTCAACACTTACTATGTATCAGACCCACTGATTTTTTTAAAATGACACACTACCTTGGTTCCTTGCTGAGTGAAAACACTCAACACCTGCACTTTAAGGAGAATAGGTTTATTTTGGTCCATGTTTTTAGTCAGCATTGGCTGGCTCCAAGGACAGAAAACATGGTGGAGGGGCGTGGGCAGACAGAGCTTCTCATAAAGGAAGCTCACAGAGACTCAAGAGAAGAGTCTAGAAGGGAGACACAGTCTTCCGGGCCACACCCCCAATGACCCTCCTCTAAACAGCCCCCAACCATTAACAGAAAGTCAGTTATCAGCCCCCTATTCCATTGCCTCTCAAGAACCCCACTGTGATCAAGTGAGTTTTTTGGGGGATGAGATAAAAACAGCAACACACACTTCTATAGGTATTAACAACAGCACAAGTACGCTTGGGTTTAACAAGCTGTCTTCAACATATGCGCCACTTGGACTTCTTCATTGTCTCCTCAGCCCTCAGATATGAGTGACCTTACCATCTTCACAAATTCGTGGAACACCTTCTGAAGTGGAGGTAGGGAAAGGCACCAGTGTGTTCCCTTTCGCGCCCTGCTCAGAGTCACTGACAGACATCTGTCCTGAAGGCTCTACTCAAAGAAGAACTGCACAGACTGAGCATGATTTGTTCTCTCTCATGACTGATAAAGGGCAAGAACCATTTATCCCCATAAATACTTGCATATTTATCCACATCTAGTAGGTAGGTAGACTTTTTTTCTGATTATAAATTATCATATTGATGTTAAATAAAATAAAATAAAAATACAATAATAGAGAATGGATAATGTTACTTGTGTATAGTTCTATTCGATACATTGACTTGTTCTCTGTAGCTTACTATTGACTGTGAGACAGAAATACAGATGGAGGGACTCTTAGCATTTAAATTTTGACCACTGATATTTGCGTATCTAGTGGTAATGCCTGACACCTTCTTTAACCAGGAAAAAAGGATGGTTGAGTTGTGTGTGTGTGTGTGTGTGTGTGTGTGTGTGTGTGTGTGTGTATGAAAGAGAGTGGCAGAGAGAGAAAGAAAGAATATGAGTAGAAGAATATTTAGGAAAAGCAAGTCTACTAGAATTTTACTGCAAGCCCGACTAAAAATAATGTCGAAGTGGGCCTGTCTAGTCCTTTGTAAATATAATTCTGGGAAAACACACCAAAGCATAAAGGAAAAGAGTCCACATTTCATTCCCTGTTTGTAAATAAAGTGTATTTCATCAGTGTTGAAATTGCTTTGTGTAATTTGTAGGCTCCTTATGGTGTTGGACCTCCTCGCCATGTGCATGTGTTTATGCAGCTTGTCTTGTGGCATGCTGTATAATCCTCAGGCCCCACCCACCAGCAAGGACAATGGGAGCACCCAGCAAGGTGACCTTGCCTCCGGGAGGCTTCACATAGGCAATCGACTGAGAGAGATGCTGTTGAGAATTGCACCGGCCTCCACGTATCAGGAAAGCAGCTGCCACCCACTCTGCATTGGGCACCTATTTACTTATAGGGCTGCATTACTCATCGGGCCAGAAGCACTGCAAGGGCCAGAGAGCGCAAGACGCAGTGTACCATTACCCGCTAATCATCATTTGCGCCATAAGAACTTCTAGTGCCTTTTAGGGTAAAATTTATTGGTATATTTGAACAAAGTAGCGAGGCTAGAAAGGGAAAGTTGACATACGAGGTATACTTTATACTATCTCCATTTTTATAAAAGGAAAGCTACTTAAGATTTGTCATTTATTCCATGGGCATGCTTAATATAGATCGAAACTACCCTTCTCTTCTGTCCCCAAAGCCCACGTGTAAAGGCTCATTGCAACCTGTTCGATTATTGGAAGGTGGTGGATCTTTGCAGAGGTGGAACTTAGCAGAAAGTGATGGCATTAGGGGTGTTCTCTTGAGGGGAATATTAAGATGCTAAATGCTTCACTCTTCCTTTGTCTCCAGGTAGACACAAGATGGGCATTTTTCTTTGCCATGCACTCTCAAGCACAATTTACCATCTTATTGCAGTCCCAAAGGCAGCAGAGATAACTGAGCCATAGACTAACACTTCTATAACCACAAACCAAAGCAAACCTTTCCTCCTTATAAGTTGATTATCTCATGTGTTTTGTCACAGTGATGGAAAGCTGACTACAATGGTCATTGTTTGCTTTAATCTGAGATGGTTAAAGAGATATGTGATGCAATTATGATGTCATTCATTCCTTCAACAAACAGACACAAGTTCTTATTGAAAGCTAGGCAAGAGTAGTATTTGACACATTGACGATTCAATTCATGTCCGTTAGTGTCTATACAGCATAGCCGTGATGCTTGGGGTATAGAAGAAAATCCTATGTCTTTAGACAATTCAACTTTGTTTTTAACTAGAGTTATTTTCTACCAAAATGAAATAGACTGTTTTCTCCAATTCAATCTTAATATTAAAAAAGCAGCCACAGGGGGCCCGGCAGGATGGCTCAGTGGTCTAAAGCACCTGCTTAGGAAAGCTTGGGCAGCTGCAGGGACCGCGGTTCAATCCCCAGCACCACATGCTGCGCCAGACCTGCCCTGAGGGCAGGCTGAGCCGGCCATAAAAATAAATAAACAAAAAAATAGCCACATCACAGTTTAGGGATTGATTTTACCTTTATTTTATATTAAGAAATTCTTCAAATGAAACCTATAAGATCTTACGTTAGCTCTGGAAAAACGAACAAAGCAATGGACGATAACATAAAGAAAGAATAACAGGACGTTACTAAGTGATTACCAAGGGATCTGGGGTCAGGGAGCACTATCTGTGAGCAGCTCTCCTCTCTGCTAAGAAAAATTACCCCAGGAGCAATTTACTGGGACTTTCTGTGAAAACACTGCTACAAGCCCCACATTCCAACTAGCTTGCTTCCTCTCAGCCTCTCTGGGCAGAAATTGGAAAATATGCAGACATGCTGGGCTCCTGGGTTTAGTGATAGAAGCTGGATCTGGAAAAGACAAATGCACTGAGGGAGTTCTCATGCCAATCCTTAGCATGTCTTGAACAAACCACTCAGTTTTGTTCTGAGCTTGTATGGCTTACCATTTCTTAGATTTTTAGGACAACACTAAGTAAATGACAGCTTTGTCTGCCAATCCATGAAGCCCAGGTTGGGAGTTTTCCAATGCCTTCTCCTGAGCTATCATACCCTGAGGAAAGACATCATGCTGACTTTTCTATATCATGGTTTTGCATGGTAATTTCTGGGAGATATTGCTGTTTTGGGAATTGAGTAGGCAAGTAGTGTTCATGGTGAGAGGGCCAAAAGGAAAAAAGGTCCAAACACAAAGCATTAGTCAATTGCAGCCTGTCTAGGGAGTGATCAAAGCCTTGTGTGCCTCACTTTTCTACTGGATTTTGGCTCTGTGAGGAACAGGGCCCTAGGGTAGCCTCGGGGTACTCAGTAAGGAGTATCACTGTACTCTGTAGCAGCCACAGAAGGACATTTCTGAAATTTAGAGGCTTCTTTCTCCCAAGGAAAGAGTTGGTATGAGCACATGGGTTTATTTAACAAAGGGAAGGAACATCTGGGCGGTGAGTCCTCCTTCCAGAGGAGAGGATCCTCATCCTTTGGAAAATATCTGCTACATGTTTTTGCCAGGTGATAAGAAACCTAATAAATCAAAGGTCCTTTGAAAATTTGCAGTGTTCAAAGGTAGTTTATTGCCTCTTGCAAGTTATAAAAAATAGACAATCAGTATAACGGAATAAGCTGGAATATGCTGTGATAGGCACCAAATGTGTGAGACATGAGAGGAAGGGGGAATTTAGTATAAACTGAGAAGCATTCAGAGCCCCTGTGACTCAGTATTATACCGATGTGGCAAACATAATAGTGTTTGAGATTTATCCTATGTTCTGGCCATGGTACAGGTCTTTCTCTCCAGGAGCACACCCAGTTCTTCAGCTCAGAGAATCTGTGCCTGATCTTTCTGATGTTTCTTGTGAGCTCCCAGAATATTCTACGTAGTGATGTTTTATGTGTCCTTGGACTAAGAAATATATTCAAGCCATGTTACGCTCATGACAAAATTCAGAGGAACAGGCCCACTGGGCACTTGGGGAGAATAACGTAGAGAGTTAAAGTGGATTGTGGATGGAGAACAGGACAGTGGTTATCAGGGTTGAGTGGGGCTAGGGGAGAAGACGTGACGTAGAGCGTGCCAACCAGCATAAGTGGAAGATGAACACATTGAGAGATCTAATGTGTCACATGAGAAATGCAGTCAGTAGTGCTGTATTGGGATTGTTGCCACCCTGAGGAGGCTATGGCTTCTCCTTCCATATGGAGGGGGGATGGCTAACCATGTGAGATGACACATCCGTTAACTGGCTTTGCTACACTGACCAATATTGACATTGATATTGATAGTGAGATCTTAGAATATCATGCTAAAGACCTTACATATAAACAATAAAATTTATTACAAAAATAAAGCTGTTTAGTGGGAATTTTTCAGGTCAGACTGCTTGGAAGGACAATCTAGCAAGCAAGTTTGACATGGTGAAATTTTCACACAGTCTGTCCTTATGCTATATGTGTTGTTGGTTACTTGCTCTTTGAAAGGACCATGGATACACAAGACTTGCTCGGAACACCTCATTGAACAGTCCACCAAGGAGCCAGACTTATCCTTGTATCAATATTTTTCAGCTGATTTTGTGTGACTTAAAATACTCAAATTCTTAAGGAAAAAAAAATTCCTTCCCTGCTTTATGCTGTCTTGAGATTGTACATAGAGACAAATGCAATGTTTAAGTACATGCCAAATAATTGCAGTTATATATCATGTCTAATTTCTTAACTGAAATTATAACTCATATACTAAACTTCATTTATAATTAAGGAAACTAATTTTTGTCTTGGTCAAAGAATTGCTGAAGCTCACACAATTAATAAGCAGTTGATTAAAGACTTCACAGAATTTTTCTCAACAACCTATAATTTTAATCATTATGCCACGTGACCTGCCTTGGACTAGCTTAAAATAGCTGTTCAACTAACTTTTCTCCTGCCTAAGTGCTTACATGTTGTAATTGCTTCTTTCCTGCTTAGGTATAGCTTAATTTTTAAGTTGTACAGCCATAAGCCAAATAAGATGATGTGCTTCAGATACAGGTTATGTAATTATACTTTGTAGTTATGGGTCATCACACATAAATGACAAGCATATGGAATTCATCCATCCAGATTTTACTTTACAAAAGCATTTCAACAGAGGGCTCTCAAAATATGCAGATCGTGGCCCTGGGTCACCTGCACAAGTGCCTGCTTTCATGGCATTTACTCTGAACACAACTTTATGGCCACTGCATTATTCTTGTGCTTTACTTGGTCTGGTTTATTGCACATGATTTCTACGAGTCCCGAGATAGACTTTGCTCACTGCAGTTTTTCCACGCGTTTCATCCGGCCAAACTGCAGCGGTTCAGTGTGCTCAGGCACTCATCCCAGCCTGCCTTCAGGATCTCCCAGGGAGAGCACTGTGTCTCCAGCCCTGAGTCTTTGCAAGGAAAAGTCTTTTGTTCTGGAAGGTGGATGGTGAACACTGACTGCTTTGCCAGGTGTTCAGAGTAAAGCTCCTTATGGAGGGTCTGGATTCTGTGGAACATAAAACTTTTAAGTTCTGGCCATTTGTTCATGGGCTTCTAGTATAACAGCTCAAAAGAAATTATTTTTATTTGTTTTTAATGTTGCAGAGGAAGACAGTTTGGTGCGACTAGGGCTGTACAAGTAGGACCTAACTTCCAATACCTGTAAAACTTACACGCTAATGGATTTCTGCTAAAAATGAAAGGGAAATGGGAGGAAAATATTGCTTCAGATTTTTTATTGATACTCTTTGCCTAAGTATTCTTTGAGCCTTGGTGAATGTCAAAAGCGCAACCTGAAATGGCGTGGTGACTGCCCCTGGGAGCCACCAGGGAACAACTCTGAGTGCAGGCTAATTGGACAGAGATGACTAGGTCCAACACTGCCCTTAAGGTACTGTAAAGGTGTGTGTGTGCATGTTGTGTGTGTGTGTGTGTGTGTGTGTGTGTGTGTGTGTGTAATGACTGGCCTGAGCTCTACAATGATTACTTTCATAAATTATTTCACATGCTAGAGCTCCAGATGGTGCCGCAAAGGCAAAGATAAAAAAGGCTCAGGACATATATATCACATGGCGTATTAGCTGTATTGGTCTGCAATGATAAATATTCTAACCATTACAGCTCATAAGGTAAATGTAAGTATACATTTATATTTCACACATAGAATGCTAATAAAATACATAAATAATTTATTAAAGGGCAAAAGGGACTGGGAGATTCTCTTTATAAAGTTCTCATTTTATTTATTTTATTTTGTTGTTGTTGTTATTATTATTATTATTATTATTATTTTTATTTTTTTTGCAGAACAAGGGATCCAACTTAGGGTTTTGCACTTTCCAGGCAGGGACTTGTGCCCCTGAGCTATCTCCCCAGCCCTCAAAGTCCTCATTTTAAATAGGATGCCCACAAAAATTCAAAATACACAGCAGTTGATTTGATTCCTAAAATTCTCATAAAGATAAATATAGAGACTATCTGATAGCACCCACCACTATTAAATGAAATAATCTTGAAAACAAAAACTTTTTGCAGCTAGAGTCAGTTCTCAATGAAGTGTTGAGATGATCTTTTATGGATAGGTATTCCCAGACTTATGCATAATATTCCCTCTAAGCTTGTTAAAACAAGTTTCTTGATTTTTGAAGGTTCTGTATTATACCAAAGTTTGTTGATAGAATTTTTAAAATTTCCATTTAAGAACAGATGAAACTGTCTAAAGGTCTTAAGACTAAGATATAATAAGAACTTGTATGTTCTCAGCTGTGGATTACCAATAAAGTACTACTGGTGAGAATGTAACCTAACCGAAACACTGAGGAAATCAGGATGGAGATTCCTCCAAAAAGAAAACTAGATATTCCATTTGATACAGGTGTTTTTCTTGTAAATATCTTCCTCCAAAGAGTTAAGGTCATCACGTTCATCATATTACGGTGATAGATGATAGCACCACTCATCGTAGCTAAATCTTGGGAATGACCTACGTGTCTAATAACACGGATAAATGGATGAGGAAACAGAGGCCTTCTCCTGTAGTGAGTCATACTCCTCTGTGAAGAACAATCTGAATTATTCATAGGAAAGTGGATGCATGGTGTCAAGAGAACTAGACCAGACACATAAACTTAAATACTACATGCTTTCTTTTACATCAGAAACTGAAATTATAGGACAAAGAGCAAAATAAGAATGAGATAACAAGGGTTTGGGAGATAGATCTTTTCCAAATGCGAAGGCGATCAAGAGATGAGAGGGAGGAGAAAAAGAGGTGAAGGGGCAAAGGAAGGGGTTAAGATGCGTTCTGTACACGCACCGACTCCCCATGAGCAAGGCAAACATGACGTACTGAGCGCGCATATAACTGAAAGCGACAAATAAAAAATAACAAGAAACCAAATCCTTCAAATCTTGTTTCTCTGAAGATGGAATTTTGGCTCCTTCCAAGTTTCTTCAGACTGTGAGAGGCAGGCTTTCTCTTCTAATAGAAAACCACGAAATAATGGCTGTGGAAGGAGACCAACAGGTGCTGCATTACTGGGCTGAAAACTTCAGAGGTCTTCACATGTTTGGTATCATAGTCTAAGAATTGACATTATCTCCGTAAAAATTCATGTGTTCTGTCAAGTGAAAAGTGCCCTAGACACAGCCACACTAGGTAGTATGTTTGAGGTTTGATTCTTCTACCAAATAGGAATAATATGTGCGTTGGAAAGATACTGCAAAGATAAATTAGAGAAATCAATTTGAGGTCTGGCACAAACCAGGTGCTCAAATTTACTGCTGTTATTATTAATATTACTGATATTCCCAACTAGGATTTTGTAAGAAAAATGATCCAAATACAAATATACATTAAATATGAACATGCCTGTTGCCATGACAAGCGAATCTGAGTCTAGGGTGAAATTTATTGTGCATGTTTGAGGAAAGCTTTTGAGGTAGTTCTGATCTATGTGTCCTTTAAGAAGCACTGGTCTAATCAATTTTAATATTTTAATAGTTATATTCGGGGGCTATATGATTGATTGTTCTGATGTGTGACTAAAAAATGAAGCTTTCTCCAATAGCAGTACATGGTTCCTAGTTCTTCGCGACTCACACTGGCCCATGAGTCACGGTAGGTGAAATTTGCCTTTGCAGAATTTGGGGTTCTCAGAAAAAACGAAATGGATGTTTTACTGATGCATCTCACAGTGATCTAGCTGCAATAATTACATGTGGCATAAAAATGGCACCAGTTGATTAGATCACAGAATTAAGGGTGGGCAGATACTCTCCTTCTCAGTCTCATCTGTGTCCTCTGTTCCATGGACCCTCACCTCAAAGGCACCGGACAAGAGAATGAGCATGGATTACACAACCAGATAAAATAATTGGAAAGTGTTCATCACAAGTAAACTATATGAGAAGAAATGTCTTATTCAGAAATTATTTCATAGGTATTTTTGAAAAGCATTCTGAGGAATACTGAGTGGTGAATGTCTAGATGAGAGATTGCTAAAATATAGAGCAGGAACATGGCTCACTTTTTAAAATGAAAAAAAAAAGTTGCACTAGAAATAACTCAGTGTTTGAGATGGCTAAGCTCAGACAAAGGGAAAACCAAATGTAGTAGTCAGAGATATAAAAAAATATCAACTTCTAGCTTATGTTGCCAGGGAGACTGTGTAAACAGACTTAAACAAAGAGAAGTGGTTGGCTGGCAACAGGGTTAATGTGGAAAACCTCTATTGATGTGTGGCGTGCTTTTTATTTATTTTATTTTTTTCAGAAGAGCAGACAGAGGCGGCAGGTAGGCGAGGTAGAAAAACAAGTCTGGAAGCCTTTGTTTCACAGAGGGCTATGCGAGTCCCTGAGGGATGAAGCGGGCATACAGGACCCACCTCTTAGGGACCCCTTTAAATAAAACTCAGAAGGCTGGCGCGCCGGCTCAGGACTTGCGCAGTACTTCGACCCTACACCCGGATGAATGGCATGAGGAAGTCTCACAGGGGACCTTTTCGTTCAGAATTGTAATCTATGTTTGCTTTGTGCTTTCCTGGCAGGGCAGTGTCTGGAAAGTGCAGACAGAGCGAGCCACGGTGCCTGCTTCATGGAGACCATCACCATTTAATAAATAAGGAAATAGATGCACAGCAAGGCTGACATGACTTTCATCCATTGGTTCTTTTATAATTATTTGAGACCTAATGATGGATCCAAATGCAATCATGTTTGCCTCTTTACATTCATTCATTCACTCACTGAGAACATATGGGGCACCATATATACATGCAGTGCCACTGTATGTATTCCTGGACTTTCAAAATGTTTACACTGTATGGCATTTGGAATGCTCATATTAGTGACAAATGCTAGTGAGAATTTGTAATCTTCACCACTGTATATGCAAATTGTTTACAAATATGTATAATGATTATCTCTTTACCCCATAAGAAAACTATGGATTTTTTTGTTAATTTTAATTTCCCAAGCCAGGCATGGTGGCCCACGCCTGTAATCCCAGCACTTGGGAGGCTGAGGCAGGAGGATCAGTGTGAGTTCAAGACCAGCCTGGGCTACAAAAGTGAGCTTAAGGCCAGCCTGAACTGCACGGTGAGACCCTGTCTCAAAAAGGCAAAAAAAAATTAATTTCCCAATTTTCTACAATATATTTGTATGAATTCATTCATATAAAGAAAAGTGTAGTGTATTAATATGAATCTGCTTTAAATGTTGGACTTTATGTTGTGTTCTTTTACAGACTTTGAAGCAGAAATGATTAAACTCGATAAAGATTTAAAAAAAGGCTCTTTTATACCTGCAAGTGTGCTTCCAGGTGTTTTTTTTTTTAATGAAAATATCTTTTAAATGGTTCTCTTCCGATATGCTATCAGAGGCATTTTTTGCCTTGAAAGAAGATAACATAAAATTACAAAGCAGCATTTATTTTATTACAGTTTCCATTTAATCAGAAGTTGACTGTTGGTATAGTTAATTACATATTTAAAAAGTCTGTTTAGATAGCTAGAGCATCAGTTTATTAAAAACAGAAATATGATTTGCATCTTAAATTTTTCCATTAAATTGAAAGAGTAAAAAGAATGACATACTTTATAAAAGTGTAGGCAAATTTCGCTGCTCTGAACTGGACTGTTGAATTCTTAGCATATCTTTTCCTCTATTAAACTGCTTTATTATGCTATTATTTATTTATTTATTTTATTTTATTTATTTATTTATTTATTTATTTATTTATTTATTTATTTTGTCTTTTGAGACAGGGTCTCACTATGCAGTTCAGTTTAGCCTTGAACTCATTTTTATAGCCCAGGCTGGTCTCGAACTTGCACCGATCCTCCTGTTTCAGCCTTCCAAGTGCTGGGATCACAGGTGTGTGCCACTATGCCCGGCTATTAAACTGCTTTGATGTGAGCTGGTACACAATTTTTTTTTTTAATTTGGAGACTGATCTAATCCTACATCAAATAACCTGCAGCCTCAGAAAGGTGGTCAGAAAACACAAAGCTAAATGCAGCAAAGAGCTAATCTTCTAAACTCTTAAAAATATTTTCTGATAGAAACCAGCTTAAACTTAACTTGCTTCTGTTTTCCATTTCACTCCACTAAGCTCCCAGTTTCAGCCTCCATGACACACATGGCAAGATAATTTCGCCCTAGTACTTTTCCTGGGCATGGATAATTGAGAAATCATCAGATTCATCAAACTCTCTGGGCATTAACCTGCGTTAGGAGCACACACTGGTTCGCATTCATTCTTGCAGGCTTGACATTACTACTATGCTTCCATGTTCCTTTTAGAACTCACACTATATAACTCTAATTTTTACAAATGGTAACGAGGATGTGGTTCTATCCAAGAATGAACATTTATTTGGGTTGATCTGCGAGACATTACTTAAGCAAGGACAGTACGGGACTGGACTTTTCATGGACTACTCCATTTCTCCCAGCTTGCCTTTTTTCAAACTTCTCTTTCTATTTTGTTGTTTAATTTTTTTCTCTTTCTTTCCTCTCGTTTCTCCTCCTTTCCCTCTGTAAATAGCAGGCCTTTTCTTCGATGCATTTTTCTGGAGTGGAGCTTGCAACAAGAATTATTTCCTCCTGGTTGTTTGTTAGTATCTACAAATGTGAGAGAGCTTTCACATGCCAAACAACATTGAATTTGAAATCAGCTCCTTGCACTGCACCCCTCCTCTTCCTCCACGGTGGAAATGATGACATCCTCACCATCTGCATACTCCCATACTGTGAGTGGGCAGGGGACCAGCTGGTGGTGCAGCCATGGCACGGATCCAGATTTGGGCTTCTGAGGGGGCCTGGAAGCTGCTGAGGCTGCTCTGCTATTGGGCTGTCTCTTGTCTTGTACGTCGAAGGGAACACTCTTCTGTACAGAGAATCTGTACTACAAAGGGCAGCCAATAACAAGTAGAGGGGATATCGTAGATCCAGTACCGGAGCACTTTAGTGCTTCCAGTTTGTTTTGTAATTGTGGGCTCTTGCTTCTGCCCCTTAAATCTCTCCAAAGTTTATATTTTTCTTTTCAAAAATTGAAGGTCTCCAGCTTTAGAATTCCATGACTTTGCTAAGGAAACCATGTGCCGAATTAAGAATGGAAAGAGTTTAGGGATGTTCTATCTTCCTTATTGGACATGCTGTGTTAACAGTAGGCTATCACTGCAACTTTATTATTATTTTACTGTAACTTTAAGACATTCTGGTGAGGCATGACTTTGAGCAGAAAAGTAAGCAAAATGCCATCCTTTCTCCATCAGTTAACAGAGGAAATGTGGTTATTCTAAGACCACAGGCTTCTGAAAAAAGACAGATGCATAACTCTTTGTGGAGCTCGCTGCTACTACCTTTGTGTCCATATGTGTATCAGAACTACAATTAGGGGGATAGGACAGTAATCTCCACATTCAAGCTCGAAAAGCAACACTATCAGGGCCTGCGAGCTGTTGCTGGTGCTGGCCTAGCCCTCTAAAATCCAACAGAAGCCAAAATGTCCCCAATGCGATAGGGATGTGGCTATATCATGAAGTGCCTCCCTGCAACCTTCTCGGTAACTTCTAATACCATACCACGTGTGCTTTACTTAACTTCTAGGATAAACAGCTGGTGATATCGGTCCCTTGCACTCCTCACTGAATGCCAGGCCAATACGGTTTTCAGGCTATTTCCCAGCTACATATACGAGGAGGGGACTAGGACAGAGTATGTAATCATGATTAAGGCAGCTGCCCAGCTGCAAATGGTGATATTCTAATATATTGCAAAACCGAGCCCCGCTGGCCATGAAATATTTTCATGAATTGAAGAATATATGATAGCACATAGCCCTTGCACTTGTGTGTGCATTTATAAAAACAACAACGACAACAAAAAAAAACACCAAAGTAAACACAAAGGCCAACTGTCTTTAGAGTTATTGCACATAGGACCAATCTAGAGTTCTTTACTATCTAGATTATGCCATGGGATACATTTAGTACAGTATTCTTATTTTTTCTTTTTAGTAGATTGTGCATTCCCTTTTGATCACGTTTGCCTTTTTATAAAAGGTGTGTGTGTGTGTGTGTGTGTGTGTGTGTGTGTGCATGAGCATGCATGTGTGTTATGTTACTCAGTACTTCCGGATGCTAAGTCAGACAGTATCAAGAAGGTAGGAAATGGTCCACAGAGCAGCCTGCAGGCTTATCCTTGGCTATTGAACCAGACTTTTCCCAGAGCACCTCTGGGACTTGGACAACGTATGGAGGCCAAATGCACTGAGTTCTGAGGCTGGGAATACAGGGCTACTCCTCCCCTGTTTGCCATCTGATGCACTGTCCCACCACTCTCTGGCTGCCTTGTGGGGATTAGGGTGGGGAGAGGAGGGGCCACTTGCCTTTCAGAGGAGTGGAAGTGTCTACCAGCAGGAACAACTCTAGCCTCTCTGCAGTCTCTCTTGTCAAAAGACAGGGCTGAGTACATTGACAAAATTGATTTAAAAATAATAAAATAATTGTATGTTCAGTAAATCTAATACATTTTCATGCATGGTCACAATGCTCTGCCCAAATCCCAATACTATACAGTCTACTATATTTTAGCTGTGCTTTTGCTAAGTACATGAAGAATACACCCAGATCTTAGCTCCTTCTAAATGGATTCTGTTCTATTATAGCTGTTCCTAATATGTCCACATACTTCCATATATTTCAGAAATTCTTTCTATATATTCCAGGGAGACACCCTTTAAGCAAGTTTTCAACTTACTGCCCTTTCAGAGACTCTTGACTCACTATGCCCCATTCACTTGATATCAGCTACAGGTTGACAATTAGGCCCAAATCAGAGGAAACCTGAGAAATGAACAGAAAACCCCAGCAAAACATCAATGACAATTGTGGAAATGAGCTCCTTATCAATTTCTTCTGACCTTTCCTTTCTTTCCTATCCCTCCCCATTGGCAGCCTACTCTGTGGCAGGAATATCCCCCAGTGAAGTCCCAGAGAAGGGAAAATGATTACAGAGGTGGCCTCTGTTTCCAAGAGCATATCAGGTCAGGGCAAAGCACGTCGCATCAACACCCCCACCCCCACCACAATTGTATCTTTACTGGAGTTAATTAAAGCAATTAATTCCCTTCCCTTTCAAAGATGAGTGATTATATAAATAGATCATTTCCCCAATCCCTGTCCATAGGGCAAATGATTTCCTTCCTCTTCAGTTGGTCTAAAATCCCAGAGCTAAATTGTTCTTGTATTCTTCATGCGACCTGTCCAAAGTTCTCCACCAATTTTACCTGCCTTGCGGTCCTATCCAGTGGGATGGCAGCCCCACATGACTACACGGTTATAGGACTCTGAGGTTGATTAAACCTCGGCGGACGATGCCCAAACAGTAACCCAGTCACGGGAGCCAGAGGGAGAGTAGGGCAAGCACACGCTTTGACAGGCACTGCAACGCTCTTCAGCAATTTGCTAGTGTGGGTGATGCTGACAATAATTAGGCAAATAAAATGCCAAACAATTGTAAGAAAAGCTGTCAAACATTTTGTGTCATTATCCCTTGCAGAGGCCCTGTGATTTATCATCATAGAAAAAGCACACTAGAAAGAAAATTCTCCAAACAGTGACATTTTGTTCAAATTATAAGCCTTGGCTTCCTCGGCTGCCTGCAGACTGACATCCCGGATGTTGGACGTCGTGTTCAGCAATTTGTTCCCTCGTTCGTTGAGCGTGTCTCGGGGACAAGCTCTAGGACAGCAGGCCACCGTAGTTTGCCGAGAGCAAGAACGAAGTGCCTCTTAAGGCCTAGGAAGCCGCTTGCCTCAGACATCCAAAGAGACTGAGAGAGTGACATTGCTATTTACTTCACGGGAGATCCAGTTCACCCTAACTTACTCTGATCTTGTGAATAAGGTGACACCTGTGCCCTGGTCCTCCCTGTCCACTCAGGACCCTGTTTGTGGTTCTGGATTTAGCTCAGGTGCATTTTAAGGACTTTGATCTTGGCCATAGAAGAGCATGTTTCCTGACGATATCTCCTCCATGTCTGCAATTGAGTCCACAAGGACAAGAAATGGAAGCAGTAGGTTTCTCGCTCAGCTTCTTCATAGTTGGCACAACCCAGTAGATGATGCAGTACCGATTGAGAGGTGTGCTGGAAAGGGTCCTTCCTTCCGCAAGGCCAAGCCAGTGAGAAAGACGCAGCATGCGGTGAGCAGACCCAGCTTAGGCTTCTCGTTTGTGACGTGTTGAAATGGACTCAACGAGTCCATGTGAATGACCTTTTCAACTAATTACACACATCCTGTCTGTGCTGCTGCTAAGCTGATGTTCTCAGCTGGAACAAGTGTGGAGGTGAAGCAGCCCTTTCTTTACAAACACCTGGCTTCTCGCAACTCTAAATTTGAGCCTTGGCTGTGGCCGGAAGCCCCACCTCTGGTCTATCAAACAAATCTCTTCACAAACTTCCCTGCTTAATACTCATTTATACCTTATCAAAAAACGTTTGTAGGGGCTGGGGAGATAGCTCTGTGGCACAAGTGCCTGCTGGGCAAGTGCAAGGTTGTGAGTTTGAACCCTGGTTCCGCAAAAAAAAAAAAAAAAAAAAAAAAAAAAAAAAAAAAAAAAAAAAAAAAAATATATATATATATATATATATATATATATATATATATATATATATATATCTTTTCTTCACCTTGTTCTGAAGTTTTACACCCACCTGAGGACAGTTTCTTCTCAGAATCCTGCTGTGTCATAATTTGAATAAGAAGCAACATGGCAAATCTTCATTTTCATTAGTTAACTTTTGATGTTTAAAAAAGTCCTATCATCCTTCCACTCAAAATTTGGAAGATTGTTTGCGCTGTTATATGAAATACACAAGCTTGAATTTCTCCTTAATGTGCATCTTCTTCTTTTTATCTGTGGACAAATCATTCAGTGCTTACATGTTTGTTGAGGGCTTCCTGGGGACTTATCAGAGTGAGTCTAACTGTACAGTGCACCCTATATTTACTAACCATATTTCCTACCAGAACTTACATGATCCATGTCTTCTAAAAAGTTGATAGTGAATTCAACTGAGCAATCCAAACTATAGTTAAGTACTTATACCTGAGCACATCAGTGATTTGTAACACAAGGACTCATTGCTTTAGTCAAAAATACATGCACAAAGACTTGATAGTCTCTCTTTCCTTCTCTTTCTTTTCTTTTGTTCCTTATAAACAAATGTAAGGTGTCCCCTGGAACATGTCCACCCACCCCTGGCACACTATTTCTCAAGGACATACCAAAGTGGGGGCGAGGTGAGGAACACAAGCCCTACAGAGTATTCTACTTAGAGTCTATAACCTAGGGGAGGCAGGATTGTGCGTCAACTTGGAGGATGAAGAAGTGCTTAGTTTTTGGCACCCTACTGTCCCCTGAGCTCTCAATCTACTGACTTTGAACTAGGCTGATCAGAAGCGAAAGCTTCAGTAGTAAAGACTGAAGTAAGTGAATCGTCTTTTGGAAGCCTTTTCTCTTGCTAAAATTGAAACTGAATAAATTGAAAGACATTTAAGTTAATTTAGTTATGCCCACAATCCCTGGAGAAAAGATAATAGGAATTTAAGCTTCCAGCAAAGAAGAGAAGAAATGATATTTGGAGTTCATTTCAATCTCAGGTATGACATGGTCTACCGAAACATTAACTTTTGTCAGAAAAGAAGATAGAAAATTTAAAATTAGCTCTCCTGCGTGTAACAACAGTCTCTGAAACTATATGGCTTGTTCTACATATCTGGATGTTTAGGGGTAAGAAAGTGAGGCAGAGGCGGTTTTTCTCACTGTCAGATTTCAGAGTATGTGGCCAACACTGAAGAATTCAGTCTTGTGCATCAACTTTTCGCTTGTTCATATCCACAAATTAGAAGGGGGGTTGAATTACCCAGTGTAGCAATAGCTGGGAATAGCATTCATAAAGAGACAGCATGGGAGCCTTATAAGTTGTTTCTTTTCCACGACCTAAATATGTTGAACATATGAAGAAAGCAATGGAATCAGGTCAAAATGGCCATGTTTTGTTTTGGGAAATCTTGGCTGTGAGGATGTTTTGTGGTAGAAAGCAGGCCATTCAGTCCCAAACTGGAAGGCTGCGCTGGGGATGCCTGCTGGATGTGTGGACATCAATTACCCACAAGTCCCTGTGGAGTCTCTTCCACAGAAGGCAGGGGAAGCCCAGGCCATTAGTATTCTGCACACATCCACCAACAGCTTGCGCTTGCAGAGACAATCCTTTTCTAGTCCTTTTCAGATGCTATTTATTTTTCCCCCTCGGCACCACCAGCATCTTCTCCCTTGTGTTAAGGCAGGGCCTTGATCTCACAGAATATATCAGAAACTGCTCAACTGGGGTCGTGTAGGGGCTCTGTTGGCGTGGAAATGTTCCAGGAAAATGTGGTGGATGTTTAGGTTGTATTGTGTGATGTCAATGTGAAGGTCTCACTGGAATGACTTTATTTCTCCTCTCAGGAATTTAGGCAACGCTAGCTTTAACTCAAGATCAGGAAGATCCTGCCCACAAGGCAGGTCTGTCAGTCATGCAGTGGATACAGATCCCAGGATGCTCTGGGCAGCGAGGTACTCTGCAGGCAGGTGTGAATAAACTGTTTAATGAGGAAAGCCTGTTCAGGGGCTCTGCAGTGCAGGGCAACTCCCCACTACATTTTTTCATTCAGCGCTAACATTTTCCTTTTGGGGGATGAAGACAAAGAAAATGATGAAGGGAATGAGGTAAAAGGAGTGCACTGGCAAGGTGAATGAAAGCCATTTCTTTATCACTTATCGAAATTTGCATTTTTCTTTTATTGTCTTTTTTGTCACTTATTCCATAAACGTCGTGTAACCTCCAAGAAAACACGTGGTGTGTCTTCACTTCCTTCACCATTCCTTATCCGAGAGGCCATATTACTGCAGCTCTCGGAGCACGACAAGAAATGGTTGAGTAAGTCGTGTGTCTCCTTTAAACCGAGGGTTTCTATTCCTCCCCAAGAGAGAAGGTAGTAAAGAGTTTTTAGGTTGAGAGTGGCATTATGATAACCCAAGCCAGGGATGGATTAAAGATAAAGAATAAATATAGCCTTTGATCTGCTAGGAATGCCAGCAATATCTGACTTGAATATGAGGTTGGTAAAATTCCGACATACACAGAGTGTCTTGGTCAACTGGTGTGGAATTCGTCTTCAAGAAAAACTACAGGAACATTAACACTGTGTTTTATAAAGAGGACACAAAACCATCTATTTTTTTCATTCGAGAGATGTTTTTTGGCCCTAATTGCATGAAGTGTTATGCTCAGTTCATATTGAATAAGCGAGACAATGACTCTGAGAAGTTTCCCAAAACAAATGCATATTTCATTGGAACAGGTGAGCATGGACCTTAAGATCGCAGTTCTGGGCCAACTTGCTGTAAACAAATAATCCCGTATATAAGATCCTTGTTGACATATTTCTCATAGTATTTAGTTGTTCTGACAATTATCGCACTCCAGTGAAGAAAAAACACAGGGTAGAGGGGCCTTTGAACTACCCAGAGATCAGGGAAGTTACGCTGCTCTGAGAAAATGGCCCTCCAGTAATTCTCAAGATGGTAGGATGGGAAGGGATGACATCATTGCATGCTGCGGCCCTGTCTGCTCTGAAAGGAGCCTGCTGTGTAACCATCCCATCAGGGCAAGATGCAGAGTTTGCAGATCTTCAGAGCAGTGTCAAAATCCTAGACAGGGGAGTCCCCTGACAAGCACCCCTGAAGTCCTCACGCCACAGTTGCTTGCTGCTTGATCCATAAGAAAGCCACTTAGCCTTTCAAATCCTCAGTTTTATTTGCAGAATTTCAGTAAGAATGGCTAGCTTGTGGGGCTATTATGCATAGAAAATAAAATAATTCAGTATCTCGTAAGCATCATAAATGATATATAATAGCAGCTCGCCCTTTAGCTGTGGTAGTAATTGTCAGTATGTAGCGTTGGGCACACATTTCACTAATGACCATTAATTACAACACTAAGAGCAGACTGTAATTTTTGCCGATAAGAAAACAGAAGCTTCGAGAGGCACAACATTACTTTCAGTGCCTATGTGTGGAGAGAAGTTTTCCCCCTCACCTTGCTTGGTGCTAGGTGTAACCATGTGACTTGATTTGTCAGTGAAATATAATTAAGAAACAGGCCTGTGTTGCTTCTGGATTGAAGTTTTAAGAGTCATCTTTTTTTTTCCCCCTGTGCTACCACAAAGGGCAAAGTTTCTGGGCAGTGACTGTCCAGGATTCCAGGTCCACAAGGAAGGGACCTGGAACACTGACAGGGCCCCTGCAACACTGACAAGAAATTCATCTGTGTTGCATTAAGCTATAGTCAGCGTTACATTTGCCATTACTGCAGCATAACCTAGCTCATCCTCACTCACTCAAGGTTAAAGCTATCAAGATCCAGGATTCAAGCTAATCTTTATCAGTGCTTTTATATATGACCTTGCAAGCACCTTCACCACTTATTAGAAATAAGCATGCAGTTCGTGTACATTCTTCAGTAGAAAAGTGACTTGCCTGGTGCTCCTATCCTTGACTTGGAGAAGTAAAATAAGTAAAACCTTCTCTGAAGGACTATGGGAAGGTAACTAAAATATTGGAGAGATGTTGGCAGATAATAAAGCTGATGGAAAGGCTTTGTTAGTTTTGCAGAGTCTCTCTTGTTTCCCGCTACTTTATAACCTGAAGACCACATAGGGTAGAGGTTCTTTTCAAAATCTTGCTATGCCAAAGCCACAAAATCAATTCTAAAGTGATGTATGTGTTGTTTTCTGTGACCAGAGACAGTAATTTATTTTCCACATGACCCTTGAGGTTGGTGTTCAGATGTTGACTTTTTTTGACAGTGTGCTTCTACTTATAAACTTCTGGCAACCAGGGCTGAGAATGTGACATTTCTGCAGCCTGTAATTCTATGCTGACGGAAGTCCCAGAAAAAGGGAAAAACAATTGCTAGATGCGGTCACACCGAAATCAGCACTATGCAAACATTCCCACAGCAAACGCTCCCAATCTACTTATCCTGGCTTGGTCCACTTATCATAAAAGGCCATGTTAATTTCCTAAAGGAACTCATTGTTTTATCAAATCATAATCATCATCAAAACTTCAACCATGGATACAAATTGAGTACTATTGTATTTCTTTTCATCAGAAGTACAAAAATTTCCCAGAACTAGTTGCATACAACAACTGAAGTTGAAGTAAGTGTACAGTTTCAAATATTGCTATAAGGAGAGCCTTTCTGGCCCTATTTACAGGTGTTTCTTTCACAACTGCAGAAAAACTATACCCTTGCCTTGGACTCTTCAACTTGCAAGCCTGAGTTCAGTACATCTAACCACACTTAGGGGACAACTTCACACATGGCAAAGTTCTCAGGTTTTTAACAAAACATATCACCTAGCAAGCCCTAGCCTAGAGTGCACAGTGACTTCATGAGGAGGGTTAATTTTAGTGTCCCCTGTACTGTATGAGCATTAAGCCTGAGAATAAAGGCCTTGAACATCAAGGGGAGACTGAGAATAGGAACTACTTGGAGGGCATTTGTGAGAGATCTGACTTCTGATTCTGGGTATTAGGAAGCCAGACATTTTCTTTTCTACCATTTCCTAAGACAAACTCTCCCAATTAATATTTAGGCAGCTACACTGGTCAGCTTCAACTCTGCACTATAGGCTACCCACAGCCTCCTGGACCTGTTGTAGCACATCTTCCTCCTTGGAACACCACACAGTATCTCTTTATCAAGTTCATGACACTGAATAATTTGCAGGCCCGTGGACCACCCTTTCCTGTCACATCAAGCATGGACAAATCCCTTAACTGGACTTTGGGTCAAGTTCGTACTTACCAATTCAGACTGTTTGGTATGCTATTACCATTTCTCCAAAACTAAGACCTGACTGGGGGAAAAAAAAATGTCATCTCCGATCAGCCTATCCTTGCCATATAGAGCAGCCAGTCAGCACGAGTGGGTGTCATCTTCTGCCTGACTCTGGCCATCACCATGGTAACGACCACCTAAGGCTGACTTCAATTATGTTGCTCCAGTCCGGTCTTGTTTTGGAGGAACTGTGGCAATAAATAGCTTGAGCAGCTAAGATGAAATATGAATGTTCTGACCATACAGATCACTTGTTTAGATCCATAGAAATAAATGGCATATAACAAAGAGCAGTGGATGAAGGGGTTTTTTTCTGTTTGCTTTCGCTTTGTGTCTGGAATTGACCACTTAGCAGCAAAGGTTGGAAGCCCACTTCTGAGGCTGGCTCAGCAAGAAGGCAGGCAAGTTCTTTTTTCTTTTTTTAAAGTAGGAAGAGAAAGGAATTTTGTGCCATAATTAACAATAAAACACTTCCATTAATTTTAGTGGGAAACAAAAACAAAATAAGGAAAGTTTTACTGATATTTTAGGAAGATTCTAGATCATTCCTTTCAAAGATCAGCAAATGCATTTGCCCCAGTCACCCAGACTGCCAACATAACTTCTTAATTTGCAAGTATCCAACATTAAGAGATCTTAGCCAGAGAAAAATACACAGATTGATAGTCTGGAAAGTTAATAACATCTTCTTAGTAAGTAGGCTTGTAATATGAGTGGCCCATTTGTTTTCATTAAAATTGTCCTGTCATGCCTCAAATTGTCTGCTACACTTTCCTTTATCTTGAGTCCTGTAGTTGCTGCTAAGAAGATCAGTCTCAGAGAGATACTAATTGCTTTGCAGACAGCACATAACTGCCTGCTTGGCCACACTCAGGTTGTAAGCTTTGCAGTAGCAGAGAAAACAAATACTTTCCATCTCAGTAGCGAATACATTACCTGGCACACACGAGATGCTCAGCAACTATTTGTGGAATGAATGGGTGAACGAATGAATGAATGAATGAATGAGTGAATGAAAACAATACAAAATTTGCCATTTATGCAGCACTGACTATGAGGGCATAACCTAGGCAGTTCATTAATCAGATTTTAAGTATTAAAAATAAGGCAGATAATGTTCTTCCCATATTACAGAAGAAGAGACACTACTGGGGTGGGTCTCAGTGTTCATGGAGCACACAGTAAACTCTCCTGTAGTAGTTTCCTCTCTATGATAGCTAGAGACCCTTTCCATATAGTTCCCTATTGCGCACTGAGTCCTCAAGGCAATGTGAAGGAGCTTCGATAAAGACTCCTCATGTTGGTTTGTCTGCTGAGCATTTGTCTCTTGGTCCATGGGATAGGAGCGAGAAAGGAAACACAGATTGCAATCGGCATTGCATGTATTTTTATCACTTTTAATCCTGAAACTCAATACCAGATGTAAACATTATAACTCCTAATAAAAAGGACAGTTAAAACAATCCTCAAGTTGTTTCAGGTACAGGTACAAATTCTCTGCGATCAATGTGATCATTATGTAGACCTCAAAGGTACAAATAAGCAAAATTCACTTTAACAAAAAAGTCAGAGAAACAACGTGATATTTTCCAAAGTGAAGAACTAGAATTAAAACTGCAATCCATTGTGAAAATGTGTGTGTGTGTGTGTGTGTGTGCACACATGCGTGCGCACATGCATGCATGTGTGTGTCTTTCTTCCTTAGTATCCTTTGAATGGGGACCACCTGGACTGAAATATTTAGAGTGGGTAGCACAGATAAAATTCCTGGAGACTGCAAAAGATGCACTGGAGCACAGTCCCTAAAAATGGGTCCCAGGCAGCTACATTTTTAACAGTTCACTAGATGTCTAATGCCACTTAAAGCTCGAGATGCACTGGACTATGTCCAGCTGCCTCTAGATTCATACACTTGTGTCGAGAAAATTTTCATTCACTTACATAATACTAGGAACCAGATGGTCTATAAACGAAATCAGTGTCCCTTTAGCAAGCTCTGGGGCTGCATCTGTAGTGCAGAACAGGGGGAAATGCCCTGGTACCCTCCATGAACGTTAATAGGAGTCATGTGGCTAGTTCTCCATACTCCGCACTGAAAAAGTGTTCCCTTTAGAATCAAGAGAGAGACTATATTTAATCAAACCATCTGGATTCCTATGCACATGGATCAGGGCAGAAAATAGGTCACAGTTGGTAAGCTACTTTCTGGGAATTATTCCATTGTATCAGCAAACTCCAAACTCCTGGAAGGGCTCCTGTCTTCCTGTCTTTTTCAATGAGTGACAGCCCAAGAGCTAAGCAAAGTTAGAAAAAGTCCAGAATTTAAGGAAAACTATTTACAACAAGAAGAAAATTTATAGAACAACATATTTCTAGAAGATAAGCTATAAAATAAAGCTACTAAAAGCTATTAATTTTCCTACATAACGTTTCTGCTGTAGTGAGGATGTTGATATTTCAGCTTTCAGAGGGATGTGGGTGCAAACGGGAAGTCTTCTGGCCTATTGAAATTTTTCATCTGATGACTTTACAATAGGAAGGTTGGCCACACATTTTAGAAGTTTGGATGAAGGCACAGCAAGAAGACAGGGAAGAGAACCATTAGAGAAATGCAAATAAAATCAGTGTGAGTTTTTATCTTATACCACAGAGAATGACAAACTCTAAGAGATTAAATAATAGCAAACTCTGGGTTGGCCACAGTGAAAAAGAAATATTTATGACATTGTTGATGGGTATGCAAACTAGTACAACCACTATGGTAATCAATATGGAGATTTCTCAAAGAATTAAAGCTAGAAATTCCACTTGACCTTACTTTCCCAAAGATGTAAAGACAGCATAATAGAATGATGCCTGCCAATGGCTACAACAGCACAGTTCATAGAGGCTCAATCTTAGAAGTAGTCTGTATGCCCATTGACAGATGGATAGATAAAGAAAATGTGGTATCTTTACATGCCGGAATACTACTCTGAAATAAAGAAAAATTCAAGACTTTTGTAAGAATATATAGTATTAAATGTAATAAATCAGACACAAGTTTACATAACATGGTAGCTGTTGTCTGAGTAAGGCAAAGTTCAAATAAAGAACAAAATAAAGAGCTTGTAGAAGGAAATAGGCGATAAGTCTTTTGCAAATGGGAAGGCGTTCAGGAGACAAAGGAATGGAGAGAAGGAGATTGAAGAAAAAATGAAAAGGTTTACGATGTGTTCTGTATGTGTGCCAAATACCGCAATGAATGTAAGCTCTGTGTGTCATTAACATTAATGAAAAAAGCAACAATAATAACACTAACAGTGAAAGTAGAGTAAGGAGGTTTGGAGACAGGATGGTATGTGGGTCGAGAAGAGAAAGGGATTAAAAAAGAATCAAGATATATTATGTACAGGTACCTCTTATGTTCCAAGATGGAGATACCTCATGTGCTGCAAACATGTAGCAATAAGATGTTTTTAAAAGGAAAGAATTGTCAGAAGGCTTTGCTAATCTTTACTTTTCATTCTGTGACCACATGGTCCCTAAATGGGTATCTGTAGGATGGAATCTGGTTAAGCTGTTCCAGTATGTGGTGGCTCACTAGAAAAAGAAAAAAAGAAAATTGAAATGCCATTCCTATTGAAATCTTAAAGGAATGAGAAAATCAAACGACCTTGAAAAAGTTTGGTGCATTTTCCTCCTTTTAGCTTTTCACTTAGACATTATTTTCTAGCCAACAGAACAAAAGATGCCCACTTTATCCCAAATGACAGTTTTAAAGAACAGACTCTGATGCCACAGCAGCCCCAAAATTTCTAGAAACGTGAAGGAAGGAGAATGAGTAGCAGACATCTTCAGGGAGGTGATGCTGAAGGAAAGGATACTTTCTTTTGTACCTTAGTGTGTTGGTAATATCAGAAACTCTAAGTTCTTTAATCTTTTAAGATGTTTTGAATCTGCCCAAATTGCTTTCTTTTTTGGACATATTTATTTCAAGCTGCAAGAATATGTTATTTCTCTGAATTTTAAGATCTATGCTAGGCATTATCCATGGTTAAAATGATTCAAATTACAGGATTTATTCTAGCCACTAACAATATCTAATTTAAATTTTATGGACCAACATTGATAAGCCTTTTGCTACAGGCTACCTTGAGTAAAATGACCAAAGATAGAATAGTCTAAATAGATAATGAAATTTCAAGCAGCAGTCAAAACAGACTCAACTAAAATAACGCCACATGTAACTTAAATATTGTTCATGGAACTCCATCACATGAGTATCACGGCAAAAAATTCAAACTGGAATAAAAGAGTAACATAAAATTATATAGTTTAGCTTCATAATGACAACACCTTTTTGTATATCTTAGGCTTATAGCTTGTTAGTTCTGTAACTATAACAAGTTATTTACTCTCTCTGTGCCTCAATTTTCTCATATTTAAGACAATAGTAAAAGTAATTCAGAGAGTTGTTATAGTATATAAATGAAATAATTAGCACAAAATACTGATAGAAATTAACCCAGTCATGTCCCAAATTTTATGTTCAAGGAGAATATGGGGTCACAGATAAAAGTGACTGATGCTGTACAGTATGCCTAAGGAGAGTCACCTAGAGAGAGAGCATTCTCTCAGGTATTCACAGACAGCAAATGTGTCAAGCAATGGCCATGACTCATCCAGACAGACAACGCTGACAAAAGTTCTACAAAGCATTGTACATGGCTTGAAGGTAAATCCTGAGGGGATTTGACTAACCTTGGGAGATACAAAAGTTACATGTTTTGTTACACAGGTTATGCTTCAACTTGCCCTTAACCACCCAGCAGCAAAGTTTAACCATAAGGGATAAAAAATAAAGCTAGATTAATATGCTAAGCCATAAAAGACTTAAATCAACAGTTTCCAACATTGCCAGTTCTGTCAGTAACCCACTACGATTATGGAATGTTGGACTATGTATACAGCTACTTTCTCTTAGTTCAGTGAGAAATTTTTATACAAATGATTGGAAAAACTATCATGTCTGCATCCTGTGCTCTAATGACTACTGCAAGGACAATGATATACATTTTATCAACTATTATGAATTACTATGATGTATTTTGAATATGTCACATTGTTATTTCGTATTAAAAGTAATAAAAGTAATTATAGCAAGTGAAATAACACAAATATCTCACAGACAAGGGCTATAATAAATCATTAATATTTTTATTTGATACATGAATAAATAATATATGAAACAATAGTGATGAGAATAAACACATGTAAGAACTTATATACAAACTAATAACAAACATCATACTAAATAGACCAAAACTGAAAGCTTTCACTCTAAATCAGGAATAAGACAAGGATGTCCACTGACCCCATTTTTACTCAATATAGTCCTGGAGACATGAATCAGGGCAATTAGAAAAGAGAAATAGCCGGGCGTGGTGGCGCACGCCTGTAATCCCAGCACTCGGGAGGCTGAGGCAGGAGGATCGGTGCGAGTTCGAGACCAGCCTGGGCTACAAAAGTGAGCTCAGGACCAGCCTCAACTGCATAGTGAGACCCTGTCTCAAAAAAAAAAAAAAAAGAAAAAAAAGAAAAAAAAGAAAAGAGAAATAAACAGAAAGGAATAAGAATTAGAAAGGAAGAAGTTGCATTACCATTATGCAAATGATATGGTACTACATATAGTACTCCCTGGAACTTCACCAAAAGACTTCTAGATGTGATTTTAAAAACTTCTGTAGCATAGTAGGACACAAGGTCAACACAAAAAATCATGGTATTTCGGTATAAAAACAATATATGAATTGGGAGAGAAATGAGAGAACACACATCAAAATGGCATCCAATAAACTAAACACTTAGGAATTGATCTGTCAAAGAAATGTGCACATTGACAATTGCAGCACTCTGAAAAAGGAGACTGAAAAGGATATCAGAAAATGTAAATATATCCCTTGCTCATAGGTAGGAAGAACAAAAATAATGCACGTGGCAATACTCTCAAAATTGTTCTACAGATTTAGTACAATACTGATGAAAATAAAATTAGCATGTATCACAGAACTAGAGAAAACATTTCTAAAGTTTATTTGGAGCCAAAAGAGACCTAGGATACCAAAAGCAATGCTAGGCCACACAGGCAAGGCAGAGGACAGCGTAATTCCTGAATTGATATTATATTACAAAGATATTGTGATAAAGTCAGCATGGTACTTGGCAAAACAAAGCAAAACAACAGCAACAACAAGAGAAACCCATAATCAATGGAAAAGAACAGAAGATGCTGACACAACCACAATGACACTCAACTATCTTTTCTTTGACAAAGGAGCCAAACATGTTTGCTGGAAGAAAGACAGCCTCTTTAGTAAATGGTGCTGAAAACCTGCCTCTCTACATGTCTAAGAATAAAACTTTACCTATATCTATCACCATGCACTAAACTAGAGTCAAGCTGGATCAAAGACATAAGTATTCAAACAGAAACAGTAAATTTAGTGGAATAGAAAGTATGCAGAAAACTTGAAGATATAGGGGTAAGTAGAGAGTTCATAAACAAAACCAAGACTGAGTGAAAATTACTTCAAAGAATCAACAACTGGGAGCTATATTATTAAAAAGCTTTTGCAAAGAAAAAGAAATCACCAACAGAATAAAATGATAAACCAGAGTAGGAAAAAATTTAGCTAATTGTCCCTTAGACAAAGTACTTCTCCCCAAAACACATAAAGAATTTAAAAAAATAAGGTCTTTCATTTGAAGAGCCAATGCAAAAGTGGTCATCTTAGATGAATACTTACTTCTCAGATGAAAAAGTACAAATGGCAAATAAACATATGAAAAAATATTCACTATTCTTATCCGAATCAATATGAAAAAATATTCTTTTGAAACAACATTGACAGTGCATCTCACCCCCAAAGGAATGGCTGTCATTAAGAAACTATCAAATCCTGGAGGACATCTTGAGGAAGAGGGACCCTTCTCCACTACTGGTGGGAGTACAGACTGGTGCAACTACTGTGGAGATCAGGGCAGAGATTGATCAAAACCTAAGATTAGAGGTCTCATTCAATGTAGCCATTTCTCTTTCAAATATCTTCTTGGAGGAATTAAAAACATCGCACCACATCAAGACATGTGCACATATTTTTATAGCAGCTTAATTTGTAATAGCTAAATCAAGGAAAAAATGCTCATCAGTCAGGGACTAGATTAAAGGATATGGTATTTTTATGCAAGGGAGTACTAGTCAGCCACAAAAAAGGATAATCTTGAGACTTCTATAAGTAAATAGATGCAATGTGAGACCTTACTCAAATTGAAACAAACCAGACTCATGAGACTTTTATAAGTAAATAGATCCAATGTGAGACCTTACTCAAATTGAAACAAACCAGACTCACATATGTAAACATCCTATTGTCTCCCTGGTGTTAGAATCTGAAAGAATAAATAGAATCTAAAATAGATACTGTACAGTGAGAAGAAATTGTTCAGAGGCAAATGGAATTAATCCAACTGAAAGAGGAAAGGAAAGCAGGGAGAAGAGAAAGTATAAGTCAGTTATACTATCAGCATCTGTTAGTTCATTAAAAATGAAGGTTTGCACTAATTCTGATTGAAGAAATTTTTATATCCATATATTCTACTCTGAGCAACTACCTCAAAGGCAGTAACATGTAATGTATTAACTACTATTAGTCTCCCATTCTTTTGTAATGAAGTTTTGTTTTAACTTTTTTATAGCATAAAAAGTAAAAAAAATATGTGTTGTATCTACTGATGTATTTAATTCTAAGAGAAATTCCAAAAGGTCGATATGTGATGACTGCCTCTGAGCAGACACAGAATGCAAGGCACTGAAAGGCAAAGTAACTTCCTTCAGTTTACTTGCTACAGTTAGAATCAGGTCAGAAAGCCTGTGTTTCTTAAAGTATTTTAACAAATCTTTTGAGCAATCTTTATCATACCACTGGTTTGTGTGTTTCTGAGATGTGCAGCAGTTGCAGTATATATTTGTATTTGTAATCATAATGTTCTTAAAATTTTAACTTCTTAAGATATAGTAATATCACAAAATGATGGTGTGGGATTCGGGATAATATTAGAGGATCTTTGTATATTATTCATTCATGTGTGTAAAAAAAAAAAAAGTATCCAACATTGAATTTGGACAGGTGCTTATGCTGCTGAACTGCAGCACTGCTCTACAATGTTAGAAAGTACAAAGCTGAAGATTAAGAATCTACAGTTTTGTCCGTGTGTGTGTGTGTGTGTGTGTGTGTTGCACAACTGGTGAGGTATCTACACTAGCAACAATGTGACTTTTCACCTCTCTGTCTGCACATTTTGTTCCTGTTCTCTTATTAATGTGAGAATGAGAAGACAGAGGTCCCTATTTTAAAAACTTATAAAACTTAATTAATATTCTTCTTTTACAGCCCTTTTTACTCTCATTCTATAAACATTTACCATATTTTTTTTAACTTGTTTTCAAGTCCCAGATGCTTAAACATTAGCTGCCTTGGTCTTAATGGTTCCTCCAGAACCGTGGAATTTTAAATTTGATCTCAGATTTTTAAGATGTGACAGCTTGATTATTTTACAAGGCCCCAAACTCTGGTTCAAGTCTATAATTTTAAGAATCAAAATTGTTTTCCCATTGATGGAGACAGCCTGAAAATGTGTGGTCCACAGCTATTTGTGAGCATTTACAGCTGTTGCCTCTTTGTGCCCCAAATTGGTCTCCAGGAGCGGATTCTCCTGGGACTGCTATTAATATCTTTCTCACTCTGGCAGCTTTTCCTCCAACTGGCAGTTTTCTGGCTGCCTCCTCCCTCAGCACAGCCTCACAGAATTCACATACTCACAGGGCACTCAGACTACCTAGCTATGACCTATTACATAGATTTTTCACCATCAAATTCCATATTCAAATGTGGTGAAACAGGAAGCTGCTCTCCGTTCATAGACACCAGGTACCAAAAACTAAGAAAAAAGTCAGTGAACTGAGGAGGGAATAGTAGCTCCTTTACTAGCAGAGGTGACTCAGCATTGTCTCTTGGACACGGTGACATCTGCAACGCAGCAGGACAATTCCTAATGCTATTGAGGAAAACCCTTCAGGGAAAGCTAGCTGTAATAGTCAGCTTTCTTGGACTTTAGACACAATACCTGGTACTCATAATTTAAGGGAAGAAAGGATTCACTGGTCTCATGTTGTAAGAGGATTCGGGCTACAGTCAGCAAGCGCCACAATAGGAGCATCATGGCACAGGAGATTGGTGGAGAAACCTGCCCATCTTATGAAGCTCAGAAGCAGGGCGGGAGGACTGTGGAGAGGAAGGGGCTGGGCCTTGCGTGGCACTCGGTTCTGCCTCCATGGCTCATCCAGAGATATTCAGCCTGTTTTAACAATCTGTAGATGGATTCCAAAGTCAATTGCGCTGAAATCCCACCCTGCCCCTACTAGCCGGCATGTTCTGCTCATGAGCATGACTTTGGAGGTACTGTGTTCGAGTCCATGTTTGACACGGCTTGCTAGTTCTTTTATCAAGTCTGTACCAAGATTCCTTTCCCAGTTCTTTTAGCAGAAGTCATTATATTACCCTTGTAATGAACCCTGGCCTACAAAATAAAATCAGTTTTTAGAGTGAAAAGTCATTATATTTTAGTTTTGTTTTATTGTGTTGCTCTAATATATGTTTGATGTGCAGCGTTACTAAAAATCTCTAGTCTTCCGACCTTCCATTTTATGTATTTGTCACTTGATATTCAATTGTATTCCTGAAGTTTCTTTGTCATTTAAACTTCAGTTGTATGCATTAATTTTCTTACCCATACAAGCAGGTAGTAATAATATAGGCTGGTTACAAAGTCCAAAAAAATTTCTTATTTATAAAATGTTAGAGTTATTTCAGGCAAAATCACTATGCAAATATTTGATTAAAACTATTCCAATGATCCTTGTCTTTTTCCCTTATGACTCGAAGCATTCTCTTAATATAAAATCTATATCTGATAGGTCACGTCAATCATATAACAGTGTAGCAGGATATATAAAATTCCAAGACATTTCTGCATTGCAAGCTGGGGGAAACATTGAACACCATGAGCTATACAAGAATAATAAATGAATTTAAACTCTCACCTTTACATAGTATTGGTAACTGTGGCAGATTATCTCTGGACTGCAAAAGCAGACACGAACACTGACAATATAAGCTAAAATACCAATCTCCAATATGCATGTCCTCTCTCATAAAAGAATCTAACTACTGAGAATAAAACCTGGAGAAACAGGCAGCAGAAACTAGAAAGTTATTTTCCTTAAAAGTACTGAGAAATTAAGTTTGTCGTTCATAGTCACAGGGAAAGAAAAACATCTGTTTTAATGGAAAAAAATCTTTTAAAAATCAGTTCTGAAAAGACCCACAGAACATTTTTCACATGAATAAATGGAAATAGGCATTTCATTTTTAGATAGCTCTTTCTTTAGGATAAAAATAGCTGGTGGTCAAAAATACAAATATTACATTGGTATTCACTCAGGAAACTGATAAGCAGAAAATCTGTAAGGCCATCATGCCTACCTAACAAGCTCAAGTGGGCATTCACCCTTTCCCTTGAAAGTAGAATGACTTTCAAGCACTGGGAATATTGAATTAAATGATGCAATCCCTGCCATTAGAATTGTCACCCTGGCCTAGAAGGCAAATGCTGCAAGTAAAATATGATGTCACAGAGATAAATACAAGAGTGAGTTAAAGAAAGAGAATCAACTTGGAGGGACAAGAAGTCTCTAAGACAAGGTGGTTTCTGAATGGTCTCTTTGAAGACCCTCTAAGAAGAGGCAGGCAAAGCTCTGGAAAAGAGGGATGACAACATATGCAAAAGCAGAAATGGGGATGAAAACATTTCAGATTTTCTCAGGTGGAATCAGTTTCCACAGACAGCCTCTCAGCACATGAGATGCATTATGGGTCTTCACGCTGATCTCCCTGGGTGACCAGGACTGTCTGGAGATAGGCTGTTTCATTCTTGCATCTTCTTAACTTGAATTTACAACTTGCCTGAGCAGACTCAATGACACGAAAAGAATGAATCGTTCTGAGAATTTACATGAAGTAGATATGAAGTGTGCCATGCCATAACACCCGCCATGCCACTTCTTACCAAGAAGAACCCTTAGGGTTTGGGAAATGTCATCCAATTCCCAGGGATGGGAAAGGAGACAGTTGCTCAGTCATTTCAAAGAATCTCATCCGCAAGACATTTTTGTGGTCATGTGAAAAAGGGGTCTGAGGAATGTGCTCTTCGATGGCATGGCTGGAATGAAGAATGGGAAGGGTTTTCCCTTTTACACAGCTTCTGGAAAGCACAGTAGAAACAGAAAACGACCAGCAGCATTGGTCAGCATTCTTGGTCCCCGAGTTGAACAGCACTATCAACAGGGAGAAGTCTCATAGCACAAATCCACGCTGGCCTTTTGCCAAGAGCAGCTGTAAGCTCAGGGTGAAGGCCCTGGGTTCAATCTCCAATATCACCAAAAAGAAAAGAAAAGGACAAAAGAGAGAAAACAAATAGAATTATAATGAACTGACAAGTCACAATGGCCAGGGTTTCTAAGCTCTGTCTCTGACTCTGTAGCTATGGCTACAACTTGTGAAAATCTCTCTCTCTGAAGACACAGCTCCATTCCTACTGAGGAAAATTCAGCTACAGAGCAGGGACTGCGGTCTGCCTGCTTACCCTGGGAAGGTATAAGTCCGTGGCTAGGCACTTCGGAAAAGGAAAGGACTGTCGTTCAAAAGTAATACCTTTCCTAAAGAAGTAGAGCAGAGAGCAGGGATTATATCAGCTCCCATGCTAAGGGGGAAGCTCTGTAAGGTGGACCCAGCTAATGATGGTTATTAAAGGTACATAAAGGGTCACTTATGCCCAGGCAGTTATTCTTTATATTGATGCTTTGGGGACTTTCCTGCATTTGAATTTTTAATGGAATAAAGCCACCCCTTGGATTCGGTCTAATCTAATACTCAAAATTGGTGACTCAGATGAGTCTGTTTATTCTGCTAAATAAGTGTGATAATAATGGATTAGCTTGTGGCTTCTGTCCTTTCAATCCAGCTCTGCTAAAAAAAAAAAAAAAAAAAAAAAAAAGGATCATAGCTTTTGTGACTATAGAAGTTTCCATCAGTTTAACCTTCTTTCCTCCTTGGGATAGCAAAAATAACAAAATACAATAGAACACTATTTTTTCAAATTGTTGTTCTTGTTATCTTTAGGACATTTATGTTCTTTACCTAATTCAGAGGCATGCTGGGAAACTTCACTAAATCTGCACTGAAAATGTTCTGGAAATCCTTAAGACCAGAGTAGTAGCAGGGAGTAATTTCTGATCTGGGATAAGCTCCTGTAATCAGCTTTTTCAAACCAGATTCAAGCCACATAAAGAGAATGAGTGTTTCCAATAAAGCTTCCTTGAGTGCTCAGCAGAGGGTTAAGGACATATCATGTGTTTCGCTGTGTTACCCAGAACGCTGAATGCCTTATTGCACAATGCTCACGAAAGAAAAAGAAGTCCAGGTTTGAAGTCTACATAAGGACATTCACTCATGCATTCAGGCACAGACTGGTGACCTTACTATTACTCAACATTAAAAATTTAAAACTGAAGCCAGGCCTGATGGTGCATGACTGATTTCCCAGTACTCAGGAGGCTGAGGCAGGAGGATCACTGCACATCTGACACTAGGCTGGCCTACATAGCAAGTTGAAGGATAGCTTAGGCTGCATAGCAAGATCCTGTCTCAAAAGCAAGAAAAATTTAACAGGTCACTCTCAAGAGACCCGTCTTCTACCAACTACTTTGCTAAGATGTATGTTTCATTTTCATATATTTCTTTGACCAGTTCTCTCTAGTAACAGAAAAATTATCCTCTGTCTTTTAGTGGAGGGGTAGAATCATATTATTGCTGGAATTTACCCCCAAGAATTTAAAAAAGAATCATCGTCACTGTGTTCAGTTTTGCCTAGTAACAGAGAACATCTCCTAAAAGCATTGAAACCTGCTTGCTAGGGGAACTTGAACTCTGGCCCTGTAGGAACCCAACAGATGCAGTCGCCATTCCCATGAGCCCTCAAGACCTCCTAGCCCCAAAGACATTTGAAAAAACATGGAGTAAGCCCAAATATTTCTCTGTCTAGGAGCAGGAGCCGGTGCCTGTGCTCCCATGGTACTGCCGTATGGATGCTCTTCTTAGAAGGATTTGATTTCCTTAGCGTTTCTTTTCATCCATCACCTCCTTCTTAAAAATCATTATTTATTTACTTGGCACTGGGTCTCACTCCCGCAGCTCAGCCTCATAGTGATCCTCCTGTCTCAGTCTCCCCAGCACTGGGCTTACAGGAATGTACCTCCGTAGTTTTGGTGGCTGGCACAGCAAGCCTGGCATTTTGGCGGCCAGTATGGCACACCCGGGGTTCTGGGGCCAGCACACCATGAGGTACTCAGGAGTGCAAATGAGTCCTTGCACATGGCAGGCAGGCGCTTAGACCACGGAGCTATCTCCCCAGCCAGCCATCACCTCTTATCTTTCAAAGTGTTTTGGTTTTATTTTTGTGTGATGTCAGTAATTTTCTAGTAGAATCCAAGACAATTTAGGAGGTAGGTAGTGAAGTTGTAGCCTGACAGCAGAACAGCTGGTCCTCTCGCTTAAAAACAAATAAAAGGTAAAAACCAAATACCTTTTCCTAAGGGCAGAATTGGATGTGAAAATGAAGATGCGGCATAGCTGATGTCTCCAATAACTTTATGACTTCTCCGGTGATCCTGGTGTCATTTTAAAGGCCTGGAGTAATTAGATCCTTTTGGGTTTTTGAGAAACCTAAAAAGTATGTTTGGCAGATATTAAATACATCTGGATCTGATGGGTAATAACTGAGAAGACAGAATAACAAACAGTTGTTTGGAGCGCTAAGAGCCAGGTGGTTCATTAGGAACCACGTTCAAAGTGTTTACTCAGTCTCCCTCTGCACGCCTACATGAGACCTATCGGCTGCCAGTGACATTTGCGAGGATTTATCCTTTCTCAACGCACCCTCTCTGTAGCAACCTTTTCCAAAATCAGAAAAGATAATCTAAGCAAATCAGCAAGAGGCCATGTGGATGCTGCTTCATTTCTCTTTCTCTGGTTTTGATGTATCAAAACCAGCATTCCCAGGCTCTCTATCTGGGCTCCAGGAGTCCTCCCTTGGGCATGCCCAAAACAACTTCCTTTCTCTTCAAGACAGTGGGCTGCTAGTGTGGTCTTAGCAACACTCCCAGCCACTGACCCTGAAGATGGAACAGAGAAAATCTTTGTCGCTTTCCTCTTGTTGCTGAGGCAAAATGACAGAGACCCAAGGTTGAAGGAGGAAAGGTTGATTCGATGCACAATTTGTAGAGGTTTCAATTTATAACCAGCTGAGTTGGGCGTGGTGGCGCACGCCTGTAATCCCAGCACTTGGGAGGCTGAGGCAGGAAGATCGGTGGGAGTTCAAGACCAGCCTGGCCTACAAAAGTGAGCTCAAGGCCAGCCTGAAACTTCATAGCAAGACCTTGTCTCAAAAACACACACTCACAACATTATAACCAGCTGGCTCCAAGATCAGCAGGTGTGGCAGAGGGGACACCAGTATGGCAGCATAAGACAACAAATGTAGCAAACAAGAAAGCGGGGAGCAAGCCTCTTTCTGTCCCTCGTACTGTATGCGGGTACCTACCCCAGGGCGGGTACAGCACTCACACCCTTAATGCAATATTGTACCCTGGACCAATCACAAACTCTAGACTGAGCTACCTCTGAAGAAAGTCTGTCCCCCATGACGCCATAAGACCCTGGAGGGGCAGCTATGGAGAAACCAGACCTGTTAGGCTCTCAGTGATGAGGAAAGTTTCCATCAGGCAGCATGACTGCCATGGATCCGAAGAACTCTCACTTCAACTTTTCCTGTCTAAAATATAAAGCTGACTGTTGATTCACCAAAGATTCTGGAAGAGTCTGTGAAAGATAAGCTGAGAGCTGTTAGTACATCTCTGTTGGGTTAGCAGAGGCAGGAGTCTTGGACATATTATAAGACCATTCTGCAAATATAGCTCAGGCCTGTATGAGATTAACTTGGAAAACAAATGTCTCATCTCTCTGAAGTCCTGCACATTCATCTTAGTGTTCCTACTCCCTCCCAAGCTATAGATTTAATATATGTAACATCTATTTTAACTGAAGACTTTGGAAAAAATAGCTATTGTATTTTCTTCCACACCGCTTCTTATTTTGTTGTCATTGTCGCTGGGTCTTATTTTGGAAAGGTTTGCTACAGTTTGCTCCCTTGTCTCCTTTCTCATGTTTGGCTTGCAAACACCGGCTCCGCACATAGCTGCTCACCAAGGATAAGAGCTGCTTCCGGCAGCTGTGCAGCACTAGAGGTAGCGCTGGCTTTGTCAGCTGTGAAAGGGGCTGCTCTGTGCACGACCAGGGCCGGGCACTTCCTGTCCTTCTGAGTGGTTGCTGGGCAGGTTGTGGGCTCACCTAACCCACTTTGATACTCTTCTTCTTTTGTACTAGGGATTGACCTCACGACCTTGCTCTTGCCAGGTAGGAGCTTATGCCGCTGAGCTATCTCCCTGACTCGACACTTTTGTATTAAGAGAATGTTAGAATTATTAACATTAGTTGTCTTCTGAGCCATAGAGCACAGCCATGCTTAAGCTCATCTTTGGAAACCGATCAAACAGACCCAGGGACAACACTGTTTTTACTGTAGCCGATATTATTGAGGTCTTAAGAACAACACTGTGCACTGAGTTTTATGGCCTCCACTTTATAGAAAAGGGGAAGGAAACCGAAGTTGCTGTCTTCTGAGACCAAGTAGGATCTTGAACTCAGGTTCAATTCTGAAGCTTACATTCTTTACCTCTCTAAATACATTTGCAGCACAGTTGCTCTAGTTTGTCCAGAGCTATAATACGCAGTAACGGTACCTAAAAGAGAATAGCATTACAGACAATGGACCTGGGTTGAGGAAGTCAGTTTTCCCTTTGGATGGATGTTTTTAAAATACATCCATATGTTTTTCACATTCTCTTTCCCTTAGAAAAAACATACTAACAGATTTAATACCATATTAACAGTTCTTCTAAAAATTAAGCTTTTCATGTGATTAATGCTGATGCGATTAATCCAAGCAAAGGGAATTACATCATCAGGGTGGCCCCGCATTACAGACAGACAGAAAGGAAGGAGGACAAAGGTCATATTTACACATGGGCTAATCTGCTTTCTCTTCTGAGCCTTGTGGGCCAAGCTAAATAATTGCTCTCTTGGTTAAACAAAGTCAATAATTTTGGTCATGCCAGGTAAGGATACTACTGGCTGTGCTTTAGGTTTTGTCCATTTCTTTTTCTGAGCTGTTGAAATGTGGTTTTTCCAACAAAATAATGTGCTCCTCAGAAAACTGAGATAGATAGATAGATAGAGGTGAAAAATCTATCACCCTGGTCCTATGTATCAAGAAAAGGACATAAACGAAATGGAATTTTTCTCACAGTTGTTTGTTTTCCTTTCCTGCTGTGTAATAATAGTATCTGGCCTGAGTGTCTTTGCGAAACCTTCTGATTGGATGACTGCCATAGTGTTTGAAGAAGGAGTAACATGGTAGAAAATGCATAGATGGAAAAATGACAACCAGGGCAAGAGCCCTGTGAGAGTGATGACTTGGGCGCGCTGCCCTGGTCTCGGCATCACACGCTGCTCGGTACCCACAGCCCAGAGGGGTGCCCTGTGTGTCGTAGACGTCAGCCAGCATGTATCTCCCCAGTGAGTGAAAGCAGCGCCCTACCTCGATGCAGCTCCCACAAGGAACACTTTCACCGCCAAGTTTTTCTACCCCATGCTGTCTTCCCAGAGAGGAGGTTCCATGAGGGGTCACTCTCAGGCTCACAGCAGGGTCTGCTCTGTGCATTTGCTTCTGCTTTGAGCTTCCACACTGTAATAGACGCAGCCACCTCAGAGCAGGACTGAAGAGCCAAGGGCGCTTCTTTGAGATGGTGCTGCCTCGAGGGCATGCAGTTTCAGACACAACCAAAAATGAAGACATAGTCAATGTTCAGACCACGCCTGATTTTCTAAAACTGCAATTGATTATAGAATAGATTTTGGCCAACAAACTCCTTGTGTGTTAACCTTAATGATCAGTAGGAAAAACTAGCCTGCTCTTTAAAGACTGTAGTCCAACGGGAGAAATTCTGAGACAAATCAACTAAGCAGCGGTATAAAGAACCAGGCAATTGATATCGGTGCTTTGTGGTGCTTCTGAATTTCTCCATGAACAAGTGCTAAAGTAATTTTCAGCTGGCAGTAAACAACCATGTGTCACCAGAGGGAATGCCTGACGCCAGTGCTGTCAATCATGGTGCCTAATAAATCCAAGCGTGTAAAGAGTTTGGTCCAACTCATGATTGAGCCACCTCTGCACAAGCGTCCTTTCTCCTACTTGGAGGTGGAAGGTGACGTGACCTCAGGCAGTGAGGAATCAGGGCCTCTGACCATTGGGAAGCATTTTGAGCCATGAAGCCACAGCTTAAGAAGCGATTTCTAGGGTCTCTTAATGCTGTCTACCCTTTTCCAGAGGGCACATTGTCACCAAACTGCTTCACATTCTGAAAACATTTTTAACAACTGAGAGGGCCATAAATGATCTAACATTCAGCTTTCACAGTTTTACTATACTAAAACTGATGTAAGATTTAGCACAGTGTGAGTCAGCAAATATGTGTTGAACAATACCATCTTGCAGTCCTGTGATTATATGAGGAAATGTAATATGTCTAGCAGAGAGCTCCACAGTTAAAGCCCATGCCTGGCAAGTGCAAGGACCAGAGTTCGATCCCCAGTACTGTGTGCTGTGTTGGTTCTGACCCAACAAGAATACTGAAACCATGTGTGTTGGAGCATGCCCGTAATCTCAGGGCTGAGGTAGCTGAGACAGGAGGATCACTACAACTCCAGTCTGCATAGTGAGACACTGTACCAAACACATAAAGTTTAAAAAGTGCTAATAACTGTAGTGCAATTCAAGCCAGTGACTGCTTGAGACATCAGTGAGTCAAAGGCCCACAAGCAACTGTGTTTCCAAAATGCCAGTGGGCCAAAGTGCAGACCTGATCTGAGACACATAATGGGACTCCAGCGCTCACAAAAGTTTGCACCACGCATAACGTCCTGAATCACAGACCAAAGAACATGAGCTCATGATGTTTGCTATCCTAATAGGAGCAATAGCAAGGATGCCCAAGATGCACGATTACACGAGCTTTGCACTGAAGACAGTCCTATTATTGATTCCAATATGCAGACATGCAAGGAAAAACTGCATATAGGTACTACACGGGCTGGGGCATGGCAGGAGCCAGGGTAACTCTGGGCTCTGGTTCATGATGTCTGGAGAACAGGGTCGTGAAAGTTGATGGGAGAGACAGTGAAGAAGTGGGAATTTGAGGAAAGGAATAGAATGGGCACTCTGTAGGTGGCGATGAAGGCGCCAACATAGTGGAAACTCTGAATTCTTTCTCCTCCAAGCTGTTCAGTGTGAACTCGCAGTGGGGACCCTATGTCAGGCGCCCTCTTCCTCCACAGGGAGACAGAATAGTAGAGTAGTAAAAAGCAGGTTATCATCAGGCAGATAAAACATGGGATCAGAACAGAGCTCGGCCTTTTACTAAATCCGTACATTGATTTACTTTCCAACTCAGACTGCCGTGTGCTCTTTCAGTTCTGGCTAATTCTAGAAGGCAGGGAAGAAAAGTGGGAACAGAGGCGATTTTCTCTTGGCTCTGCTGCTCACCACCGCCACCAGGTTGCCTTGCCAAGCCCAGATGTCATCTGGATTCCTGCAAGGATTCCAGAAAGCCCCGGGCAAGTGTAAGACTGCATGTGGGACTTTAGTGTGTGGTGGTCTAAAGGACCAATAAGAAGGAAAACTGCATTGCAATGTGAAAGAGCCGCTGGTCCTTGGGGTGTAGCAGCCCCTGGCCCTTGGGCTTAGCAGCCCCTGGTCTTTGGGCTTAGCAGCCCCTGGTCCTTGGGGTGTAGCAGCCCCTGGTCTTTGGGCGTAGCAGCCCCTGGTCCTTGGGCTTAGCAGCCTCCTCTGCTTTCCATGACAGCTGCCTCATCTGCACTGCTCCCCTGCAATTTTCTCAGACCACATTTAGTGTTTCAGGAAATGTGTCCTGGCCAGGCCGTAAGCTTGTCTTGAATTCTGGATCCAAAATGGCATTTTGAAGAATCTCCATTGGAAAAACAAATAATAGAACCTTGGAGACTGTTCCTAGGGCTTCCCAAATGTGATAGGGAGCTTTGAAGTGAATTTCTCAATCGCTTTTTTTTTTTTTTTTTGGTTGTTGTTGCTGTTGTTAAATCAAGAAAGTACATCTTAGGAAAGCTAATTGCTTTTAAAAACCTTGTTTTAGGGCTGGTGAGATAGCTCAGCAGACTAAAACACCTGCTTAGGCAAGCGGGGACCATGATTCGATTCCCAACATCATATGCCATGCCAGCACCATCGCCAGGGCCGGTTGAGCTTGTCAGAGTCCAGGCATAGCGGCACAGGCCTGTAATCTCAGCTCTGGGGAGGCTGAAAGCTGGAGGATCACCATGAGTCTGAGCTGTTTAGTGAGATCTTGCAACAACCAAATACATTAAAAACATTTTATTTTATTTAGTACATGTTTTCGTTATAGAAAGTCGACATTGATTTCAGGAGCAGGAAGTGCACATGTCATATCTTGATTCCTTTGTACGCCCTTTTCCGTCCTTATGCACCTCCCTCCATCTCTGAATCCTCCTTTCTCGCAATTAGTGTCATTATTATTTTTGTTTACATTTGTAATATTAAAAAGTCAGAAACAGAGAGTATAGTTTTATGAAAGCCTTGAAAGGAAGCACATTTAGCTAAAGGGGAAGAGAAATGACAGGGGCATCACCACGGGGACACCTGTTCCCAGTGCAGCCTCTGTGGTGGGACATGGATTTGCTGGTTGTGACTTGGCCAACAGTTGGCCTCACCCTGGGCCGTCGCCCACTTCAACCTCAGTGGAAACACTGGTGCTGAGGGTGACTGTAATGAGTCTAAGAACCAATTGTGCACGTGTCTGCCCAGCTGTGTGTCCTGGGACTTTATGCAGTTAGCTTGAAGCTGTCTGCATGGCGTGTTCATTGCAAGACCAGGTAGGAATTTGATTCCGAATGTTCTTTGGCAGTTAGGAGTCTAGGAGCATACTGACAGGCAAGGGGAGTGCTTTTTCACACAATCTCAAAACAAGGAAACTTTATTTCTAAGGTTCTTCTACTAAATGTTTATATCTTGGTTGAAAAATGTTTACATGTCCAGTACAAAACAACAACAAAAAAACCACATTGTACTCTCATAGCTAAAGGTAGTGCTCAAATACAGTGACTGATCATTTTTCCTTTCACTCAAATGCATTATAAAATATTCAAACCGGGGCTGGGGAGATAGCTCCGAGGCACAAGTGCCTGCTGGGCAAGTGCAAGGTGGTGAGTTCGAACCCTGGTCCCACAAAAAAAAAAAAAAAAAAAATATTCAAACCTCACTTTGTGCATTTAAGGAAATTATAAGGATGCAAACCGCAAAAGAATAAAATATCAGGTAGATGAGCCAAACCCTAGCTTTCAGAGAATAATTTGCTTAGATAGAGTCTGTTTAAGGAATTCTGCTAAACTTTCTGTAACAAATTCTAGAAAATTTATTAGTTGAGTTTGTTAGTATGTAAAGGGCAGAATTTTTCCTTTTCAAGTTACAAACCCAATCTCACATTTGAAGGGTATGAGGCAATTCAAAATTCCCTTTAAAAACTTCTCATGAGCTTGCTTTGAAGCCCTATGTGCCTGGTTTTGTAGTTAAAAATTTGGTAGTCCATAAGATGACATGGATAAATATAGTTTATGTGTAACCGCATTAACACAAAAAATTATTTCCTGAGACTGTAACATGGAAAAGAAAGAGAAGAAGGAAAGAAGGAAGGAAGGAAGGAAGGAAAGAAGGGAGGGAGGGAGGGAGGGAGGGAGGGATGGAGGGAGGGGAAAGAGACAGGGAGGGAGGAAAGAAGGAGGGAAGGAAAGAGGGAGAAAAGGAAGGAGATAAGGAAGGAAAGAATTAGCTCAGCAGTGAGAGACAGACTCTGAGAAGGTAGGAGAAGAGAGGAACATATTTAGGTACGTAGCTGCAACTAGGAGAGCTCTAGAACAAGGCATTCTCTTAGAGAAATGAGAGATCTATTGTAGGCAATTTGGGACAATACGGACTCCTCAGTGGAATCTGAAGGATGGAAAAGTTTTGCTGATGATTTGAGATGAAATTTGACCATTATCTGGAGATTTTGCTCTGTAAAGTTGACAAAATTTTATTCACTTCATTTTGTCCTGAAATTTTCGAAGTCAAATTAAAGTCAAGGAACAAACAATGTAGTGTGAAAGGCAACTGTATGAAAAAGGCCTAAAATGCCTTCTTACAATGAATGCATTCACTGTATACCACAAAATGTACTAATGACAAGAAAAAAAAATTAAGAAGTTTTGTCTTTATCTTACATTAAAAGACAAATAGTTTTAGGCAAATTCACTTAGTGTCTTTGACCTATCTGTCTCCTTGGTTTTCACAAATAGTGGAGCTACTGTTATATTTTAAACTTTATGCTCTTTGAAAAACTGATCATGTCATCCCTTCCTATAGCACCCAAACTGCCAGGAAACAAAACACAGACTGCGGTAGAATGATGGCTGGGCCTATAATACATTTCCGGGGAGATCTTGGGGCTTTTGCATTTTCCTATTTAATTGTCCATTTGAGTCTTTGTTACATACTCAAAAGTAAGAAAATTACAACTAAGGAAAATGGAAGGTTTTTTTTTTTTAATACCTTTTTTGAATCCACGAACCAAACCATATTTTTATTGCCATTCGTAATTTTATGTGTTACTTGAGAGGACGGAAAGGACCCAACAACTCTCATTAGGGTAGCTATCAATGTGTCATGTCACTTGTCTTTTAATAAATGTCTTAAAATCCTCCATAGATATTCTATCCCTTCAAGTATCTGCCTGTGTCACTTAGATTCACACCAATTAAAAAATACAAAAAAAAAATCACAAGAAACTTGGTTAAATTTTAGTTAACTATCCTGAAAACTTTGAAGAAAAGTATCTTTCCGCAAGGTGTGTGCTCACAACAGAAGAATCAGTTGGTGCAGTTTCTAACCCATAAAAACTCAAAACAGTAGATAAAGATTAGGTCAACTAGCCATCATGACTGGATGTAAAGTAACTGTCCAGTGGACATTGTAGGCTTTTATTATTTTCCAAAGTGACGGGGCATAGCCAACTTCTTTCAGTCTGTTTGACTCATAGCTCTTCGAAGGAGACTTCCTCAATCAAGAAAACTTCTGGGCTTTCATTAAAAGTATTTTTGCAGATGTATTTGACAGCCTAAAATGTCAAGCCACACACGAACTTCAAGAAGGCATATCCAAGGTGTCATATTCATATCTTTAAAAGCTTATGAAAGATACTGGAATAATTTCATGACTTTACATCGCATCTTTATCCAAAATGATTTTTTAGAGGAAAATAAAAGTTATGCATCAATAGTAGGAAGATAAGTCTCCCTGCCCACATTCTAGAAGTCACCCGGTGCTTTGGGGTTTTCTCTTGGTAAAATACAAGGCTTCCTTGAAATCATTTGGCCCACTCCAGGTACTATGGCAGTTTTTTCTCAAGAGGATAAGATTTGGAGAAAGAGAAGCACATGTGTATATGTCACTGAGTGGGAAAATGCCACTCTCCCTAGTCTGCCCGTTTGTTACGAGAGAGAAATACTTCTTTAACTGCCTCTGAAAGAATCGCTATCTTCAAACATCTAAAGGATAGCATCCCATGCCCCCTGTAAAGCTCTTGTTATGCTAGTATTTCTAGCCACTGTATTTTTTGGCTAATGCAATTTATGAGAAAATTAATTTCCTTGAAATAAGCTTATATTTTACTCTTATTGTTCCCTGTGAGGAACAAGTCTTACATAGTCACAAAAGTCCAACTACTAGAAAAGTTACCTTTCTATCTTTTACAACCTGTCATCTCATCTTTAAATTCTTACAAGTTGCAAATGTCTCAAAAGAACTCTGCAGCTCTTCAACATATGTCAGAGATTTAATATCCCATTACAGTGCCACGTGATTGGCTGTCTGTTGTACTTTCAGGCTTTATAGTCTCATGGTGAGTTTAATAGAGACTACACAAAGAGTTCTAAACTTAGAAAGAAATTATGAAAACAAGAAGGAAAATCTAAACCAAGAGAGGTATATAGGGAGCTTTCTCTTGAGACATCTGTGCTCAAATGAGGCCACTGATAAAGGAATATGTACTTTCAGGATATTTCTACCTAACTGCCAGCATGCTCTACAACAGTCTTCAAATGCCTGCTTGTGACAAGTCGTGCTATTGGTTCTTCCTTTTCCTTGGTTTTATTTCCCTTGCATCATAGTTTGATGGGTTTGTTTTGGAGGAGTCCATAACAGAACTGATAAACAAGAAGGGAGCCTCAGAGGGAGCACTGGGTATGTCTCCAGTGCCGAGTTGACTTGGGGGCTACTGCTATGCCAGCCCCACTTCTAGAGACCCCTTAGAGATGTGCTTCGCTGCTTGCCACCATTTACATGATTATCTGGGGACAAGCCTGTCAAACGAAGGGTCCTCTCAGAACATAATATGGTAAGCATTGAAGACCTCATAGAGAAAAATGCGCCCAGAGGAGCGATTGTGATCTTCTGAATCAATAAAACCTTGGAAGCCTTCTGCAAATTGACTTCGTAAAATCTCAGTACACCACTCATTATGCTTCTTGTCTTTTGTTAAGTCATTCTGAGCAAAGACTGCTGGACCAGTAGATTTATGACTTTGAATAGTGCCAATGAGAGATAAGAACAATGTATTATTATTTTATCTTTTATCGTACTAAACTCTGCATTGTAAGCATCTGTTCCTTCATCTGGTGGGCTTTCAGGTAAGACAGAGAAAATAGGTAGTTGGAAATCTAGCTTCAAGGACTTGACAGAACATATATAATGTTAGCTGGGCCTTGTGTAATTTTCCGACTTAAATCTGGTTACCTTCCCCCTCATTTGTCTTAGAGGCCTTCTCTTGTCCTTCTGTGAGTACATGTGCACCCTGGCTCTTTTACCCAGAATGCTTTTCTTCCTGTTCTTGCTTTTTTTTTTTTTTTTGGCGTGAACACCTAATTTAAAACAGTCTTTTTTCCTTATCTCTTACTGAACCCTTTAATTTTAGATACTAGTTTCTCCTAATCTGCATTGGCACTTTTGGTTGATTTTTTTTCCCCTTTCTTATTGTGTTTCCTACTTGTACAAAACGCCTAACAAAAGTTGGGAATATATATGCTAATATGGTAGGAGCTAAATAAATACAATACTTGCATTGAAACATTTTTAAAAATAAGAGTTGAATGAATAAATGGATGCTCTGCACTAAGACACAGTTCTTGATTTTAATTAAAAGATACTGATGTTGCTATGTTCAGATAAGTATGCCTTCATCTAAACTTGGACATTTAGCTTACACACAAACAAATGCAAGCTTCACTCGTTCATATTTAAAAATTACGTTTTCTCATATCCTTTAGGAGCAATTTCAGTACTGTGGTCTTCCTGACATATGTGGTTCTTTTTAATAGTCAGCCTTTGAGGGAATCTTAAGAGCTGGAACAATCACTGCAGGGCGCAGAAGCTAAGCCTTTGACCTAGTTTCTCTCTGACTTCTTGAAGGCTGTTGAAAAGTTCTCAATTGGCTATAATTTGCGAGTGATTACTCCACGGCTATGCACTCGGAGGCATGGGCAGCAGTGGCTTTACAGACTCTCCTAAGGTCTAGGCATTTACCCAATTTTCTGTCCCCCAAAAAGGAATAAGAGACAAACTCCTAACATTATTGACTTAAGCGAAAAACAGGATAACTGGATATTATTTTAGAAACAGTATAGGATGCTTTTGGGTGTAGAAAGTTTGATCCACAGACACTCTGTTGACCCATGCAGTTCTAAATAAGTCACTGAACAAGAAGAGGAGACCTGCTAGCATTTGCCACTCAAGTCAAGCTTAGGTTGAGACACATTTATGGGCAAGACTATCAAGTGATTATTTATGTATGTCCTTCGTCAGGTCATTCTACTTCTGAAAGCTGATCCGACAGATAAATTTTTATTAGTGCATAAAGAGTCCTGGTGAAGCATCCTTGTTTAAACAAAAAAAAGGTAGATGTTTATGTAAGCATTTTTACACAAGAGCCAACTAATCTTTATAACAATAATCTTTAGTTATTTTCTTGCTGTAAAGATGGGGTAAGTAACTTCCAGGGAAACACAGAGGGAAGCATCTTAGACTAATAAGGCAGGCATTTAAAAAAATAAAGCAGACTTAAATTTGATGATGAAATATCTAGGATATATTTTAAGCTAAAGCGATAAACTGCATAACAAAAGTAATAGTGCTAATAAAATAGCTTTAGAAGTCAATATGTATGAATAAGTGCCTGAAGGGATAGGAGACTCTGAAGCAACCAATACATTTGTGAGCAGTGTTTTAAAGTTCTTTTCACATTTTCCTTTTTAAAAGACTCAGTTATTTTAATTTTATATTCTTAAATGATGTGTCATGCATTTCTCATTAACAAAATAAAATTCAAAGCATCCCCATTACCAATTTAATCTTCAAAAGACATCAGCCAATAATCTGATTTTAAAATATAATGTATGGGATCTGGGCATATAGCTCAGTGGCACAGCACTCGCCTCGCAAGTGCAAGGTCCTGAGTTTGATTCTGGCCCACAATAAAAAGAAATTAAAAAAATAAAATATAATGCATGGGGGAGCAGAAAAAATGTTAGAATTTGCTACGTTCAGACACACAGCGTAATATATGAGGACAATGAGTACAAAAAACCCGTCATGATAAAATTGTTTGAGAAACAATGGATTTGATGGAATATATTTAATGCAAGAGTCATGGAAGCTGGAGTGATTTGATGCCTACCGTAGTTATTCTAAACTATTCACGCCCTTAAAAATGCCTCTGCAAGCAATACTGAAGTGAGAAAATACTGTCTTTCTCTCGTAGTCATTTCATTTGTTGTCATACTTCACGATGAACGATCAAGAGCAGGATTAGAATCCAGTAGCAGATTTTGATCATTAAACACAAACATGATACAAGAAATACCAGTGAATTATGAAATACTGATACTAATACTAGATACTAAATACTAATACTGATACTGATACTAGATTGCCTTAGGTGCTACTCAGTGATAAAATGACTAAAAAACATTCATCGTATAAACTAATTTAATAAATCCTTATTAATATGAGCAGTGAACTTTCTGCCCGTCCATGACCAGCATTTAGAATTCATTAAATCAAGAAAGAGCTGTCACTAAACCCTGAGAGGAAATTCCTTCTCCTGTGCTGTCTCTCAAGTAGCTCATTTTGTAGGTCCATTGCCCAACCCATCCCGTGTAGGCAAGTGTACGGTCTTGTTCCGCCATGTCTCCTCTCTCCTCTGTTGGCAACTACTTTCTCTTAGTTTTCAAGGAGAAGAAATCTTTTGTACCAACAATGATTAGAAAAGTTATCATGTCTATATCCTGTGTTCTGTGTAACTACCATAAGGACAACAATATGCATTGTCTCAATTATTGGGAATGTACTGCTAACATGTTTTAAAACTGTCACATTGTTATTTCTTTATTTTATTTATTTTTTTCTTGTTTCAGAATCTTTGTTTATTTACTCATTTTTATGGCCGGCTCAGCCCGCCCTGAGGGCAGGGCTGGCGCAGCATGTGGTGCCGGGGATCGAACCGCGGTCCCTGAAGCCGCCCAAGCTTTCCCAAGCAGGCGCTTTAGACCACTGAGCCATCCTGCCAGGCCTTTTGGCTAAGATCAAGTGCACATTGTTATTTCTTATTAAAAGTAATAAATCAAAAAGTAGTATAAGAACAACAACAACAAAAGAAAGTAGCTCAGTATTGAGAGCAAGAGGTGGAGAACCAGAGAGGCGTGGCCGGAAGAAAGGAGGCGCTGGGGATGGAGCGGGAAAGGTATATCCAGGACCTTCTGCCATGCTGAGTGTGGCCCTTCTGCCTCTAGAATCTGTCACTGCTGCAGACCATGGGGCAGATAAGGTACTCAGTCATGCCAGGAAATTAGGGACCAATCGCAATCCACTCCCATGAATGCATTTAGTGAGGTTTAACTTACAGTGTGCATCAGTGCCCCTTCTGGAGAAAATGAAGAGTATTGAACCTGATTCTAGGAAAAATGTGCCAAGAAGGGCTGCAGGCGCTTTTCCTTAATTAGGAGAACCTAAGGGTAGAATGACTAGGACTCAACGTTTCTTGGAATGGCATCTCCTTGTTCAGAACTAACTGGAATATTCAGAAGCTACTGGCCAACTCCTTTCTGTTATTTACCAAGAAAGAGCTAGACGGGGAGGTAGGGAGAATAAAGATGAGACTGACTACAAAGTGCCATCCTTTCCTTTAGGGATCTATTAAACTTGCGGTGAAAACAAGATTTTACTGCTTCCTATGGCTTTAGGAAACATTCTATTTTTCCTAATGACTATGTGGATGGAAAACTTAGTTGGCAGACTCTTCAGTCTTCCTATTTCCTGAGACTATTGCTGAATGGATATGTTATATTGTTAATGAAAATAAAGTGTATGTTTTCTATATACAGATGCATGCTACAAAATAGAAACACTAAGGGTAGCCAATACAAACTTAAAACATGCATGTTTCTACCAATGTGGTGAAATAAAATATGGGATAGTAAAGAGTCACAGTGTAATATACAAAATTAAAACTATATATATACATATATATATATATATGTTTATATATATAATTTCAAGATCTGACACAACATAAGCTACATGGCTTCTTTGGTGACACCATGCCTGAGTGATACCCGAGATAGAACATGTGAATATTCTGCGTTTTCATGATATGCAAGCGTACCAGTTGTAATCAAAGATATTACTGATAATGTTAATTTATTCTTTATAAGTTTCTAATGCTAACTGAATAAAAATAAGTGTATAAATGTATAGAATCTAACAAAAAACTATCTATCTGTCTATCTATCTATCTATCTATCTATCATCTATCTGTCTATCTATCTATCTATCTATCTATCTATCTATCTATCTATCTATCTTTTTCTTAGATACAGGGTCTCAATACACAGTTCAGACTTGTAGTGATCCTGTCTCAGCCTCCCCAGTGCTGGAATTATAGGCATATCTCACACCATGCTGGGTTTCAGGGTCAGCACTTCTGGGGCCTGTACAGCACATGGTACAAGGGGTCAAACTTCAGACCTTGAGATTGCCAGGCTCGTGCTTAAACCACTGAGGTATCTCCCCAGCTTAAAGCTATATTTTTAAGGCAAACCAAAACAGGACAAATCTTGTCTCTGTAGTGAATACTAAAAAGACATGTAACAAGGTGTGGAAAACTGGGTGAAATTTAAGTTACTGATGCCTGAAGTTTTATTTTCATTTGTAATACAGTTTTACTAAGTCTCACCCTGATTAGTTATTTCTATTGTTTCTGGAAAAAAAAATTAAAGATATCATTTTAGTAAGAATTTCAATGAAATAAATCACTAAATTATCTTAATCATATCTGCTGTCATATTAAGTTACCCCTTACTTTATATTCACTCTATTATTATTTTCAATTCATTTTTCATCTTTTAAAAATATTAGTGCACATTTGCAATTGATGCAGTTTGTGATTATCTTGAGCGAGGTTACATGTACATATTATGGCTTGTTTTTAAAATCCCCTTCCCCTTCCCTCTCCTGTCCCCTCCTTGGTGGGTTCCCCGTTGTGTTTTCCGCAGCTGTTTATATTACTTATGCTAACGCACGTCATGGCATACGGTGCCTACATTCACTGCTGCTATTAGGTTCCTGTGTATGACACACCTGTGCTCTTCTTACATCCCCTTCATCTCCTTTGGACCAGCTCCTCCCCATCCTTTATTTTCTCTATCCAATGACAGATACCATATGGTACCTAACCTTTTGGATCTGATTTCATTCAACATTGTAGTTTCCAGGCACTTTCATTTTAATGCAAATATCTCCAGCGGGCCATTCTTTATAGCTGAGTAGTACTCTATCATATACAGATAGCCCACTGCCTTTATCTGGGCATCTGTTGAGGGGTATACAGGCTGTTTCCAGGATTTAACTGTTACGTATTTTGCTGCTATGAAATTGGTTGCATATATCACTTTGGTACGATGACGTCAGTTCTTCGGGGAAGATATCTAACAGGGAGATAGTTGAGTTGTATGGAATTTCTAGTTTCAGTCTTTTGAAAACTCTACATGCTGATTTCCATAATGGTTGTACTACTTTGCATTCCCACCAGCAATGCAGGAGGATTCCTTTTTTTCTTCTTCTTTTCACCTAGGATTTATTGATTTCCTAAAGACCGTTACTCTTTTCAGAGTAAGATTTAATCTTAGTATTTTTTTCTCCAATAATATTTTATACAACAAAACTTATAGCATGGGTACAGTATGGGGGAACTACCATTGACTAATAGGATTGTGAGTATAACTGCTTAGTTAACATCGATCCAACAGGAAAATAAGGCACATAGCAAAAGAATATCACTGACATCATTCGTTTATAACTTTTCACACAGGAAGAGCAGAGGTATTCTTAGCAAGGGACAGAAGGATAGGTCCAGCTGTCCAGATGTTCTGGTCACCACGTGCTTGATCTGCCTACCTGAATTTCCTGGACTTAATTAATTGATGACACATGGTATTTGTGGTATTCCTTTGGTCTTATCAATAGGAACTGTATTCTCTACAGCCTTAGCAATAAAAGGAAGAATTTCCCAATGCAGACATTATGTCCTTTGTATTCATCCTTGAATTCAAGCATCGCATAAAAACACATTGAATAACTGAGGAAGAGTTTGGTTGCTTTTAAAAGTTGATTTATAGTTCTGTCTGTGCTACTTTTTTTCCCCATGTATCTCTTTTCATGTTTCTTAAACCTCTAACAGATTGAGTTGCAACTCTGAAACAAAAAAAGTGCTGAGCAGTTCCAGGATCTCTTTCCAATGTAAACTTTTACCTAGATGGACCGTTTTCATTTTGTAACACACTGAGCTGATGTCCCATCTTTCTAACTCTGTGTGTAGATTCTGGAAATAGAATTGAAATATTTAAGCATGCCCATACCGTACACTGTGAGATGAAAACATTATTTTGTTTTCACATGTGTAAAGCAAATATTTAATGACATAGCTAAACAGTTAACTTTTTATGCAGCTTGTGAATGTACAGATATGTAAATTCAGAAATTCCAAAACACATCACTGGAAGTGTGGTAATCTTAGCCTTCTTGGTAGGTTAGCCATTCCAGAGAGTTATTCAATCTGTAATGATCTATCCCTATCCAAAAGACAGAATGACTATATTATTTATTTATTTATTTATTTATTTATTTATTTATTTATTTATTTTAGGGAAGGTTCTACAAGGTGTTCAGTGGCTCACCACTAGATCGATCGGACTCATAGTGATCCACCTGTTACAGCCTCCCAAGAGCTGGGATTACAGGTCGCACCACCATGCCCAGTCTCAGTCATCATCTCAATGGCCGCGGGGGCGTGGCCAGTATGGCAGGCCTGAGGATCGAACCCTGGCCCCTGAGCCTGCTTTCAGGCACTTTGATCTGCTGAGCTATTTGGCTGGGCTATTTTCAAACATTAAGCTGAACAATTCTCTACAGAACTAAGAGAAAAACATCCAACTTAAGAACTAGGTTCATGTAGACTGGGATGATTATGAAATATATATTCTGAAAAACTCCAGTGTCTGTCTCCTGAGGCTGATTAGCTTGGGGGTGGCGAAGCTGGGCACACAATCGCCACACACTAATGGGTTACTCTGGCCGGCAGGCTGCTTCCTCCCACATTCCTACTCGGAAGCACTCTGACTTGTGGGCTATTTTCTTCTTCTAAATGTGTTTTGTCAGAGGATGGAAAACAGGATATACCATACATTTAACAATTTTAGGTGAATGGGTTTTATGAACAAAATCTAGAGTTGGGGCCGCTGGGCACTGCACAGCGTGCTCCTCTGGGGGCAGAGCCACGTGTGGTTGGCACGCTGTGCACACCATACCAGTTAGTGCTTCCATGGCTCTGCCTAAAAAAAGAATTGCATCTGCATGTCCTGCCATCAGGATCCCTGAGAAAACACCTGCACAATATCCATGGAAGGAGCTGACTGCTCAACCTCGGTAGAGTGGAGAAAATCTGAATGAAGAAATCTACAAGTCATTGTGGTGATCTTTCAGCTATCCTGTCTCTCAAAGTCTCAGATTTTCTTATCCGCAAGAATCTGAAACTGGGTCACAGCACCAACAAAGTCCCTGCCAGCCCACCCCTGAGAGCCCGTAGATACCCAAACCACCGCGGAAACCTAATCGATGATCGCTTCTCAGTTCTTACTTTCTTGTGGACTAGAAGAACTAGCAAAATGAACTGAATCTTCTGCCTTGCCAGAATTTGGTTAATTCTGAATAAGTGACTGCTTCTACTAACAGAACTCTGGGCTCCACGCTAGCTGTGTTTATTCAGTTTAAAATCTTAGCATCGTGCGAACGTTCGCTGCCACCCTCCCAAGCAGGGGAAGAGTCTCAACGAGAAGGCAACCTTACTCCCAGGATAATTAGCTGAATATGGTAGCGGGAAGCATACCCATCACTTTTGCAGTCTGATTAATGGCGTAGGTACTTTTGGGAACAACACTGGGTGGGACAGTAGAGGCAGAAGCAGACATTTAGGCACACACCAATGTCATGGCTTTAAATCGTGCCACACGGTTGCTCAGATTATCAGATAAAAGCATGCAAAATGGGTCAAAAAATTAAAAATAAGAGAAATAGCGATGAAGCCCTCCCTGTTCCTTTCAGCACACCAGTAGAAACCAGCAGTACAATGATCCCAGCTATTTATCATTATTATTACTATTACTATTATTTATTCTTTTCAGTAAATAAAAATGAAATCAGAATAGGTGCTAACAAGATAGTGCATCAAACACTGACAGTAAATAAATGAAATACAGCATGTTGCACGGGCAGAGAACACTGAGTTCTGCCAAGCATGACCTGTATTTAAGGCAAAATATTCCACTACCTGGTCTTGTACTTTCTTGAGCAACCCCAAATTGGGGAATCTTTGGCTTTCTGGTTTCATATTTTCCTGTGAGCTCCTGAAGGTATTAAAGCAAGGGGAAAAATGCATAGCCACGGCCTCATCGCCAAGGCCTTGTCAGCATCAGGAATAACGCAGTCCAGAAGTACAATTTTCTGGGGAAACATCCTTGGCGGATCACTGGAGATTTCCCAGAGGAGGACTCTCCTGGTTTCCTGGCAGTACCAGGAGGCTACTGGGTTTTCCTGACTTTACTTTACTCAGGCCTAAGATAAGTCAGACAGACACAACTGTGGAGGCTAAACTTGGGCACGGAAGGAAAGGTCAGTTGTTAAAGGGTGTAGGTTTTCATGCCGTCTGAGTAGCTAAGAATTCTCTCTAAAATATTCCTGGTCACAGTTTGGTTGTGGCAAGGCACCCCAATCTATAAGATGTGATCGACTGAGAAAAGCTGGTTAAGGCAGTAGTTTCTCAAAAGGGTTCCAGGGGCTTTGGGATAAACACAAAATAAGAAAATCACAATAGTTAGGTTCTTTAATATCTCTCAGAAAATGTCGCAATGATACAATATCCAAGCACAATGGCAGTGTTTTGAACAAAAGCAGCTTCAGAAGGATCATTAGAAGGGCTGGAGAGATAGCTCTGTGGCGCAAGTGCCTGCCTGGCAAGTGCAAGGTCATGAGTTCAAACCTAGGTTCCACCAAAAAAAAAAAAAAAAGAAGAATCATTAGAAAACCTGACAAATGCTATCTGACTGTCCTCTCAGAGATTTCCTGCTGCTTGGTTACATTTGCCCTTTTGCTGAAATTTTTCATCTATTGGATCTTTCCTGAAAAGAATAAGTGAACACTGGAAGAGCAATTCTCACTATCTAGAGTCCAGACACTTCGCTTGCTGCAGACAGAGCTCAAGCCCAAAGCATTCCTGGCATCTCTGTGTTAATGGCCATGTTATCAGGTCCTGGAAGGACTGTGAGCTATTGTATGAGGATTCTGAGTAACTCGATTCCCCTAATGAACTGGAGCCATCCAGACAATGGAACTAGCAGCCTGTAGCCAGTCTAGGGTGCCCCCACCCTCTGGGCCGTGCAGCCTCTCAGCCTTGGCCTGTCTGGGATTCGGCACATGGCCTGCCTCTTCCCCCTGTCAGCCTCCTTAGTGCTGCCTGGCAATCTTCCTCTCCTATGCAGCCTCCCTCAAGCCTTGTCCCAGTCCTGCTCTTGACCTAGGCAATGCCACCAGCCCTGCAGGGGCTGCTCAGTCACTGCTACCACAGCCAGTCTGTAGGGACTATGTAGTTTTACCCCAGATACCAACTATGGTTTTGAGGCCTGCAGTCCCATCCTCTTTGTGGGCAACAACTGCACTCACGTAAACCCTGGGGTCCAGAGAAGAAGCCAGGTGGAGCCTCTTTACTGCTGAAAGGTGAACCTAGATCTCTGCTTTTGAGCTCTGCCCACCCCTGCCAGACTCGAAAGCCTATTGGGCAGTGTTTCCCAACTTCACCATACGGATGAACCTGCTGAAGTTTTAGAAAGAAGAGTAGGTTTGGAGTGGGGGGTTGAGATTCTGCATTCCAAATGAATTACTAGGTTGTAGCAATTCCTCTGGTCCAAAGATCGCCTTTATTAGCAAGGGAAATAAATAGGAACAGGCTTTACCATTCTTCACCTTTACATTACTGAGATTTTAGCCTTACTCTAACCCGCACTTAGACAGCCTTCCTGGGGAACCTTTCTAGGGCATAGTGAGGAGAGGGTGATCAGGACACAGCACCTGCTTTCAAGGGCCCATCGTTTGTGGCCCCATTTCTCGACCTCAGCATCACTGGAGTTTGGAGCTATAATTCTTTCTCAGGGGAGGACTGTCTTATGAATTACTGCATGATCTTTATCAGCATTCTTGACCTCCACCCCCTAGATAACACCAGCACCTCCTGCATTGTGACCAACAAAACTGCCTCTAGAACTTGGCAAGAGTACCCAGGGAAAAAAATAATCCCTAGTTGACAATCACTATTCTAGGGAGAAAGACATACCTATAAACTAATAACTCAATGAAAGGACCATGGAAAAACTATGTATATACTGGTCAAAAAGGGGTTTATTCATATCTCATATATAGTGTTGGTTACACGGGAAGTACTCAAGAATATGTGCTAGAGGGAGGAGCCCCATGTCCCTCACATTCTCTGGCCACCTCTAAGAGAAAGGATATTTGTAGCTACCATAAGAAAGTCTCTAACTGCTTCAGGGACATCACGGTCACATGCATATTTATCAAATGCATTAAAAGAGAAAAATATTTATTTTGTAGGCTATCTCAAGTAGAACAGAGATATTTGAAAGGGGATATAGTTCTTAATATCTGTTTCTTCAAAGGTGAAGCGCACTTTCTTTGGCATAATAAACACACATTCCACGACAAAAATGAGCATGCATACATCTGACTGTGTAAATGAATTCAAGCAGGAGACGTTCTGTAGCTTGGCATGTCTCAAATGTTAGCCCTCCGCAGCTGCGTCTTGCTCCCCGTAGGTTTTCAGAGGATGGATGCATTTCCAAAATGCTGTTTATTTTGGGGTGTTCTTGCGCTCCACCAAAAGGGCAAGCCTGAAAACAGGTCAAACTGGGAAGCTTGACTAGGAGGAGAACCAGGATTTGTGAACGAGAAGAAGGCAAGGAGCAGAGCAGCAGCCTGTGGCCTTCCATCAGATGGTGGGGTGCAGACGAGGACCTGCGTCAGCATTTGGATGCACACAAGGGCTGACAGACTGGGAATCTTCTGGTTACGCATCTTCACAGGGAAGCAGTAATACAGAAGGGTCTGATTTAGAGAGAGCGCTAAAGGACTACGACTGGGGAACAGAGGGAATAGAAGGGCATTTGAGGACAAATCTAAAGATGAGGTGTGGTGGAGGGGCTTGCACAGCACGGAACATCTCAGTGCAAACTTTTAAACATGGACTGGGTAAGCGTCCATATCCCTTATAAATGGAAGCCAAAATAGGCCCTCAGGGAACGTTCTTGGAAAAACACAGAAATTCGACAGATATATTCCTAGTTGCCAAAGGAAAGTGTGACACTTGGTCCTGTTGCCAAAGTCAGTAAGACCTTGTTCAAATAATGGCAAAGCTTTCCTTTCCAAACGCGGTCTCTTCACTAAGCCCCAATGTCAATGCCTGCGCTTAAAAGGCAATCAGTAGAGTCGATGTGAGAACCAGGCTTCATGGCTGCTTGGCCATGTGAAAAAAACATTTTTGCTCCAATTTTCCTGTCTGGAGAATGGGGAAGCTAAAACTTTCCAATCCCTGCTGAGGGAAAATTGTGATGAGTCAGAGGATAAAGGTCTGATTGCTCTGTTTAAGGGAGAGTAACACAGCACTCAGAGTAGGAAAGTCTCTTCTGCTCAGCTCATCAATGGAACAAGTTCAGTATCAAAGAGAACGGGCAAATCCACAAGAATCAAAACCAAGGTTTTGAAGCAGTATTTGGACATCCGTCTTCATATCAGTGCCACCCACCCTAGCCAAGAGGTTGAAGAAAATATTGCCTCTCAACAGATGACTGGATGAACAAAATGTAGACCCACACAACAGGTCCTTATTCAGTCTTAGAAAGGAAGGAAACTATGACATGTTGCAACATCGATGAAATTTGAAGATATTATGCTACATGAAATGTGGCAGCTATAAAAAGATGTGTATGGCTCCATTCTTTATATATAAAGCAGTCGGATTCATAGAAACACAGTAGAATAGTAGTGATCAAGGTTTCTGGGGGGAGTAATTTACTGGGTATGTAGTTGTTTGGCTTTTACAGAATGCAGAAGTATTGAACACTTGTTTCAATATGCAATGTGAATATTCTCAACCTACTAGAATTCAACCAAAGAAAGCAACCTGTGGACATAACATCCCTCTTGTGTTTTGCTATTAGACATTGGATAGGGTGTACAGTCTTTGGTTAGCTTTTTGTGCAGAGGTAGGCAAGTCTGGTAGTTACCAGAGGTGTCTGGTCAGCAGTCCTTCTTGTTCACAGACAGGAAGCAAATTTCCCAATGTCAATTAAGGTCTATGTTGTCCTGTTTGTGTCGTTTTATTGACATGGGGTAACAGCAAAGGCATCAGAACTCTCTGGAGGGGAAAATGGATCGCTATTGTTGAAGGCTGTGTCAGCACTCATCTATGACAGCAAAACATCCTGAGCAGCCTTCTTGGCAGACAGACGCCGGCAAATTATCGCTAAGGGAAGAACAGGACTGTAAGGGGAAACAAAATCACCAGCACCCAGTGACAACAAATAAAACTACAGAATTCAAGAGAGATTTGTCCTGCAAGCTTGAGCAAGCTGGTGGTGCTATAGAACCTGGAGAATACAGGCATAGATTCAATTCAATATAGATTCCTAGAGAATTTCAGGTCCATACTGGAGCCCTGAGTTGTCCTTCTGGGATAGTTTTTGACTTTTATTAGCTTCTGATGAGATAACATCTTCTGGTTTGCTGCAGTAACATTTTAAATAATTCTTCCTATTGAGAAAAGACCAGGGATCCAATTGCAATAGTATGAGCTTAACAAGATGGTGACCTGGTGAGGTGAGAGTGTGTAGATTACACAGTTGGGGCCTCTGGATTCCAATTCTCAGCTACTATTTAACTCTCTCTCTCTCTCTCTCTCTCTCTCTCTCTCCCTCTCCTCCATCTCCATCTCATCCCTCCCCCTCCCTCTCCTCCTCTTGCTCCCCCTTCCTTCCCCTCCCTCTTTCCTCCCCCTCCCCCCTCTATCTCTATCTCTATCTCTATCTCTATCTCTATCTCTATCTCTATCTCTATCTATCTATCTGTATCTCTATCTATCTGCATCATCTCTTCTTGATCTCTCTGCAAAGTGATGAGACAGGGTTGGGCCTCTTCCACTATAGTGAGAAAGTCAAGATGGCACACAAGAGCCAAATTAAACAGTGGTGCAACGTGTGATGGAAAGTAGCCAGTGACTCCTCAGTTTAGATGAAGCAGGGCCATGTCTCCCAGACAGGACTTGTCAGGAAGAAGCTTGGGAGGTTACTCTGACATGCTGCTTGAAGCCTGTGAGACACCAGGGGCTCTGGAAATTTCCACCAAGGTGCTAGTGTGGTTTACACAGTAAGCAGAAAGAATTTCTCTATTGGAAAAAAAATATCAAAACAAAATAGAAACAAAAAACAAATCTCTGAAGGTGAACTGAGCATATGATAGTTTCCAACAGCAGTTCAGTCCTGTGGGGAAGAAGGGGAGGCAGCGAGACGCCATGGAGATCCGACACCTGGCTGATCAGCTCCACTGGGAACCCCGCACAGGGCACAGTTTTGTCATCCCATCTCTGTGAAGAAGCATTTTCTCTAGGGGCCTTTAAAAATAGGACACATTCTCAGCAGCTGGAGAAGACAGTAGAAGCCTTCCTGGTACAAGAGAATAGTGAAGATGACCTCGCACAGCACGTAGGCCACTGAACCCTGGACTCTTTGGGGCTCCATAACTAACTCAAGGCACTGGAATCGTGCTTATTAAACCTAAAATGCCCGGATATAGTGACACATCCATTGCAATTGTTGATTTCTGCTCCAGGACTACAAATGGTTTTTGTCATGATTGATATATTTTTGTTGTTGTTGTTGTTTTTGCTTTCTACTGAATTTAGCTTTGGAGGCAACAAATGCCAAGGTGAGACTCCTCCAAGCACCATCTTGTTTCTTCCATATTTACTTTGTCAAGGGACCTTTGAAATGTTTCGGATAACAGTTCTGTTTTCAAGCCAGCAGCAACATTTGCAGGCACTGGTGGCAGCTCCTCGTGCGGCTCTGTCGGTTGTGATCAAGAGAGCTTCCGCTCTAGGGATGAAGCACTTCAGGCCTTGGAAACACACGACGAAAGCGCACCTACTTCTGGCTGTACCTGCGTGATCCCGACTTGTCCCCTAAAACTGATTACTGAGATAGTCCCATAGGCCTAAGCAGATCACTTTGGATACATGAATATTTAATTAACCATCATTTGTATCAAGACAACAAAACCCACCCTATTAGAACGTACATTTCAGAGGCTTCAGTAGTTTTGCAAAGCCATGCAGCGTCAACCTCTATTTGCATAATATTTAAATCCCTCCACAAAGAAGCTATTTCTTATTTTCCTCTCTTCTTGGTTCCATGCAATTCCAACCTACCTTGGCTTCTCCTGAGCCTTCATTCTAGATATTTCATAGGAACATAATCATACAATGTGTGGTCTTTGTCTCTGGCCCTTCCACTTGGCATTCTCCCATGGAACAGGTGGTCGTGAGTATCAGTTGGTACCAGTATCTTTTAAATAATTACAATGCACAAAGCACGCTAAGCACTGAAACGTTTCTCGCCTTCCAGGTATGTGGTAGGTGCCTACAGATGTATGGCCTTCCATAATACCAGGGCCGCTGAACCCTGTGCACTACCTGGCTACACTGAAATGATGCCTGCTCAACTTAGGATGCACGCAGAGGTTCCGGCCCCCCTACCCTATGTCCAACAATGGAATGTGTGCGCACAGGCAGTGTTATCTCCAATGCAGCCTAAATGTTACTGCAACCAAAAAAAAAAAAAAAAAAAAAAAAATCATTGAGTTGGTCCAATAAGAGAAAACTGCACAGAACATAATTGAGGACAGAGCATCAGTAGAGGCTGAGAAGAGAATGTATAAAGTAAAAGAGGTGACCAGGGGTGCTGCTGATATCTGACTCAGGGATAGACAAACTCAGGTAAAAAGAGCAATGCATGGTGAGGGCAGTGACCTGGGCCAGGCGCCCATGGTCTGAAGTATCAGGGTGTACAGAGCAACTCTGGCTGGGGCCTGCAGCTGCACAGAACTTTGGCAGAAGTGTTGAGGGGTCTTCTCTAACCCCATCATTTTGCGGATGAGTAATATGAGCTTCAGCATCCTTGAGAAATCCACCTAGGATCACAGACCTTAGCAGGTACCTCTTTAGTCTCCTTGCCCCCAGGGGAATCCATTCTGAGCTCCTGCTGTGGCCGCAACATCTGGAGCTGGCCCCAGGGTAGCACCCCAATGCAGCTTAGCAACCACGAACTCTCATAACCAATGAAAGATCCAGCTGCAGATCTTAGGCATTCACACATCAGCTTAAAAAGGCAAAGCCTGATATTTTTTAATCCAATCTTTACGGGTTAATTGTCTAGACCTCTGGGGTTCCTTTAAACATACGTAATAGACTACTATGAATCCCTAGGTTTGTAAGTTGAGAGAAGAGTTAAGGTCCCTGGCAGGTCAGCCAATGGCAAAAGCCTAGTTCTGTACAGCGAGTAGAGCACGAAGACGTAGAATATTCACCTGAGTATCACACAACGACCGCGCAAAAGCACTTAGTGTTCACCAGCATCATCCCCTCAGCAGCTCAGAAGGCATGATTCCCAAAGCACATGCCATTTAAAATGTACAACTGTAGCTTTTATATAATTTGGGGGGGGCAGGGGGCTGGAATTATCCCATACATGAAATTCTTGCATATGGCGGTCCTCTCCCATTGGTCCAGGAATCTGTACTCTCTCACACTTCAATCTATTCCTACTATTACATTCCATCCCTGGCTCCGAAGAGCAGTTACTCCATGAGTTACAAAAGCGAAAACAGTGTGTACGTAAATGTGAGCACAAACCTGTACGTATACCTTTATAAAGAAAAGCACATTCTCCTAAAATTTCATAGCTACATTTAGAGGTGAACTTCCCAGCCCAAAGCTATGAACCACAAACGCCGAGACATACAAGACGGGACCAAGTAACAAGCTGATCACAAACAAAAAGAAAAACTTCTGCTATTAAACATAGAATCAAGGCCAGTTTGGTGGTGGCCTAATCAATGGTAGTAAATGCAGATTAATTTTACATTTTATGTTTTTCACAATTAATCTTATGTCTTTGAAGTCTATTGCTCTAGTCCTTTCTAAAAACTTTGCTGAGGTATCACTAATACAACAAACAGAACATATTTCAAGCATTTAATGTGATAAATCTGGTAAGTTTCAATTTAGTGTGCAGTGATATTTCACTGTGGTTTTAATTTACATTTCCCTCAGATCTAACGATACCAAGCATCTGTTCGTGCGCTTATTGGGTAGTTGTATATTTTCCTTAGTGAAATGTCTGCTCAGATCTCTTGCCAATTTTATGTATGTTTTCAGAATTGTTGAACTTTGAGCATTCTTTACATATTCTGGATAGAAATATGTTGTTACGTATTATCCACCAATATTTTCTTTCGGTATGACCTGACATTTCATTCATTAATCAGTGTCTTTGAAAGCATAGAAGGTTTATTTTTTATCAATTTCTAAAGGATCATATTTTGATGTGCCATCTAAGAAGTTTTGCCTGACCTAAGCTCCGAAAGATTTTTTTTTTTTTTGTTCTGTTTTCTTGTAAAAGTCATGTAGCTTGGGTTTTAAATTTAGATTTAAAATAAGTTATGAATTGATTCTTATGCATAGTGTGAGGCATAGGACAGAATTTTCTTTGTCATGTAATGATATTCAATAATGCTAGCAGCAGTTGGTCTCCTCTGGGTTGCCTTTGGATTTTTATGAAAATAAAAAATATGGAAGGCCCAGGTGCCCATATTTGTGTGTCTGTTTAAATACCTTTTGTTGTACTTTATTCACCTATTTCTATTTTTATGCCTCTGCCATGGATCCTTAGTTATCAGAACGATAAAATTCTTTGAAACTAGACAGCGCTACTCTTCTAATATTGTCCTTCCTTTTCAAAGTTGTTCAGGGCTCGCCGATGCTAGATGGTACTGAGGGAAATAGGTGCCCACTTTCTTGCCTACAGTGTCCTTACTAATTTCAGTTGGCTAAAACTCCTACGACTGTCCTTCCACACAAGCTTGCTGGATGCCGGTGGGATCAGTCTCACCCAGCATTAGAAAACAAGAGAAGGCTAGTGACTGTTAACCTTGCTATGTGATTCAAAAGTGGCCCTAAATCACAATATCTGCTTGAACCACTACTCTAAATGTGTACATTCAAGTGAAAGTGGAGCGCATGATCTTTAATGTCACTCTCTTGTCCAGCATAAGCCTTCTGAAATATTTGTCTTCTTGAAACTGCAATGGCAATTATGTTAGAGAGCTAGTTTCCAATAATAGGCTCTGGAGACAAGAATTTATCTAATTTTTACCGAAGTTCTTTGTAGCCTTTGATGTATAGTAACAAAACATCAAAAAAGAAAAAGGGAGAAATACCCAGATGTTGCTTGCAATAAGAATACTTACCACTAGGCTGTATCATGAAATATACCTGGGCATGCAACCAAAATACATAACTGTAATGGCCCTAAGCCAAATTCAGGTGCACTCTATGAAGAAAATAATGCAAAAGTTGGGTATATAAATGCCATATGGGGAGAGACCTATGTCTCTTTTGGCAAGGCCAGCTTGGTGGCTATCCAGAACCCCTGGATATGGTGTGTATGGTGACAGAGCAGCTGCTAGCTGGGGCTGGTCAGAGTCCACGGAAGCACTTTGGTGTATGAGCCTGGATCCATTCACACTGGTGTGACTGGCTAAACACAGTTGTCCTTGGGAGTACAAGGATGTAAAGAGACTTGAATACTGGGAGGAAAGTAACTTACTAAAACAATTACCATTTGAATACAATTTTGATCCTCCACAAAGAAAGCTGTTCTCTTCGTTGGAAAAATTCTAGATATGTTCAAGTAGCTTACCGAAAGGATTTTCTTCCTAATAATTTGAAAGTTGTATATGAATGCAGAATTTAGTTAAGTATTGATCAATGTGTCTTGCATAAAAAATTCCACGTGATTTATCCTTTATTTTGACACTGGATGGTACTGAGACAAATAAGTTCTTTAAAATAGTAAGAGACCAGGCATACTGGTGCACCCCTGGAATGCCCATACTCAGGAGGCTGAGGCAGGAGGATCACCATGAGTTCAATGTCAGCCTAAACTACACAGTGAAACCTACATCAGAAGACCAAAAAAAAAAGGAAAAAAGTAAATAAAAATAAATAGCTGTAATTTTTTTGAAGGATAGCAACTAATTAAAGTTTATTCCCTATTTTCATCACAATATATATATATGTATATATATATATATGTATATATATACATATATATATATACTGAAATCTGAAGATTATATATATTCATTTAAATATTTCTTCATATTCAACTGCTCAGTAAAAAACAGAGTAGCTATTGATATCATGTTCTATGTTCACAGAATTATTCAAGCCCATATTTTACACAACTGATCACTAAGTCAGAAGAAAAAGTCCAATAAGATTAATGAATTGGGGGCCTGTGAGATAGCTCAGCAGTCTAAAGCTCCTGCTTAGGCAAGCTTAGGCAAGTGCAGAATCCACAGGTTTGATCCCCAGCACCACATGCACTGCCAGACCTGCCCCCAGGGTGGGCTGAGCTGCCCCCACCCCCCAAAAAAAGTTGCTTTGATATTGTCACGACTTCCACTGATCACTGTTCTGTATTGCGATGCTGCCTGAGATCACAAGGATCCACGCTATGATCGATGCTGTTAATAAAGAAATCATTATAAGGGCCCAATAAAAGTGACTCCAAAATCAATGTGCAAATGCTGATCGATGTGAAGAGAATAAACAGCACGCTAAGTTCACTTCTTCAATTCTTCAGGGGACATGCATGGCTTCTTTCAAATTTGGCAAAAGACTTTGGAGCTGTATAGTTTTATCTCCCATTCTCAACCCAAAGAATGGTTTCACACCAAAGTTTAAGGTCAAATGTAACAGAAAGTAAACTTAGAAGACAATGACCAGAATATTGGTTCAAGAACATTAGAATGCACTGATCAACTTAATCATGATAGTGATCTAGATATGAAATTAACACTTCAACTTTATTCCTCTTACCTTCTAAATTTATTACACACGTGCCCCTGGCTGTGGTTACCAGTAACCTCAGGCCACTGATTCTTGAGAGTCTTGGGGGCTTCCACTTCACAGAGAAGGTGAAACCATCACTAAGTATGAAACCACTGGCTTCTGATTCCACGGAGCAAGTCATCGTTTGAGCATTTACATGTAATTATGGGAAGTACAGCATTAACACATCCATTTGTTTCTTGGGTTTCCTCGCCTGTATTCAATAATAATAATAAATAAAAAAACACACACACACACACAAAATCTCTGCAAAAACTTTAGAAACACAGAGATCACTAAAAGGAAGGAGGAGAAGGCAATCAGAAGGTGACGCATAATGCTGCAAAACCAGCGACGACAGGCTCCCTGCTTGCCATTTGTTGGCATTTTGGAATGGCTTTTTCCAGGGTGCCAATGAGACCCTCTGCTGAGCGGTTCCATCTGCTGCACACACATGATTTGCATGTTACATTATAACAGCGCTGGAACCTTAAAATGTAACCCTTAACAATGGGCGCCAATGCCAAGAGACAAAGGTGAAGCAAAAATAAGACACTAGGAAAGAAGGGAGCACATATGGGGAACCAGGCTCAGAGCTAGCAACAGAAGAGGAACTCGAGACACTTCTGTTTCTGGATCTCTCATTTCATTGGTCACAGGGAATCACGTGATCAGTTACATGTGGGAAGTAGAACTTTTAAGTGGGGGAGCCATGAAAGTTCCCCACAGAGTGAGTAGCAATGAAGCTGTGCCTGGAAAAATGAGAACATATTTTCCACACCAATAGGTCAGGAGCCAGGAAGTCCTGAACTGAGACTGAGCTGGGTGGGTCTCTTCCAATAGTGAAGGATCTAAAATTGGTGTTTGCATAACAGCCTCTTAATATGGTAGCTGAGCCAAACTACCTGGTTCTGCATAGTCGTTCTTGCACTAAACCAGTAGTGTATGGTTTGGGGTAGGATACTCAGTTTTCCATGGCCTGTTTCCTCATTTATGAAGTGGAGGTGATAGTAACAGTATTTAATCTATAGTGATGCTGGGAAGATCCAATGCTGTATGCATTTAAAGTGCTTAGTCTACTGCCTAGCACTTGGTAAGTGCTCAAACTTGCTAACTATTGTTATTAACAATGTCCATATCACACAGACAACAGAGCCATCATGCCACTATTTCAGAATCTGCATGGTAAGTGCTGCTGGGAAAGAAGGATTTGAACTGAAGCAACGTGTGGTTAGACTGTGGGAGACATGGCCAAACTCTGGCACCGCTTAAACTGCCCCCACTTCATCTGGTTTCTGCACTGAGGTGCCCGGTGTGGGTGTGAATGAGCCCTGGCACCCACGAACTTCAACTTGGTTGTGACTTCCAAGGTGCTTTTAGAATAGCTCCTGTCATTGCTAGCCAGTTGTTAATCTTACTTTAATTTAAAATGCGAGGTGGCTCTTAATAGAATGATGAAATTTAATGAACCTTTGAGTGTGTTTTATTGTGCTTTTGAGTAGAGAAAAGCTTTTGAGTCATAGGTAGGCTCCATGCTAGAGAAACTTAATTGCAGTGTCAGATCCTCGAAGAGGTCACGGAAAACTTCAAAGAGACTTCTGAATTCAAAGCCCTTGTTAGCCAACCCAAAGAGCTATTGAATGAAATTCTTCCTTCAGAAGTGGGAGGCCAAGTTTCTCTACAGTTTTCAAAAGAGAGGTCCCACAATTCCCTGGGTGTTCCATGAGGAAGGGAGGTGAGGCCCACCACCAGTTTCTGTCCCCACGGGTGGGATGCGGCTTAACAGTTTTCCTTCCTACCCAGTTCCCAAAGAATGCTTCTGGAGATGGAGGCAATGACTCTACATTTCCCACAATAATAAAGTCAGGGTCCATCCTTTCCTGAAGAATGTGGTCCACTGATATTTTTCCATACTCCTCATCACCTCTACTTCTTCCCAGGTCTTTTTTCAACCTCTCTGCAAACAAAAATTTTGCTTTGTGTGCAGGGCTCAAGCCTGCAGTCACCCAAAACACCTTCATAGCCTTTGCTGGGTTCCTTTGACATGCTACTAAGTGCTGGTCCTCCACCACCTCAGGCCAGCGCTTCCCATGTCACCTCATGGAAATAAGACTCAGAGCATCTGCATCTCTGACACGTCTAGCGTTTCCCTGACTCTGCATTACGCTACCATCACTGGGCTCAGGTATTTACCTATGTCTCCTCCCATTCACTTGAATCTCTCGGTGGGCAGAGAAATTTCAACTTTGTTCACTGATTGGCAGAAGAGTTTAAATATCTTGTTAAACTAATATTCACTATCGATAATATTGGGAGCATCAACAATAATTGTCCTAGAATTTTATTTTATTTTTTTAAGACAGCCACATAGAAAAAATATTACAGTAATACAAAAAGATACATACAGTTTTGTCTATATGTAGTACATATAGAATTTATTTACCAAAATGTTTTGTTAATGTATGTAGTTGGACATCCTTTGGCTTTGGGAATTATTTTTTTCACTTTTTTTTTTTTTTTTTTTTTA
>PVJA010000054.1:204428-264307 GCA_004027025.1 Myocastor coypus | reverse complement strand
GGAGGTAATAGCTGGCAGTAATAGAGACTAGCACCCAGTACAGTCAACCTTCAGTATCTATCTGTAGCAAGCTGGTATCAGAAAGTCACAGCCAGTAGAGTAGAGACCAACACCTGGTAGAGCTAACCTATAGTGTTCAGGACAAATCCAGCATTGGAAGCTGGCAGCAAGGGCAGTGACTGGCAGTTGACTATGCCCACTATTGGGCTACATTACTTGATGTTGTCTGGTGACATAAGGACTCCTAACAGAGCTGTACTTTTCTGATGCATGATTTCCATCTGAATTGAGCAAAATAAATATAGACTGACAACATTTCTTCACTTGCAGAAATGAGGACCAGGTCTTCTGGCTCTCATCTAAGCCTCAGGGGCCCAGAATACTTTTTTCATGGCTTCCCCATTATGTAGTCTCAAAGTCACTGTGATATTATAATATGAGAAAGGAAAGTGTTGAAATTGTATATATTGCAATGTGTAGAGTTGACATATGTCACTCCCACCCGCATCCTGTTGTGTGAACTCAGGTGCATGGCCAAAAGAGATGCAAACTGTAAGGGGGCATAAGGAGGGCAAACTACAGGGGAGGAAATTTGTATTTCTGTGCCAGAAGAAAACTGAAATGATTTGGAGAGTATATAGCATTTGTTTTTAGCACAGTACCCACAATCTTGTTTGTCAGAAGTAACTTGTATTACTAATGCTTGTTTGTTGTACATAGATTAAATGAGGTAATACTTTATATTTGGAGTAATAAAGAAGATTTTCAGAGTATTCCCTGCTGAAAGAAAATGAATTTAGATATTGAAAAATCTGGCTAGTCTTTTTTTTTTTTTTTTTTTTGGTTATTGTTGTTAAGGTCTTACATTTTTTACTTCTTTATTCAACCAAGAACAATTTTATATGTATATGTCCTGGTTTTTAAGAACCATATTAAAGTACTAACTCCAAATTTTTCTTTTCTAATCCTTTCATCTTTACTATTTATCTCACATAGTAAACACCTCTTAAATCAGCATTTTATGACTATGGATTAAGATCCTAAGGCATCTTTAATACTGAAAGAAATAATGAATGATCATGTGGGTTGTGATTCCATTAACAAGTTAAGCCTTTTCAGGAAAAGTGGTCTGGAATTTAAAACTTTAGAAAGACTAAGTTACCTGGCATTAATTAGGTTGCATAAGAAAGAGAAAGAGAGCTAATTATAATAATTGAGTGTCCCATGACAAGTATGTAAAGTGCTTTACGTGCATTATCTCCTTAATCCTCCTAATCCTCCTAATTCCATTATTATGAATATTTAACAGCTGATGAAACTGACACTTACAAAGGTTAAGTAACTTGCTCTAGATCACTCAGTGATATGGCTGGAATTAAATCATAGGCCTTTCAGATTTTATGGCCTGTTATGCTGTCTCCAAGATAGGTATCTTAGTACTCTTGGCTGTCAAGGAACATTGAAGGTGGCTCGAAGGGCAGGACATAGGCCAAATAGGACCTTAAAAGAAAATGCATTTAGGCTTCACACTGGAAGCTTCTCTGAAAGAGCTGTCAAGGAACAGAGCAGACAGTACTGTGTAACAGCAATCAGTGGACAAAGAAATATTCTCCTAGGGTAGCTGACTTTTAACGAAGGTGTTTGCATGCAGTTGAAAGTTGGATTTGCTCAGTGATTTGCCCTGAACGTCACTTGGAAGGTTTATTTATTTATTTAATTTTTTAAGATGAAAGGAATATACAGTAAATCATGCCTATTTTAATGGCATATTTTGATGTTTATGCAATTATAATACCCCCACCAGAAGAAAGATCTAGAACATTTTGATAAACTCAGAAAGGGTCCTTGTCCTCCTCTTCCACTGACACTAACTCCATGCCAGCATATTATACTTTTGTGTAAATCCTACACTTAGTTGTGATGTATATATAGTTCATCTTATGCATTTTTATGTTATCTTACTAATATTTTATTTGGAAGTTTTGTATCAGTATTCATAAGAGATCTTGTTTCATGTAAGCTGTATCCAAAATATATTAGTATTTTATTTGTAAAGATTAAAAATCACTTGTTATATTATTATTATTATTATTATTATTATTATTATTAAATTATGTATGTATTTGGTACTGGGCCTCACTCCACAGCTCGGATGCATAGTGATCCTCTTATCTCAGCCACCCCAGCACTGGCATTATAGGCATGTGTCACCACACCAGGTTTTGATGACTGGCATGGCATGCCCAGGTTTCTGGGGCTTGCTAGACCTGTGGTACCAGGGATTGATCCCAGGTCCTAGCTCTTGCCAGGCAGACGCTTAGACCACTGAGCTATCTCTTCAGCAAAAATCCATGTTATTTTGAAAAAGAATGTGATTGATAAAACACTGATATGCTTGGTAAGCGTACTAATTCTGAGGGTGTGAACGTACATTATTAGTTTTTCTGTATCTTGCAAGCAATTCCAGATTGAAAGGACTCTTAAGTTTAATTGGCTTCTCTACCACTCCTTGTTTTTGATGGAGAAACCTGTGCTCACAGTTAATAAAAGATTCACTTGTGTAGAATGTAAATGAACTTGTTTTGAGGAATAAACAAATTTGTGTTTAGAGTACTTATGCTGGAAGCTTGGGGAGAATAGGATTAAATTATATAATTAATTATTTTTAAATTTTATTATATTTTTCTTGTTTCAGAACTTGTTTGTTTGTTTATTTATTTTTATGGCTGGCTCAGCCTGCCCTGAGGGCAGGGCTGGCGCAGCATGTGGTGCCGGGGATTGAACCATGGTCCCTGCAGCTGCCCAAGCTTTCCTAAGCAGGTGCTTTAGACCCCTGAGCCATCCTGCTGGGCCCTAAATTATATAATTTATATACATATATATATATATATATATATATATTTGTGTGTGCTTAATATATGTTCATTTATATAATTTCCAAACAGAAGATATTATTATCCTCATTGTAATGTTATCCTCATCCTGTAAGATGAGGAAATTGAAACCCAGAGAAGTTAACTGATTTGTTTAAAATCACAGAAGAGAATTAGGAGATCAGTTGGTATTTACTTGTTCCACAACAATTTTTGCTTCAGCTGAAACTCATTGATATTTATGTTTCTAGTTTAAAAGTTTAGATAGTAAATTTTAATATTTTAATAAGTATATGAAACATTTATCTATTTCTACCTATACCAAAAGCAATATCTGAATATGATCAGAAGAGTTATTCTGAAGCAATTTCCTAAAGTATGAGATTGAGACTACACTAACAATTTCTTAAAAATAAGCATAAAAATAACAAGATCTGTTTACTCCTATGTTTCTTTCTGTTCTGATTATCACACAGCTGGGCCTTCTTTAACCCTTGTTTAAAGATTTGTCTGTTAATTTCTATAACATTTTTGCGTTTATGCTCATACTTTCAATTTAAATCAATTTAATTGCATTTTCCTTTGTCATATCGTTTTCACTAAGGCTTTTATTCCCTATTTCCTCCAAAAAATATTTAGCTGGAGTTGGCAAATGCCTGTTTCTTTCCTTCTCTTTCCCTTATAGGTCTCTCACTTTCACCTTGATAAACTATACCATTGTTTTCAATGTTGCATCATTTCTACCTTTCCTCACTTTTTTCTTTCTTTGTTAGTACCTCATCTACTGAATTGTTTTTCCTTAAAATACATCCTTGAGAATATTTCTTCCATGAATTCTACTTTTAGCACTGCAGCCCTTATACACAGACCTCAGGCAGTATTCTTTCCAGCTCCATTACCTTTGTAAACTTCTGTCGGCCTTGCTTTACTTCCCTATTTACTTTCCTTATTGATCCTGTATTGTCCACATGGTTCACATTTCTTTTAATCAGAAACATCTGCCTAAAGAGGGAACCTGATAATAAACAATTAAATGTAGCACTTTGCATGTCTAAGACATCTTTTCCAACATGAGTTAATTCTCTCACACATTCTAGGTGGCTGGTATTACCAAGTTTTTGTTTTCCTGATTGTAGAAATGGGGCTAATGACTTGAGGAAATGGAGGAAAGCTGAGACCTAACCCTAAAACTCATACAGTTTGAAAACTGGTATTTTGATCCTTAGTTTTTCTGAAAAAAAACTTTGAAATCCCTTCTTTCTTTCTTTCTTTCTTTCTTTCTTTCTTTCTTTATTTGGTAAAGGGTCTCACAATGTAGCTCAGACTTGTAGTCATCTTCCTCTCTCAACCTCCCTAGCACTGGGATTACAGGCATGCACAACCAGTGGCCTGCATGGTGTGCCTGGGGTTCCAAAGCCACCGTGACATGTGGCACTGGGAATTTAACTCAGGTGCTTGCATTTGCCAGGCAGGTGCTTAGACTGCCCAGCCATCTCTCCAGTCGTGATCCTTAGTCTTGAGCTAAAAAACAGTTAGTGTGTATTGCCTGTTTTTGTTCTGTAGAGCAGTGATCAGAGGTGATGCTATAAATGTAGTACATAGGAAAACATGTTGTTGTCTTAGTAATTTGATTTTGTGGCACTTTGACAAGATGGAGATACTTTGCTATCTCTACAAATTTACAGAGCATCACAAATCGTAAGTTTCTCCTGTTTAATTTAGAAGTCAAAGAGGATAAAAGATGTATTCACATTTTTATCTTCATATACATACAACTAATTGCAAGTAATCTCATTAAGTTTGAAAAGTGAGCCCAGCATAGTTAAATGGCAGGAGTCAGTGCAGGAATAACAGACACTGTATCTCTTAGGGCCCCACAAAGCCAACAGTTGGTGAGTGAGTTGAACTCATGATGTACTTTGGCACACAGACGTTCAAAACCGAAGTGGCTAGATAAGACTGCCATTTTATCTTGAAAGACATGGGGTGGAATCTAGCAGTAGAACAGTTCCTATTTGCTTCAATTCCAGAGTCCCAGTGTAAAATGAGGGGAGAGCAATCCAGTCACAGTGAACTGCTGGCACTTGAGAAGAAGGCTATAAGGGATTTCTGTTGAGAGGTAGGAGGTGCGTGTCTTAGTTACTCTTCACTTGTTGCTGGGAAAAATACCCAACACTCAAAATGAAGGAAGGAAAGGTTTATTTAGCTCACAGTTCCTGGGAGTTCCAATCCATACTCGGCTGGCTCCAAGGCAGAGAGGCACATGGCAGAGAGCAGCAGCTCATGGCGGTGAAACAGCAACATTATGGTGACAGAGGCAATGGAACAACCAGGGGAGCAGAGAGCAACAGCTTTCATCTGTCTCTCTGTTTCTCTTTATATTGCATTCAGGCTCTCTGCCTCAGCCTATCTACCTTAGACCACACGCATAATCCCAGGACTCAGACCCATAATCCCATCAGTACTAAAACACATAATCTCAGTGGATCATGAGTCAAGTCTCAAACTTTAGAAGTCCCTGCCCCATGATTGCATGAGGCTTTGGGGGGACAACTAGACATAAACTGTAACAGTGTGACCATCTGGACTCCACTCTAGTGGCCACTGAAAGCCAGTGTTAGACATAAAAATAAAGTACCAGAAATGTACCTTTGATTTGTGACCAGCAGAGTGACCTTGGTCCCAGTGGCCCAAGCAGCAAACAGCCTTGTCCTATTGTGGGACAAAGACTTTCCCTCACCTTGAAGGGACTTGGTGAGAGGAACTAGTGGTGTTGCAGAAAGGAAGCTGTGTAAGGTACAGAAGGATCCAGCTGTACATGTGTCTGGGAGCAACCCCAGCCTTTTCCTACCCAAAAGTTCCATAGCAACTGGGAAAACACCATAGAGAGAATCACAGTAAGGAGAAGGGGACATCCATAAAGTCCAGAGGCCAAGACGAGACCCTTACCCGACTGGAATCCTACTGCAAACTGGGCAGGATTACACAGCGCATTTTAGGATCTGACTTGAACACTACCGCAGAACTCTGAACACCAGAGGAAATTCATTCTCTTTCCTTTTTTTGTTTGTTTGGTCAGTTTTCCCTTTTCAGTCTTTTTTTTTTTTCCTTTGCACTAATTAGGTTCCTTATATTTTTTTTCCTTGTATTTATTTTCATTTTGTCATATTCATAATATTTATTCTTTCCAGTCTCAACTACCTGTACTGATTTTATGATATTTTCATGTAAGTGAACATGGTCACTTCTCTTCCTATTTTGTTTCAATATTCTTTTGTTTTCTCTTTCATTCAGTGTTTTCTGAACTCCAGTTTTGCAAACTGTGGGTGTATATCCTTAGGCTTACAGCCTTGTTTCTACTGTATTTTTCCTCATTCATCTTTGCTTTGCCCCTTATCAATCTTAAATACCACCTACAGAAGGTAAAATCAGTCTATCAAGGGGAAACTCACTGCGTACAAGTTCCTGATATATCTTGGATTTTGTTATACAACTTTCAGTTGTTTGGTGAACGTTAATTACTACCAGATTAATAACTACCACAGTTAATCAATTGCCAGGTTGTGCTTAATTTTGTTGTTGTTGCTATTATATCATGTTAACTAGGATGCCATACATATTGCAGTCAGTTTTCTCCTTCATTTGGCAATACTATGATTATCTGGAATAATAACTATCACCACAGTCCAGTACCAAGGGATAGTATGCTAAGCCAAATAGATAGAAACTTTTCATTATTAATAAGTTGGGAGACTAGGTTCTTAGGATAAATACTAAGAAAAAAAAATCACCTGCATCTAGAAGACATTGTTAAGGAGAATTAACATTTCCTAGAAAAGCCTGAATATTAATGATAAAGCTATCTACATAGAAATTTATGTGCACAACTCATAAAATAAATAAGAGAAAATGACAGAATGCAGAAACAGATGTAGCCCCAGACTTCCAACACACCCAGGGCAAGTTCAGAGCTCTTTGAAAAAAAAAAAAAAAAGAAAGAAACTGGAAGCCACATTCTGCAACTTTCTAAAACAATAGCAACAGAAGTGACAAAAGAAAGGGATGCAGCTATTGAAAAAATCTCTTGAATAAAAGGAGTCATTAAATGAAAAACATGCCAATGAATCTAGAGTAGAAACAAATAAAAAGGGGTTAAAAAGGAGGAGCTCTGGAAAACAATGGAAGCCATACAGGACTAACATAGGAAAGAAATGGAAACCATGAAATGAATTGAAACAGATATACAAGAGATTAAATTTCCTTTGAAAGTATGTACAATAGATTAAACAAAGGATAGCATAAAATATCAGATCTGGAAGACAGGATTACAGTTAGTGGCTATGAAAATAAAGATATCATTAAAATAGAAGGGATCATGAAAAATTAATCCAACAGCTTCAGGATGAAGAACAACATAAATGTTGGGTGTGGTGGCTCACAGCTGTAATCCCAGCACTTGGGAGGCTAAGGCAGGAGGATCAGTACTAGTTTTAGACCAGCCTGGGCTACAAAAGGGAGCTCAAGGCCAGCCTGAACCGCATAGCGAGATGCTATCTCAAAAAAAGACCCCTGAAAACAAACATAAAATTGATCAGAGTCAATAAGAAAGACAGAGGTAGCACCAACACCACCACCACAACATAAAAAACCTCTTTACAGAAGTAATAGCAAAAACTTTCCTAAACATGAATAAAAACATCTGACGTAGAAATGACTAAACATCTAAAACTCCAAATAGCCATTACTCAAATAAATCTACACCAAGGCATATAATAAAGATTTCAGAAATTCAGCACAAGAACAGCATATTAAAAGAGGTTTGGGAAAAGAAACAAATTGCTTATAAAGGGAAACCCATTAGAATCACAGCAGACTTCTCAGCACAAATGCTCAGGTCAAGGAGAGTTTGGAGAAAAATATTTCAAATCCTAAAAGAAAATAAATGGAAATTTAGATTGATGTATCCTACAAAACTGTCTTTGAAGATCAATAGAGAAACAAGATACCTCTATAACAGAACAAATAATAAAATTTAGAACTGCCAAACTAGCTCTCTAGAATACTCTGAAGAATATTTTAGAAAAAAATAAGGAAAACTATCATTCCAAGGATACTAGCATAAAGAAGCTACCAAGGTCAAACAAACAGAGCTGAAAGACCAGGTACAAAGAACAGGAAAATAATATGAGAAGGATAAACCAGTACCTATCAGCCATAGCTATTTATGTGAATGGTTTCAAATCACTAATAAAAGGAAACACGATAAAAAGGATCAAGAAGCAAAACCCAACACTATGCTCTATTCAAGAACACATTTAACCCAAAGAGAAGTTCATACGCTGAAAGTAAAAGGATTGAAAATGATATTTAGTGTGACAGGAACCCACAAAAAGAGGGATACCTATTCTATTTTCAGACAATGTGAACTTCAAGCCAAGACTGATAAAAAAAAAGGACAAAGAAGGTCACTACATACTGTTATGGAGAAACTCCAAGAGAAAGAGATAACAGTCATAAATGTAGATGTCCCAAATGCTAATATACCCAACTACATAAAAGAAATATTAATGGACGTGAAAAATCAAGTAAGCACTCATTCACTTGTAATGAGGGAACTTAATACCCCACTTAATCACAGATAGACCAATTAGAACAAAGACATATTAGACATAAACCAAATCTATGAACAAGTGGATCTAGTAGGTGTCTACAGAGTATTCCACTCTACAACATCCGAATATGCATTCTTCTCCTCTGCACATATGATGCTATTCAAAATAGTGCATATACCAGCCCACAGACATATGTAAGTAAATGCAAAGGAACTGAAGTTATCCCACACATATTCCCTGATCACGGCATAATTAAATTGGAAATCAACAGCAAAAGAAACCATAAAAAGGGTCAACCAGATAGCTCAGTGAACTAAAGCACCTGCTTAGGCTGAGCACAGCAGCCGTGGTCCAGTTCCTGGCCTGTCATTCTGGCCCTGCCTCCAGGGTGCCCTGAGATGGTGATTGAGACTGGGTGTGGTGGAAAGTGTCTGTAATTCCGGCACTTGGGAGGCTGAAAATGTGAGAATCACTATGAATCCGATCCTCATAGTGAGATCTTGTAGACTCTGTACTAAATTAAAAAAAAATAATAATAAAATTATCAGAAAAGGTTCTGGCTCCTGTTTCATTACTCGATGAGGACATACTCGTAGAACAGTACCTTGGTTACTACATTACATCTGTTCTCTCTGACTTGTGCTTTTCTGGTCCTCTCAACCTTTATTTGCCTCTGATTTAGTTTGCTCATTAGGCTATTCCTGTATTTAGTAGTGATAGGAGCCCCAGAATTCCTCGAGTGAATGAACCTCAGTGTACCACCTACCGAGTTTTTCTTTCCTTCAAACTTTGCTTTTCATGAGCTTTCCCTATGATATATTTCCTTACTAGGCTTTTTACACGTCATGAATGTGTACTGCTTCTGTCCCTTGCTAAGCCTGAAACCTATGGCAAGGAAGTACGTGTTTCTGTATTGTTACAGCATTTTATGTATATAATAGACTCCTATAAATTCTTTCAAGATATGCAGTTTGAATGTAATAAAATTGTATTTCAAAAGTATATTTTAGGACTGGGGATATAGCTCAGTGGAATAAGTACCTTCCTGGCAAGTACAAAAGTCTTGAGTTTGATCCCTGATTCCAGGAAAAAAAAAAAAAATTAAAAAGAAAAAAATATATATACACACACATATGTGTGTGCTTATGTGTAAGACCATTATTCATTTTATTTAAGCAACTATTTTTTTACTTAATGTTGATGCTATAGCTCATGCTTTATGAGAGAGAGAATATATGTTCATTATATGAATATTTATGTTATTTTTCCCTAGTCTTTGAAATGCTGCATGGCAGTAGAAACAAAAACATGGCAAAAATAGTCTTGGTGTGAATAATATGTAGATGGTGGCTTTGAGGTTCTTTTCATACTAAAGTTTCTATAAGCTGCTTATAAATTCTGTATGCTTTTCTGTTACAGTGTGGGTACTAATTGCTCTTTTTGTAATTGACTCTTCATCCACATTTTCAGGGTTTACATTCTGTTTACAGAATTTTACCATGGTTACAAAGGTTAAAGAAATTTGGATACTTTGAGTGAAAAAAACAAAAACAAATGTAAAAGTAGTACTCTAGCCTTGATTTGACATACTGTGTAGAAATGATAATGCATTTCCTAGTTCTCTTATCCATACCAAAATATATAGTTTAGCTTCTCTTTTAAATATTTTGAAGGTAGTTCCAGTTTGTATTTTAGTGCTTATAGAAATGTAATCCTAATTTCTGTATGTTCATTTATAGAGAGGTAAAGCATAACCTTGGTTGTATCTTAGCATAATTTATAGAAAAACCATGGTAAATAGCTGTACCCAAATATGAGCCTTATTCTCTCACAAAGGTGGAAAATAAAACTAAATACTCTTCTATCCTACATCAGAAAAATGTTACTATAACTGGATCTCAGTCCTTAAAAATTTTGGCATACCTTTTAGCTAAAACAATTTAGATTTTTAGGCATGTTTGAAATAATTTCATAATATTTAATGATATATATATATATATATATATATATATATATATATACATACATACATTTAAGAGCAATTATTTAAAGATAATTATCTTATGTTGTAGAATTTAATTTTGTTTAAAATAGTTAATTCTTTGACTAAAAGTATTGTAAATTCATACTGTCAGCAAAAACTTGTGTTGTATAGTCAGAACATTGAAACATTTAGACATCAGATTTAATAGACCAGGTCATTCTGAGCACTTAAACAGCCTATGCAAAGGTCCCAGAAAGCTCTTTAGCTAAGAAGGTATGCATATCTTTGATAAATTTACCAGCTCTGTGAGCAGGAATCCATTATGGCTCATTAATAAAATAGGAAACTTTTTATTGGGAAGATAGCAATATTAAACAGGAACTCATTCATGGTGCAAAATATTAAATCGAAAAATGTAAAATCTTGGCCCAAACAACAAAAATATACCAATCTACTTCTCTTTGTTTATCTCCTGCCTCTATTTAGGAGAGAACTAAGAAACATTTGAAGTGAATCTTTTTTTTTTTCAGCCACTGTTATCAATTATTTCAGAATTTTATTAGATCTCTTCTTGTTAACTAGATTAATGAGTGCTTAGGAAATAGTAGCTCTCTTGAAAGAGGAACAAGTCCTGTTATCAGTAGAATCTTCCTTCTCTCACTGAGTGCTAGAATGAAATTAGATGGTTCTAAAAGGACTAGAATGCAAGGGCATCCTTCTCTACTCTGTCCTTGGCTTACTAGATATAATAGAATGAATATCTTTTTTCATTTCTGCAGCAGAGAAATTTTTAGTACCATGTGTGTTGGTCACCATGAGACATATAGTCACTAGCACTCACCTGACACAGAATTCCTAAAATTTCAGAAATTTATGTTTTATTTTCCAAATTAAAAATATAAAAAGTATTCCTTAAAATAACAATCATTAGGAACTACTCAATAAGTGTCAGTGATTTTATTTTTAGCATATGTTATTTTTTCCTTTATAGTGAGGAATTCATATTAAAATTTAAGAAGCAAAAGAAGTAAATATGGAGAGAAATATTGAGTAAATAATAGTACAGGCAGTAGGAAACTTATCAGCCAGTGAATTTAGTATATCACCTGACACATAGTAAGCACTCTATAAAAACTTGCTAAATGATGTGTGAATGTACTTAACTTACACACATATTAACAGAATTTTCTTGGCTAGAACTCATCTTTTATAGTCTACTTTCTTTTTTTATATATATAATTTACTTTCTGAGGAAAATGTTGAGGCTATTTGCAGGGGCTCCTAAATCTACCTTTATGTAGATTTAAGGTGAATAGTTCTAGTTGTAACCATATGGTGACTTTGCTAACTGTACATTAATACTCTAGCATGGGAACTTTCTTAGGAACAACAGAAGAAATGGAGTATCTTCACTTTACTAGATATACCACTGATACAACTGTTACCAGTACATTAATGATACCATTAGTAATATAAGTACAAGGAAGGTAATGCAATTAAGGTATGTTCTTTTTCTACTTTACTTCGAATCCCAGGTCATGTATTCAGGTCAGGTAAAGCCAGCTGATGGCTGTTTTTCTGAATTCTGTTACTGCATTTTCCTGCATATTTGCTTTCCTTAAGTTTTTCTTGTTGTTATGGCTCTGAAGTTTATTAATAGTATCGGATCTATCCCTATAAGAGAGCTTTATTGAATATTTTATAAAAGTCATGCTTGAACACATGGTTTATTTTGCTATGAAGTATCTTACATATGAACCTAAGGTATAAATTACTCTCAGAGCTTATGTTAACATCCTTTTATTATAAAATAAAATTTATTTGGCCAACTGAATCTCTTTTTTACTTCTGAGTGATATAATTGGAACTGAAATTTGTATTCTTTTATGGTAACACATATTAAGTCCAAGTTTTAAGGAAATACATGCTGCCAGTCATTGTGATTTTAATTTTAAATTTCAATATTAAAAGTAGATTTCTTTTACTATAAGACACTTACAATTTTATCTGGAAATAAGAATTATCCAACTGAGATATAATCACTTTAGACAAAGTGCACATCACAAATTATCTTTGTCATAATCCTGGCTAACATTTGTTTTTTTCAGCTATTATCTTGATGTTTAGTATAGCATTTTTTTGCTTGTTTTCTCATTATCAAAATGGGAGTAATAGATCCTATTTCATAAGTTTGTTGAGAGGTTTACATCAGTTGCAATTTGGTATACTGGCTAGAAATCATAACTGAAAATAAATGTTGCCTATTTTTAAAAGTAAGGAATGTGATAAAATAAGTAAATAGGATTTTTTTTAGATCAAGAATGAAAATAGCTAAAAAGTTAAATGTACCATTTTTTTTTTGAAGTGGTGGGAATCAACATTTTGTAATTGTTTTACTTCCAAAGCCAATGTACCAGTTTTTATAGAATCGTGATTTGCAAAGGCCAGTGATCTACTGTAGATTAAGTAGCAGCTATACAAAAAGAAATGGTATTCAGGGAGCAAGTTTCATTCAACCTTTAATTTATTATGTCTACAATACTCTCCACATGTTGCTCTGGGCTCTGGGGATACAGTAATAAAAAAATAAAGTCCTAGCCCTGTGGAAATTACGTTCTAAGTTTAAGAGGGTATTAAGGAAAGAAGGCTAGCTTTAGGAAGAAATAGAGTCCAAACCACAGAGAATGCTAATATGTAGTAATTCCAAGGAAAAGAATGTGAGCTGTAGTCTTTAAAACTGACCTGGAACTTCCACTTCCAGCCAAGATTAAATAATAAGAACCAGAATTACCCTCCTTGCTTATATAACAACAAAAAAAGCTGGATAAAAAGACATAAAATAGATTGTAGATCCTGTACAGCAGGCATCATAGGACTGTGAACACTTAGAAAAGGGAAATCTATTTCTCCAACCCATTGCTCAGTTGTTTGTAGATTGCAGCACATGCATAGCATGCTACAGTGGTATATGGTGCAAAGCTCTAATAATTTTTCTTGGAATTATAGAAGACCTTGAGAAAGTGATGTTTATGCTGAGACAGAAAGATTCATTAATTCAGCCAATAAATATTAATTGAGAATTTATTATGTGTATTAGGGGCTGTAGGTACTGGGGAGAAAGATAAAAAGACAGGCAGTTGCTCTCAGGGAGATTATTTTCTAATCAATAAATAAGTAAGACAAAGTAATTCTGAGTAAAAGAATATTTTAGTCTGACGAAAGAGTTTAATGACCTGAAGAGAGAATCTAACATGCCTTAGTGATTAAGCCTTTAGCTTGATAAGACTGGAAAGAAAGGGAACAGTACTTAAGCAGCTAAAATGAAGCTAGAGAATGACATAAAGATCAGAGCATATAGAGGTTTATAGCCCATGATAAGAAATAATGCTTTATCCTAATGGTAGGAAATTGAGGATGTGTTTAAGTAGAGATCAAATCAGTTTTAAATTATTGACAAGTATCACTCTGGATCCAAGTTAAGAATAAACAGGAACAGAGGTAAGGCAGGGAGATTGGCTAGGAAGCTAATGCAGGTACTCGGATGAGAGATTACGGAGACCAGATTACAGTGTTGACTTTGGGAAGGAAAGAATTAGATAAGTGACAGAGATTAGGTGATAGACTGACACATAATGAAGGAGAAAAGAGAGAAAGAGAAGTTTAGAATTATTGCCCATATTCTGTTGTTAGCAACTGGGAGAATAATGCTGTTTATCAAAGAGATAACTCAAAAAAGAGCATATTTAGAAGAGGACAAAAGAATACAACTTCAGACATATTACACCTGAGATGCTTTTGAATTGTCCAGGTGTTGTTGTTAAGTGGTGGTGGACTGGTCTAGAGCTTAGCCAACATGATACAGGAAACGTCACCACATAGATGCTGATCAATGTTATATGCTGCCATGTTTTAGCTAAAGAATATCCATGTTTTTGTTTTCTTCTCAGTTACCTCAGTAATTCTTTTCAGATATTTCATATAAGCAATGTACTGAAAGAGATCCCCCTCATTTTGCTTTGTCTTAGAGCACCAGTGTTTCTTTCTAGGCAACGGCACTAGCTTTGTTCTGCAATGTAGGCATAGTCAACAATTTTCATTCAGAAATTATGAAGCATTATTACTGTTCTAGCAGATGACATATTAGGACTTACTTTTTTTCTTCTTACAGCTATGTTATATTTGGGGCTGTGGATTTCTGAGGAATTACAAGAGCTTTGAGGTATTCTTTTTCCTTCTAGAATGTATAGCATAGCAAAATAAATCTGCCTTTTCTTATTGAGCCAGCATCCAGCAATGTAGAGTTCTGGGAAAGCCTGGAAAAAGTGAGCTGAATTGGGTGAGGACCCTTGTGAATCACTTTTAGGTACAAGCTGATTGAGTTTATCCCAAAATGGCAAAGATTTTATGGAACAAGCATGTTTGGGCTTAATGGGCCTCAAGAAAATAGATAGTCTGTGAGTTAGTGAGTTAGTACCAAGGAACGACTGTAGCTTCATATGTGTATTTATGTATATGTATGTGTGTAAGATGCATTTCTGAAGAACTGACTCAAACAGGCAACATGAGTTTTACATTAGGGTTGTTTGTCTTTCTATACATGACATTTCCTACAGTCTTCCTTGCTAAAGCTGCAGTGCTGCTCTACTCTGATGTTTTTTGAGTGCAGCTGGAGGCATGGCTTTTGGCAAGGGCTGTGTTTAGTATAATCTCTGTGATGTGCAAAAGTAAATTTCTTCTTTAACTTTCTCTTTAAATACTTAGAATTATGAATATGGTTTTAATTAAGGATTTCAAATTGAAACATTTCCTTTTTCTTACGACAGTTTTCAGTTAGAATATTTTGGGGTTTTGAGAAATACCAGATCTCTAACTCACAAAGTCCACAAATCAGTGGTTGCTTTAAGCTGCCATAGTGTTAGAATGTGGGCTTGGGTCATAGTGACAACTAAGTATTCTTCAACTCATTTTATACGGTTTAAATAACCACAACCTGTTTGCAGAATTTGAAAAGTTTTCCGAAATTATACAATGTATTTTCTTCCCTTATGATTATCAGTTGTGGGTCTTACCCACTCACAGCTTTTCAGGTTGGCACTGGCTTTTCCTTTTGAAAGCTCATGACCTTGACAAGTCAGTCAGCTAGCCTCTGTGAACCTCAGGAGCTTCATATGTGTAACTCATATGTCCTCCTCTTACCAGGTGCAAAAATGAATATTTAGCACTAAATAACTCCATATGCTCTGCTTCCTTTTGATTATTAAACATATGTAAGTGAATGTGCTTTTTCACATGTGAAAAATTGTGTAGAGCTATTATGAAAGTTAAATAACAATGTTGCCTCTGGAAATGACTGCAGGTAAATGGAAGACTTATTTTCACTATATGTTCTTTTACATTATTACGCTTCATGTTCACATATTCCTTTTTAAAATAACAAAACAGAATCAGCATTTGTATCAGGACTGATCTGGTGAATTATGAAAAATAGTTTTTCTTTTTGGAAATTTCGCTTTAGACATTCTTAACACTGACTTCTCAGTTCTAAGTGGTCAATCCACTGTACCATGAACAGCAAGGAATCTGAAATACCAACAGAGGTTTTGTACTCTGCTGATATTTTTCTTTTCTTTAGCCAGTAATGTTGCTTGTTTATTTGATGACAGCATTTAAGACCAATGTGATCTTCCCAGAAAAAAAAAATCTTTGTTTGCTCCAAGAGTGGGGCTCTCTATCCCCTCTCCTTATAGTTTCATGACTGAGCACAAGTGTAAGCAGCTGCTCATTAAGGATACAGAAAGAATGAAAATCTCAGAGTCTTGCTGGTGTTTTCACATCTACTGTGCTGAAAGCTCTCACATACATTCTTATGACTAGAGATTTCATAGCTTCTTTTGGTGAACACAGTCATGTTCTCTGTTGACAGGATAAGATTTCTCACAGTAACTTAGATAAATGTAGAGAATGGGTGGTGACAAAAAGGTTTGATATGATTGTATTAAGCGCTAAAATCATGATCCAAAATTTTGTACACAGATTGTATCTAATTGAAATATAGCAGGTGGACTTTAAAAAACATGTATAGTTAAGTGATCTGTTCCTTGATGGCATGAGGTGTTTTAATGTCAGTCTGTATAGAAGAGAACAAAGGTTTAAAAGATGATAGTGGTGGAAAATAGTAATGCCTAGGCCATTTTAAAATAAAAGGAATACATAGAACGGGATGGAGATAGAGAGTCAGTAATGAATTGATTCATCTGTTGACACCTCTTGTTTTTGTTTTTGGTACCAGGAATAAAATTTATAACCTCATACTTGTCAGGAAGGCACTACACCAATGAGCTATACCCTCAGCCCTGACATCTTATTTTGTGAGGAACACAGTAGTAAGCTGCACTTAAAGGGAAGTAATCAAAATAGAGAAGAACTTCAATCATTATGGTGATGCTTAATTATGATAGCATTCATTTTTGCTACAAAAGTATGGAAGATTAAATTATTGTTTAGCAAATATTTATTCCTTCTTTCCACCACATACATTGGAAGACCATACTTTTTAACTCACTGATGTTAAATATGATTGTGTAGCTATGTGGCTTGATTTTAAGTTGTGCAGATGGCTTTTGACCAACGTTTAGCTATCAGATATGACCAAAAAAGAAAAAAAAAGTCTTCTTTCTGTGTGTGTGTGTGTGTGTGTGTGTGTGTGTGTGTGTGTGTCTGTGTTTGGGCTTGCTCTTTAACATTTCTGTCTTCATCATGAGATGAATATGTTCTTTATGGAAGATGAGACATATTTGGAACAGATCCACACCCAATCCTCAACTTTGGAAGTGAATTCCAGCCCAAACAGCGTGGATTAGTTGAGCTCTAGACAACCTGTACACAGTAGCTAGAAACTGTGATTGTTGTACATCATTGCACTTTGGGTGGGTCATTATGCAGTGTTATTATAATAATAACTTATCAGCATAAAAACAGACTGTCCTAAAGTCTCAGTGGCTTAAAATAACAAGTACCATTGTCTTCTCAAGTGTCTGAGGCAGTTGTGGCTCTTCTAAACCACTCTATCTCTGAGCTAAATCAACAGAGTTTTTTATTTTTTATTTTGAGATAAGGTTTTGCTATGTTGCCCTGGCAGAATTCCAACCAGTGATCCTGCTGCCTCAGACTCTCTCAGAGCTGGAATTACAGGAATGCACCACTGCTTTGGCTCCTCTGGGGGCATATTATTGCCAAAGATTTTCAAGAGTAAGCAAACTACACAAGCATTTCAAAGCCTCAAACAACATCACTTTTGTAGCACTGCATGGACTGCAGAAAGTTATTTGACTAAATGTGCTTCATACACAGTGGCAGGTCCTGGCCAAAGGACAGAAACAAGAATGTATGATTTTAATGCAGGGAAAATGTCAAATTTTTTGATTAATAGTTGTGCAGCCTAGCCCAGCAAGATATATATATATATATATATATATATATATATATATATATATATATATACATTATTACATATAATTTATTTTAATATATTAAAATAACAGAAAATAATATATATATATATATAATTTACTTTAATCTTTCCAATAGTACATTTTCCTTTTATAAATGGAAGAAAAAGATAACAGAACAAGAAGTATCCCCAAATCATGTAGGCATAGGTTGTAGTTTGAAGTAGGATTTGAACCTTCAGAGTATATTAAGTATTTTTATCACTATGATTCATTTTCTTGCAAATGTGTCATATGTACAGTGCTGAATCAACAGAACTGGGTTTTTATCCAAAGTTAAAAGCTTTTATTGGTATTTGCTTGCTATTCATAATAATTACCTTCACCATTAGGAATTGGTGCATATGTGTACCAGTTTAATGATTTGATCATTTTATTTCCCTTCCTACCCTGCGCCCACTGCCTTCGCCCTCCCCAGATCCCCTTTACCTTTCACAAAGCCTAACTCTCTGTTTCTGATCATCTGTCTTTTATTTTGCTCTTCATCGTGTATTTTGGGCTTCTCATATAATCTTGAACTTTCTATGTTATTCCATTTATTATTATAGTCTTAAAATCCATCAATTATGTTTTACAAATGACCCAAGCTTACTCTTCTTTAGGGCTGCAAGTATGCCATTGTGTATATATACCACATATTCTTTATCCTTGTAGGCATTTTTTGAGGTACTTATTTTTGGCAGGGGGTATTCAGGGTATTCAGTGTGTTCAAGGTCTTACTACTAGGTTAGACTCATAGTGATGCACCTGTTTATAGCCTCCCAAGAGCTAGAATTACAGGCATGCAGCCCCACACCCAGTCTCAATTCCCATCTCAGTGCACCTTGGTGGGGTGGTGGTGCTGGCCTGGCAAGACCAAGGATCAAGTGCCAGCCCCTGTGCCTGCTTGAGTTCTTTATTATAGTCATTCTTACTACATTAAGCTAGAATTTCAATGTTGTGGCTTGCAGTTTTTTAATGCTCAGAGACTTCTGAGAAGTGTCTATTTGATTCAGTTACCTATTTTTAGACTGGATCATTTAATCTGATGAGGTCCAACTTAAAATTTTGAGTTCTTTGTATATTTCAAATACTAGTCTTCTCTCTGAAGAGTAGCCCACAGAAACTTTTTTCCCCCATCTATAGGTTTTTATGAGTCAGGGATATAACTTAACAGTAGAAGCAGCTGCCCTGAAAGTATAAGTTCCTGAGTTGGATCCCTAGTATCACAGACAAAACAAAACAAAAACTTCCACCTACAAGATGTTGGTTTGCTTTATTGGTTGTTTCCTTTGCTGTACAGAATTAGGTGTGTGTGTGTGTGTGTGTGTGTGTGTGTGTGTGTGTGTGTATTTTAGTGAAGGGTCTACAGGGTGTTCTAAGTCTCACTACTAGATCAGAGGTTTACAGCCACCCAATAGCTGGAATTAAAGGCACATGCCACCATGTCCAGTCTCATTTGTGGTCTCAATGGGCCCCTGTGGTCAGGGGTGGCATGGCATCCAAGGCTTGAACCCCCAGCCCCTGCACTTGTTTGCAGGCACTTTAATCTGCTGAGCTATTTGGCTGGCCCTTGCTATACAGAAATTTTTAATTTGATATAATCCCATTTTTTGGTTGTTGATATTACTTACTGCCCAGTTGTGGCACTGTTCAGGAAGTCATTGCTTCTACCTATTACCTCGAGTTTTAATTTTTTTCTTTCTATTATTATTATTATTATTATTATTATTATTATTATTATTATTTTGTATTTAGTACAGGGTCTCACTATACATATCTGACTCATAGTGGTTCTCCTATTTTCAGCCTTTCAAGAGCTGGGATTATAGTTGCACCCACCACCCCCAGTCTCAGTCACCATCTCAGCACACCCCAGAACCAGGGCCTGTATGGAAGTTTTACTTATTTTTATCTTCCAGCAGATTCACTATTTCTGTTTTTGAAGCTAGTCTTTGTTGAGTTTTCATTTTATTTTTAGCACAGGTTGAGAGATATGGGTCTAATTTCATTATTCTGCACATAGATATTATGGTTTGTGTATAGGTTTCCCACCAAAGCTTCATGCAGTCATGGGGCAGCTTCTGGAACTTGTAATTGATTTTTGTGGAAGTGAGTGCTGCACCTCCCCTGAGTCAGATGACTTGCATTTCAATGTAAAGGAAGAGAAGTTAGCTGGTTGAGCTCTGACTCTTAGCCCATGACCATGAAAGGTTGTTCTCTGCCATGTGCCTCTCTGCCTTGGAGCCAGCTGAATATGGACTGAAACCTCCAGTAACTGTAAGCTAAATAAACCTTCCTTTTCCTCCTTTGAGTGTAGGGTATTTTTTCCCAGCAGTGAGAGAAGAGTAAGTAACACAATAGATAGCAAATTTTTCCAGAACTATATGTTAAAGAAGTGATCTTTTTCTGTTTTTGGTGCCTTTGTTAAAAATCAAATGCCTGAAGTTTCATGTGATTGTTTCTTCATCTCAATTCTAGTCCATTGATCAATATGTCTACTGTCTTTGCCTCTGTAATTCTGCTTTTATCATATATCTTTGTAGAATAATTTGAAATTCAGAATTTTAGTAGTTTTTGCTGTTGTTACTCAATATTACTTTGCCATTTTATAGATCTGTTCTGATTCTATGGTAAATTTCAGGATAACTATTCTTAGTTCTGTGAAGAATATTGTCAGTATTTTAATTGGAATTGCATTAAATCTATATTCCATTTTTGGTCATATGGCCATTTTGACAATAATGGTTGTGGTTAACTAAGAAAGGAGGCTATGTTTCTATTTGCTAATGTCTTCTTCAATCCCTTATCAGAGTACCATAAATTTCATTGCAGAAGTCTTTCACTTTACTAGGTTGATTTGAGAATCAGATTATTTTCCAGATTTCTATCATGTTGATTTCATTGTTGGTGTATAGAAACACTGTTGTGTTGTATGTTGTGATCCAGAGCCAAAAGAAATGATGAGAAGACCTGATGAATGCAGCTTCAGAGGGCTCACTGAGATCTGTCTCTCTCGAAGTGAGCCCAGAACTCCAGAAGCATCTCCTTTTTATTTAGGTCATACAATAGAAGAATTACAGGGAGGAGAGGGGATAATCACCAATGTCTCCAATAAGGGTGGAGACATCAATGAGGGTAAGCTGTTACACCTTTTTTAAATCCTAGTTTTCTGAAATCCCTAAGTAACAGATTACAACCCACCCTAAGATTTGTTTATTGTTCTTCACTTCTTTAAGATGCTAGTTTCTTATGTCTACACTATTGATTTTTCTTATGTTTTGATGTCGTATCTTTGCTAAATTTGTTTATTAGTTCTAAAAGTCTTCCTGTAGAGATTTTAGAGTCCTCAGTTTAAAAAATCAGACCCTCTGCAAATAAGGATAGTGTCTCAATTACTTTTCTCTCTGCTGAGATAAAATACCCAGCTCTAAAACTTAGAGGAAGAAATATTCATTTAGCAAACAGGTTGAAGAAGTTTTAGTATATAATTGACTGGCTTTAAGCAGGGTGACACATGGAGGAGGGGCAAGACTTTACGGTGGTAGAAGACAGCACAACCAACAAAAGAGTAAGCAGATGCAGCCATTGTCTAGAGATGGGCATCAGGGATTGATATTCTACATAGGTATCAATTACCTTAAAAGAGCCTGAAGGGGTGACTAACCCAATCCCCAATAGGCAGAGACCCTGTTCCATATTCATACCCTCTTGCTAGTCTTGGGGACTTGCTTCCCCATTTGATTCTGATTTAATTAATTTTACCCAAGCAGTCAGTGGTGCTTGTAAGCTCATTGGTTAACCTTAATTTTTTCCCACCTCATGGCCACCTAAGGGAGAGTTCCCATCTTCTCCATCACCTTAGACCTGCCTTACTACATGGTTTTACTATAAAAGCCCCTGGAAGAGACAGCTTCCCGGAAACCACCCACTTGGGGTCCCCTTCTTGTCCCTCTTTTGAACAGGAAATTCCTTTTCTCCAACAAATCTGCTCATAACCTCCATTTGTTTGTAAAATTCATTCTTTGCTTGTTTGTTTGTTTGTTTTGCAGAACTGGGGTTCAAACTTTCAAAGCTGATATTCAGATTTATGGCAATTACAATCAAAATAACAATGATATATATATTTTTTTTGCACAACCTTGCACTTTCCAGGCAGGTGCTTGTGCCACAGAGCTCTCCCTCCAGCCCCTCTAAAATTTATTCTTCAGTTTTAGAGAACTTGAACTCATCTCAGGTGCTTTCAGGTTGGGAGTTTCATTTTTCTCCTATATCATTTGGAGTCGCCCTACATCATTTGGAGGTCATCCACCCGAAATCCTTTTGTTCCCTGTATCACTATTACTTGGAATCTAGGCTTGTGATGCCTCCTGGATTCCTTTTGTTATTCAGGATTGTTTTAGATATTCTGAGTCTCTTCTGGTTTCGTATGCACTTTTGGATGTTTTTTTGAAGTTCTATGAGAAATACCATTGTTATTTTGATTGTAATTGCCATAAATCTGAATATCAGTTTTGAAAGTTTGGTCAATTTGACAATACTAATTTTGCCTATGCAGGAACAGGCAACTTATTTCATTTTGATGCCCTTTTTGATCTTTATTTTTTAAGTACTATGCTTTTCATTTAGAGATACTGTACTTCCTTGGTTAGATTAATTCCTAAATATTTAATTTTTCTTTATGACAGTGTGGAATACTGATAGCCTGACTTTTTTTTTCTCAGTAAGTTCACTATTGATGTATAAAAATACTATTGATTTTTATGATTTGATTTTGTGTCCTGTTACATTGATGAATTTGGTTATTAATTCTGGGGATCTGTTGGTGAAATTGTTTTGATCTTCCATGTGTAGGATCATGTCATTTGCAAGGACTGATAATTTGACTACTTCCTCTTACATTCATATCATTTTTATTTCTTTTACCTGCCTAATTACCACTGCTAATGAATTTTATGTTGAACAGGAGTGGTGACAGTGGACTCCTTCTGTGTTCCTGATAGTAAAGGGAAAGCTCTCAGTTTTCTCCCAATTACTGTGGTGTTGGTGTTAGTTTTGTAATGAATGAATTTATCAGATTGATATGAGCTCATTCTGTTCCTATTTTCTTCAGTGCTTCTTATTCTGTCATAGATTGTTTTTCCATGTAAGGAGATAATCATTTGATTTTTTAATTCTTATTTCTATTTATGTGGTATTTTACCTTTATTGATTCATGTATATTTAATTATATTTGGATCCCTGGGAGAAAGCCAAGTTGGTCATGATATATGATGTTCTTAACAATTTGTTGCATTCTATCTTCTGGTGTCTTTCTCAGTGCTATTGTGTCAGTATTCATTAAGGGGTATTAAAGTGAGTAAAATACATCCTGATTGTATTTTTCTAATCAAAATATGTACTTTAGTTTAACATTAGTCAGCTGTGTTTCTCAGTAGCTGTATTTGTGGATTCAGTGGTAAAAATCAATCTTTCTGTTTACCAACTTGATGTGACTAACAGCAAGGTGTATGCAAGTGTGTCAAAGTACAAATTGCTGTTTTACCCACATAATACACCTTACTACATTTTTGTGTATTTATAATTTTTATTATATTATTTTGTATTCTTTCTTTCTTTCTTTTTTTTTTGGTGGGACCAGGGTTCAAACTCATGACCTTGCACTTGCTAGGCAGGCACTTGTGCCACGGAGCTATCTCCCTGGCCCCATATTTTTTCTTATACAAATAGCTCAACTCAGTGCTGTATCACATGAAAATCCACTTTTATAAATTTGGGAGGAGGCTGAAAGTCAGTAATCATGTGACAGCTACAAAAGATGACTTGGATAATGTAGGCTAATAGAGCTAGTAAAATGCTATAGATAGAGAAATATAAAATGAAGGCCTTGGTTTAAATAAGAAAGGAAACACTAATGTAAATAAGTGCTTGATTAGTCCAAATGCTACAAAATGATCATGTATGACTGAGGGATCCAAAGTTAGAAATAGGTCAGAATATGTCATTAGGGTCTTGCCAGTGGCGAAGCCTGTTGAACAGATGCTGATTCTGTGATTCAGTGTTGGAAATTGTTTGTGGTGGATGACATGCTACAAGATGTTATGAAATGCACTAATAATGCAATACAAGTGAAATACTCTGTATGCATCAATTGAAATACTCATTATATGTATCATGACCTCTCACTGAGCTAAATGTCTTCATAGCAGGACTTCTATCAATCTAAAGGATTTATGGAGAAGTGACAGATGTGGCATTGAGAATTTTAGAACAGTAATGACACTCAAGAGACTTGATTTCTTTCAAAATTCCCTACAGTCTGATGACACAAACACCCATAAAGAAAGAAAAACAAAAACAACTCCTGCCCAACATTCTAGCTGCTACTCACTCATTTTTTTTGAAATCTGTGTTTCAAACTGTCAAGCAATTTACACACAACCTGAATACATGACAGTTGAACAGCTTGCATTATTTTGTTGTTGTTGAAGGACTCAGAAATATATTCCTAGTAAACCTCACCCATGTGATATAAAAATATATGCCCTTATAGATCAAAGACATTTTACATTTCAGATTTTGAAGTTTATCCTGAGGTTCAGCCACAGGGTCTTTACATATAACTTTGTGAACCAATTTGTTACACCTATTTCGAAAAGTAATCCAAATGTCACATTTGATAATTGGACTATGAGTTACTCATCCAGTTACATTTGCTAAATGTAACTATGAGTTGCTATGTGTTACACACTGAGTTACATTTGTTAAAAAGAACACACATCAGTTGGCCAGCACAGGAACTATTAACAAGAACAAACAGGAGATTCCTGAAAAAATGCTGCAAGTTGACAATAGAGAAATGTATGGTACAATCTTTGGGTTTCAGAAAGACATAATATTGGTCTCCTATATAGTGAAGAAAAATAAAGATTAAGATCCAGGAATGTTTTTGGGAGTACTTTTTCCCTTTCAATATTTTTGAAGAGTTTGAGGAGTGATGGCATTAGAACTTCCATGAAGCACGCTTTTGAACTAATTACTCATATATTCTAAATTGTGGTGATTCCCATTATGACTTGACTTTTTTCATTTGTAATTCCATTTATTTAGGTCTTTTCTTTTTGTATGTATGTATGTATGTATGTATTTATCACCGGCTCAGCCTGCCCTGAGGGTGGGGCTGGTGCAGCCTGTGGTGCCAGAGATCGAACCGCAGTCCCTGCAGCTGCCTAAGTGTTCCTAAGCAGGAGCTTTAGACTGCTGAGCCAAACTGCCGGCCCCAGGGCTTTTCTTTTTGTTAATGCTGGCTATAGGTTTGTTTCGTTTTCTTTTCCTAAGAACCAACTCTCCAATTTATTGATTTTTTTTACCTCAATTTCATTAATTTCTGTTCTGATCTTTATAATTTGGTTCCTTTTACTAGTTTGGATTTGAATTCTCCTGATACCCAGGAACTAAAGGTACATAATTAGGTTATTTATTTGTCATTTTGTCCCATGAATTCTGGGATGTTGTAGTGACATCGTTTGGTTTTAAGAGCTCTCTAATTTCCTTCCTTATTTTTATCTGTGATCCATTGAGAGTCAAGTATATACTGTTAATTTCCATATGTCTGTATGATTTTTGTGGCTTCTTTTAATGTTGATTTCTAGTTTTCTTAAGTTGTTATCTAATAATGCACATGGAATAATTTAGATTCTTTTTATTTTATTTATTTATGTATTTATTTATTTATTTATTTATTTATTTTTGTCTTTTGAGACAGGGTCTCGCTATGCAGTTGAGGCTGGTCCTGAGCTCACTTTTGTAGCCCAGGCTGGTCTCAAACTCGCACCAATCCTCCTGCCTCAGCCTCCCGAGTGCTGGGATTACAGGCGTGCGTCACCACGCCCGGCGCCTTTTTATTTTATTTAAGCATGCTTCATTTTCTAGTTTGAGATCTGTTTGGGGGAACTTTCACATGATGTTGAAAAGATGAGTGGAATGCTTTTAGATGTGTTAAGTCCATCTGCTTGAAAATTTGGTTCAACTTCATTATTCTTTTTTTTTTTTTTTTTAACTTTTCGTCTAGTTGACCTGTGTATTTGTGATAATGGGATATTAGGGCCCACCACCATAATTGTGTTGATATTTATGTGATCTTTTGTGTGTTGTAGTTTTTGCCTCATGAAGTTACATGTGGTAGTGTTCTTTTCTGGGTGGCTGGACTCCAGTCCTCTTGGTGACAAGAGGTTGAATGTTTTGACTGGTGCTTGAGTGGGGTCCTCTTCAGTGATTCATTCTCTGCCTCCCAGTGCATGAAGGAGATTGGGAGTTCAGACAAAACTCCAGGCCAACTTAACATTCCCAGTACAGAATCATTATTGTATTATGTATGCTCCTGCGGGCATCACTCGGTTTGTTTCTATCTCAGCTATATGATTGGATGCATTTAATTGTACTGACGGAGAGGACATAGTGGTACTGGTCAAGAACATAATTTTCTGATGATCTCTGGAAGAGCTTTCTTGATCTGCATCTTTTCTTTCCATGATAATGCCTGCAGTTGCTTCTGTCTGATTTTTCTATACAGTTCCAGGTACATGTGCCCTGCAGCACCTTATGAAATTGCCACTTCTCTTACAGTTTCCTGTCCTTACCAAATCTTTGTCAGTGGCTCTCAAAGAATCTTTTATCAACTCCATGAATACTGTGTTCTTTAGGGCTTAGAAAAGGGCAATAGCTCTTCTGATTGTATTTGGGAGGTAACAGGAGGCAGCTCATGTGAGCATCAAGCTCAGCAGATTTTAGTGAGCAGTGGAATGGATTTCACACAGGTGCTGAGCTCTGTGGTATTTGTAGGGTGAGTGGGGGTAGTGGATGCCATGATGATACAGGTGGTGGTGTTTGGGGAGCATGTGGCAGTGCTGACGCTAGCACTTTTAAAGTATGACCTTTTCTATTCTCAGATCATGCAGGTCGTAGGTCCTACATACCCTGTATATCATTATTGTGTGGAATGCTCAAACCTGGTTCCGGGTCTCTGCTCTGTTTCTTTCTGCCCCTGTGGCTTATTGGTTCTAACTCAGTCACCATCCTCTGAGTGATTCCCTGGCCTATATATTCCTTAGTTTCCTAAGCTGAGGAGGTTTTGGCTTGAAGCATTTCACTTGGTAGGCTAAGCTTTCCAGTGGTGCGAGGGTTAGGATGGGTAGCCATTGGGTCATGATTATTAGGCTGGTCACCAAACTCAGCAGCCTATCTGCTGCTATTGATTCAGCTTCTAATGTTAGACCATTTCCTAAGACAGTGTGCTCACCACGTCTGGGTTGACAGAAAACAGGAAATCTGCTTCCTTCTCTAAACACCCGTAAAATATTCATCTGTTATACTTTTCCATTAAGTTGCCTCCTGTGTTTCGCATTTTTGTACTCGTCCATCCCCATTTCTGAGTACCTGCAAATTCTAGTGAGCATCTTCTAGCCTCTTGTGAAGATTATTATCTCAAGCCCACCATGATGTCTGTTCCAGAACTGTTTTTCATGGAGAAGAGAAGCCATATGATCTCCATCTTCCTTTTTTGAAGGGTCATTCATATGCAAGAAAGAGATAAGGTTTGTTTTATGTGTCATAAAAACATACTACCCCTAGCTTAGGTTTTAGGGAGATAGATCAAAAGGATATAAATTTTGGCACAATTTTTTAGAAACCTTTTCACTAGTCAAAACTCAAACGTGGGATGCTTCAAAGATAATAATACATAATCACTAGTGTGAATGTTGAGAGGAGATTCTGACATCATCTGGATAATCAAGCCAGCTTAGTGGTTTAAAACGTTAAGGATCTAAAGATCCTTACAGCCAAGAAATTGTGTAATTCTATGAAAATGAAAATTGTTCTAAAAGTAGATATTCTCTTTCAGTTAGTAAGTTTTTCTTAGAGTGACAATAAAAGAGGGCTTTTCTGTGTTCAAAATGGCTAGAGTTCAATAATGTTAAAAATATTTATCATGCTCTAAGTCATCTGTGGGTTATATTATAATATTCTGGAACTATTGAACAAATTACTCAGCTATAAGTTATTTTGTTATTTATGTATTCATGTGTTTATTTTAATGTATTTTGTAGAGGGTCTCACTACACAGCTCAGACTCATAGTGATTCTCCTGTTTTTAAAATTCCAGCACCGGATTACAGGTTTGCAGCACCACAACCTGTCTTGGTGGCCCACTCAGTGTGCCCAGGGGTTTGGCTGGTGCAGCATGTGGTGCTAGAGATCAAACATTGATCCCTGCACTTGCCTAAGCAGGCACTTAGTCTGCTGAGCCATCTTGCTGGCTCTAGATATGGGAGCATGCCTATAATCCCAGCACTGGGGAGGCTGAGACAGGAGGATCACAATGAATCCAAGCTGTGTAGCGAGACCCTGCACCAAATTATTAACTAATTTAAAAAACATATACAGCCTTATGTATACAAAGCCACCTGGGAGAACCTCAAGTATGTAAAATAAAATAGAAATTTATACCTTGTAGATCACATGCAGCTATTTTCCTTTCTTTTTTTTTTCTTCCTTGGCTCATTCTTCTTCACTGAGTTTTGTGACAGATTTGCATTTTTTCACTCTAATTAAAACAAAAAGAAATTTTTGTAGCAAAGACATTTAAAAATGTCTTTGTAGCAAAGACATTTAAAAATTCTGAAAGCTTTAATATTTAAATAATTTAGATGAGAAACTATGCTAAAATATTTGATGGTAAGTGCCAAAGTCCTTGAAATTCTGACCCAACACAATCTTCTGTGATGTGCTATGGTGTTTTTTTTTTTTTTTATAAGATCACATGCTAACATTTTTCTAGGTAGATGCCACATGATCTGTCCCTGCTGTGGTATTTTACGTTTGCATATGACAGAGCCCGTAAGCTAAAAGCCAAGAGATGTCACAACACTAATACAAGCTTCGTAGCAACCTAACTACTCCCTCTACCTTATATTTTTCAGGTAAGAAGCCTTAGGATTAGCCAGTGTAATAACATTTGAATATTCCATTTCTGCAAAGTGTTGAGTAAAATACAACCATCAATTTATTTAAGTTGGAATGCAATGCTGATAGAGGCAGAAAAAACTGATCTCAGGTGGATGACCTCCACAATGATATAGGGGAAAGATGATCTCTAACCTCGAAAGGATCTGGCAGGAGTTCATGTTTTCCAAAACCAAAGAATGCATTTTAGGAATAAACGTAGGTTATGAGCAGAATAGATTTACTGGGGGAAAGAAAGCTGTCCAAGAAAGGGACAGAAGGGGGGCCCTAACAGGTTGTACCCAGGGCGCTGTCTCTTCCAGGGACTTTTATAGAGGAAAACCATGCATTGAGGCAGGTCTAAGGTTGTAGAGAAGACATCAGAACTTGCTTAGGTGGGCATGCATGAAATGGGACAAAACTATGTTCAACCAGTGAGATTACAAGCACCATTGCTCAGATAAAATTCATTAAGTCGGAATCAAATGGGGAAGCAAGTCCCCAAAACTAACAAGTAGGCATGAATACAGGACAGGGTCTCTTCCTATTGGGGTTGGGTTAGTGACTCATTTGGGCTCTTTCAAGGTGCTTAATACCTATTTAGAATACCAATCCCTGATGCCCATCCCTAGGGAAGTATGCAGTTGTATTTGCTTCCTCTTTTCTTGAGATGTGGTGCATAGGGTTGTGTCTGTATCTTTCAAGTTGTAAAGTCACCTTGTCTTCCATATTGTCTCCTTGAGAGCCTGGCCGTTATCTGACTGTCTATAATATTGCTACCTAATTCAGATATAACAATGCTTAAATATCAACATCTGTATAAAATAGACTTGTTAAGGCCAGTGAGATAGCTCAGCTGATAAAACACCTGCTTTGGCAAGTGTCGGGGCCATGCTGGTTCCAACCCCGGGGCATGCTGAGCTGACCACAGAGTCTGGGCATGATGGTGCACACCTATAATCCCAGCACTGGAGAGATTAAAAACAGGAGAATCACCATGAGTCCAATCTGTGTAGTGAGATCCCATTCCAAATACACAAATGAAGATAAAAGAAATGCACTTGCTATAATAAATGACTTGTCGAATGACATTCTGAAAGCTTTGTTTATTTAATGTTATAAAATTAGTGATAACATTTCTAATATAAATAAATACAGAAAAATTATGGGCTTTAGTGCTGCTATTTATTCTTTTATCTCAGAATAAGTGAAGTAACTCAAGAGAAACTATACTCTTCAGTGAGCAGCATGAAATATAGGGGTTGGCTGGTGTTCTTCACAACATTTTATTAGGTCTAGTTTTCCTTTTTTTTTTTTTTTTTTTTTTTGTCTTTTTGAGACAGGGTCTCGCTATGCAGTTGAGGCTGGTCCTGAGCTCACTTTTGTAGCCCAGGCTGGTCTCGAACTCGCACCAATCCTCCTGCCTCAGCCTCCCGAGTGCTGGGATTACAGGCGTGAGCCACCACGCCCGGCTAGTTTTCTTGAATATAGTTTTCAACAGAATATCTGCTACTGAAGAAGTGATGATATAACAGTGAAATAATGTTATTTTAGGTTGAAAATATGGTCAATGTTAAAATAACTTTATTAGACGTCACGGTAGCTTTACTTAGCTTTTAATGACCTTAATAAGCAGTGTTTTTAGCTTGCATTCCTGTCTGATTGGTCTCTATCAGTTTCATTGTATCACTGAAATAAATTATAAAATATTGCAAGCTTACAGGCCTACCGGTCTTGAAATTATACATTTTGGCAATTGAAAAAATGTTTAGCATTATATTTATTTATTTCTATTTGTATATAAATTTTATCAGATTTGAACAACTCAAATTAGTATAAAGGTCTGTGTCAGTATTTCTTGTTTCAGAACTTTTGTTTATTTATTTTTATGGCTGGCTCAGCCCACCCTGAGGGCAGGGCTGGCGCAGCATGTGGTGCCAGAGATTGAACCGCAGTCCCTGCAGCCACCTAAACTTTGCTAAGCAGGCGCTTTAGACCACTGAGCCATCCTGCCGGGCCCCTGTGTCAGTATTTCATATGCTGCTCATAAATAGATGAATAATCAGATTCACATATTTTGATGGAAGATCTGAAAAGGCAAAAAAATGGATTTAAAATCTCCAGAAGAGTTTCAGGGTTAGCTACTGTGATTCCAGTCTCAGGAGAATTAAATGTGTCAACCACTCAAAGCATGGGCCCACTGGGTCTGGCAGAAGGAGGAAAAAAATTATGTACTTACAAAAAAAAGATTAACTACATTAGAATACTTTTATGCAATTTACAAACTAGAAAAAAAAAAAAAAAGTAGATAACCACTTTATGATGGAGGGAAAGAAACTATGTTAGGCCCAGATTATTAGAGGTTTTCTATACCTTGGAAAGGGCAGGATCACTGAGAAATTCCTCTCTAATCTCAGGGTGAAGGGAAGTACTTTTGTACTTACAAATAAGATGGCACAGAATTGGATTCTTATAATCAACAAAGAGATTCAGTGGATTTTCCTGCCTACATAGATGACAGCCCATACAAATACACATACTGGAAAAATCCTGATAATATAAAATCCTACATTTTTCTCAAACATCCTTCATTTCCTCATTAGTAAGTATTATAAGACTTCAAGGAAACAATCTAGTCTGAAATTTGGTCTAAGAGAACAATAGATTGCCTGTGGGGGAGAGTGTGCGAGTGGAACTATTACATACAAAAGTAAGATAAATTAAGATAAATCTTTTACCAAGTGATTAAATATTAAAAGTGGACTAGGCATAGTGCTTTGGGAGCTTCAGACACAAAGAAAGTTCATATTGAGCTGCCCATCAAGTACTTACAAGAAATACTGGGATTGTAATAAAGTGAAGATCAATTATACAGGCCTGAAAAAGGGGAGTGGCTGCCACTTTAAGAAAGGCAAAAGCTTCATTTGGATGTTTTCCCCCTAAACAATAATAACAACATTCTAACCCAGCATGGTGACACACACCTGTAATCCCAGCACTTGGGAGGCTGAGGCAGGAGGATCAGTGCAACTTTGAGACCAGGGTGGGCTACAAAAGTGAACTCAAGGCCAGCCTGAACTGCATAGCGAGACGCTGTCTCAAAAAGGCTAAATAAATAAATAAAATAACAGTATAGCACTGAAGGACACAAAATTGTCACAGACTCATTATGACTCTTCAAAAAAAAGAAAGGAAAAGATATAGTATATTATATGAACTTTAACAATAAAACAATTAAATGAATATGCCATTTTTAAAAGACATGTATTTCAAAATGAAAGGAAAGAAATTATGTTGGACCCAGATCACTAGAGCTCTTCTACCCTTTGGGATAGGGAAGTATCACTGAGAAATCCCTCTCCAGAGAATATGGGACCTTTTCCAGAACACTTGTTCTGGGAAAGAACAATGGACAAATATACTCCCGACCTTTCATCATTAAGGGTCAGAAAAGAAATACTGAGTTATAAGCACTATCAGTCTGGTGCCAGGTGAGGGGCAGAGACAAAGACAGTTTTCAACATGCAGATTAGATCTGTATACTTTCCCATTTGTCAATCTAACCTTCTAGTCTTGAGTCAGGGATGCATCAAATTTGAAGAATTAAGAGTTTTAGAAACATCACTGCCGTGATTTAAACATGGATAATGTCCCTCAGAGTTCCTTATGCTAGATGCTTGTGTTGCACCCAATATGAAGTGCTCTAAGCTTTGAGAGGTGTGGCCTAGTGGAAGGTTTTTAGGTCAGTAAGGCCATGGCCTTGTAAGAAATTGTGGGATTAATATTTTCCTCTTTCTTTGCTTCTTGCTCAAGATGTAAATAGTCTGTCAGGATGTGCAACTCTCTCCAAATGCCCAAAGTAATAGAGCCATCTGATTTTAGATGGAAAGTTCCAGAACTTCGAGTCAATAAGCCTTTCTCTTTATAGGTTGACTCTCTCAGGTATTTCATTATACTAAAGCAAAACTAATGTATGCACATGCAAAACACTGCACTCTCTAAAAGAGGAGCCACAAATTTTTTATGTTAATGTACTACAAATAGATATTGATAAAGAAAATAAAAACAGTCTTTTATGATAAAGAACTATTAAAATCTATACTTTTATTATTGTAAGCCTCTATATTTGGAGTAATTTGTTGCACCAACAACACAATGCAACTGATGGAGAAAAATAAGATGCTGGAGTCAAAATCATTCCTACTTTATAAAATGTTAGGCAAGGAAATACCAACACAAAATATTTTTGAGTCCAAGTACCGACTTTAAACTGGGTGCCCCAGGTACTTCATCTGACTTCCACTTTTTAAGACCTTCTATGGACATTTGTGTGACAACTCCTGGGTGTTATACCACTAATATTCCTTCCACATTTCTGTATAATTCTGGTATTAATACAGACAAAGTAATTTTATAATGTTTAAAGGTTCATTTGAAACCTGAACCCCCTATTATAAGAAATCTTCATGGCTGTTTGATAAGCACTGAATATGCCCTATATAGATAATATTCTTAAACATATTTACTATTGTATTTTAGATATACATTTCTGTGACCATACTAAATTCTAAGACACCTTTTATTTTTATACATTTTCCTAATCAGCAGAGCTAAAAATAGTACATTTATATAGGTGTAGGCAGATAGTAATATTTATCATCAGTAAGGGCTGCCTGTGTTTTCATTGAAACACTCCCATTTACTAATTCTGTGCATCTCTGACCTTCAGAATGCTTAATGTACAAAAACTACAAAGATGTATAATAATATCTTGGTTCCTAACCACTTCTGTTTGCAAAAAGTTCACTTCACAAATGATAGCATCCAACAAAATTTTGCAAGCTCTGCATCAGATGAGAAAATTGACCACAACAATTTTCCCCATGCAAACACAAATGCAGCCATCTTCCCCCAAATCATAAAACAAATTAAGTTCATAAACTGAGGTACCACTGTATCTTATGGCTTTGTTAAGGAATTAAATGATCATTGGTGTAAATTTTTATCATAGAGCCTATATTATATTAAGTCCTCAAACATATTGATTTTGTTATTAATCCTATGGTTGACCCTCAATAAACACCTTCTAGTACTTATAGCACTATTTGTTGGTATCCATCTGAAAGTATTAATTTCTGACTAAGAAAAATTGTTTGTAGTATTTTATAGTTCTTTACTAAGAATTATCTGATGTACCATTTTAGACACTAACATACTTTTAATACAATTATTTTTAATGTGTAAATGTTACAAAATTTGTTCTTCTGATTTTTAATAATATTTCAAAATATGGCACCAATAACAAATACAGTGAGCAATATGTTCCAATTTTTTTTCTATGTATTTCAAACTAAAATTCCAGTTAATGCTTAATTTGATTTATGTAGAATTCCATTAAAACAAGGTGAAATTTGCCAGATATTTTGGTTTTCTGAAATTATTTTACTTTCTAGAGATGACTAAATCTGATCATTTTCTAGAAATAAAACCAAATTAGAAATTTAAAAAGTGGTTGAAAGCTTTCCTGTCAAACACAATTTAAGGTATAAAGTCCAATTTTTTAAAGAAAAAAATTCTGAAAGCTTACTGGCCTTCAACAAAGTTATAAAATAAATTATTGTTCTCATTATTAACTTCTTTGGATATTATACTTTAAAAAAGATGAATATCATTAAACTGCTTCTAAATTTTTGATTGCTTTCACTAGCAAAACTATATCAAACAAACCCTTGTTACTTAATGTCATAGTCAAGGTTTACAAGGGACTATATATAATACAGTACATGTAATTTGTAGGATTATTTTTTAATACTCACTTAAAAGTCAAATACAAAACAGTGCAGGAGAGCTGATCATACCCCAGAGACCCAAAGAATCCAGTTGAGGGTGTAGATTCCATGGTAATGCCCTGCATGTGCCCAGCTGGAGATTTAGAGCCCATGGCAATGTCCCTGAGCCCAGTGGGAGGCCTAAGAGCCCATGACATTGCTTCCTGTGCTCTACACTGTGAAGGCTCAAAGGTCAGTGGTAGAAGCTAGAATGTCTGTGTCAGCAGGATGAAGGACCTGTGCCAACAGGCTGAGGGATCTGCACTGGAGCTCAAAGTAGGACCGGAGGTTGTCCAAAAAGAAGTACAGCCATCCTCAGTGACAGCAAGGATCTGAGCTCCTCTGATGAGAATAGCTCTGTTCACATCACAAAAAACAGCATGACAAACTTCTCTAGAGAATCCACAGTTGTGCCGTCTTCCACTGTAGTTCTATTTATTCTGTTGGCAGCAACTTTCAGGTGGGCCTTCAAAAACTCAACACTGTGCTCATTCAGTTCAGCTGGGTGGTACAAGTTTCCTGTCAATCTGCTATACTTAACAAATGTCTATTCATGTTAAAGTGAACAAGACTTCCTACAGACTACTAAATTACAATGCTATCCACACTAACAAAGAGTTTGTTTGTTAAATTGCTTATGTATTCATCTACCCATATTAAGTGCATGAATGTTTGTATTTGTGCTTTTGCTCAAGCACATGGAGTAACAAGCTGCATCTTAAAATCAGTGGTGAGCTTCTGACTTACATCAATTGCCATGCATAGGACTAAATCTTTAACAGTTTTTCTGCTAAGTGGCATCTCACGGGTGTGGTGCATAAATTTATCCTTGTTTGGGAAATAATGAGAAAGGGAATTACTCTAAGACAACATGATGATTTGATAAAGTTCCCATCAGAGAAGGGGTTAATGTGCTTTTCTCTGTGCAGTGCAGTTACCAAACTAGCAGCTGTCAGGTGGTTTGTTTTAAAAGGTAGTTTCAGAAGCGAAGACACTTGGAGAAGCCGTGGCACAAGTGCCTGCCTGGCAAGTGCAAGGTCATGAGTTCGAACTCTGGTCACACACACACACACACACACACACACACACACACACACACACACAAAGTGAAGATACTTGGAATGATAGTTCCTCAATTTCCTTTCAAGAAGCTCCTTCCTTTCAGATTTACCAAGTTGGGCAATACTTTTGCAGTCTGTGCCAAAATGCCATCTGACACTTGGTGTGCCACAAATAACACTAGGACTGCACAGAATATATCACACTTTCTCATTGCACTCAATCACTTCAAATGATTATCTGGGCCTGTTGGAATGATTTGTCACTATCTATTTTTAGTTTTTATTCTTTTGTTGTTGTTGTCCTTTTTTGGTATTCAAGACTTGCAGTCTACAAACACACGAAGGTTTTTTTTTTAAACAATAAAGCTCTCAAAACAAATCTGTTCCTGTACCAGAAATAGTTAACACTACCAGTTAATGCTGAAGAATTGGGCATTTTCTGAATCAACTGTCTAGGGCAGTGGTTCTTGGCCAGGGTTCCTATTACATTTTCTGACCACCAGCTCAAGGGGGCAGTGTTCCAATGACCTGCAGCTTTTGATCTGCTCTGAAAAGGGCATCTTAGTGCATTTTTTCCTTATCAGGGTTCTGCTAAAGTCACAGCCAATCTAAGCAAATACATGGTGGCACTTTGGTCCATGAACTTGATTCTGTCTAGGATTCTGGTTGCAGAACTGACTCCAAGTTTATAGTATGTGTTCACTTGCTATATATGTATATGTATGTGTATATATATATATATATATATATATATATATATATATATATATATATATCTTTGCTTCTGTTTTTATAAGTTCTTTACAACCACCTAAATATGAGGTTGCAGACTCAAATATGCCAGACAGGCAACACAACATTTAAAGAATCTCAGTCCCTTAATTAGAATATCTCTTTCCTAAATCTTATATACCAAACTTAAAACCAAAATCTTGTCTTAATAAAAATGAATATGTTAAAAGTTACAGCAAGGGGCTTGGGAGTTAGCTCAGTATGCTAAGTGTCTGCCTGGCAAGAACAAGATCCCTAGGTTGATCCCTGACACCACATGCCATGCTGACCCCAGAATCCTAAGTGTGCTGTGCTGGCCCCAAAACCAGGCATGGTGGTACATGCCTGTAATCCTTGGACTGAGGAGGTTTAGGCAGGAAGATCCCTATGACTTCAAACTGCATAGAAAGACACAATACCAAAAAAAAAAAGTCACAGCCAGATTAAGAAAATGCATATATTCCTTGGTAGCACACTGACCAGTCGTGTAAAAGCTTGGGCAAGTCATGACTAGTAAGTCGCAAACTGTGACTTTATTGCCTGGCACCACAACTCCTTTCTGAGCATCTGCATGGCTCCTGTGTGCACTCTTGTGCTCTGCTCTTCTTCTACAGTGGTGCTAGGATGACTTGGCTTCAGTGTTGACAGAGAGAGTCCCATGTCCTTACTCCAGCTTATGTGCTATAGGTTCTCCACTACTACCCTAGGCCCTCATCTCTATGTTCTCATTTTGGAGGAATACTTTATCTTCTTATCACTTCATCTTAACTGCCATGACCTGTAAGCTCTCTGTCAGTTATTGGGGCATTTGAATTTCTGAGATCCTATTAATTTCTTTGTATCTTCTTTGCCACAGTTTTTCCAAGACTTGAGTCTCTCAGCCTATGATAGTTTTGAAAGCCAGTGGTCAACAAAGATTCACTCTTTTAATTATTGTTGCATGTTTTGTTCTCAGCTGTGTAAGGGGATCAAGTATTTTCCTCATTCTTTCCAAATTTTTCCTAAGAACCCAAATCAGGCCCCTTTGGTCATTGCCTCTTATCTTCCCCACCTCTGGAACTATATACACAACTTCAATACTTTAAACTTTCTGTACATATCCTACTATTCTCTGAACCCTAGTTTATTTTTATGATATTATTTCATAGACATTCTTTCATAAGAGAGAATAACTCATGATCTGATAATAGCCTTAAAGGACTGAATATTTAAAATTTATCACCTACATTTAAATATCAAGTTATTATTTGCACCAGTGTACATATTAGGAAGATTAAACAATGAGCCGAATATATACTAAATGGAAATACAATGACTTTGAAGCATTTTTTCTAACTCTAAAATCAGAAATAGTGAGGGAAATATCTCAGTAGAATAATCACTTGCCTGGCAAGTGCAAGGTCCTGAGTTCAATCCCCAGCACCACACTGATGCAGTACAATGCAGTGGAATGGAATGCAACACAATATAACACAATTAGAAATGTTTAAATTTCTGAGAATTGGCCTTCAGAATGTGAGGTTCCTACTAAAGTGAAAACCACAGATAGAGTCCTTTAATTATTCTCCTTTCCATTTCATCTGCCTGGAGAGGCTTCCTCTCTGATTTTACTCATGCTGTGGGACTGATTTCCAGGGCCTTTGGAGTCTGCAGAGTACATGAGAACCACAGTACTGAATAGGCCACCTAGCTGCCCATAATATTCATATCTATCTGAAATTTGGCTCACAGCCAACCAGTAAGCATGTTATTGATTAAAATGGAATAATAGCTTGAGCCAATATAAAATTAAGAATCTATACTTTTAAAAATTCAACCATGAGTTTTTCTCCATGGTATTTTGTTGGATAGTTTATTATTTCTGTCAATACTAAAAAGTCCATATTTCAAAAATCCACTCACTTGAAGTGATATTTAAATAATGAAACACCGTGGAGTACTGATCCACCATTGCCATATTCCTTTTAACATTTAATATAAGATTGGTATGCTGTGGTGTTGATATATGGTCCTCTGAATCCTTTCTGTATTGCTTCTGAACAGTACCCAGGGTTTGTTAACTTTTGAATGTTCAGTGACCTGCTGGAATGACAGCCTTCTCTTTGCTCTCTTGGATTCTCTGTGATCTTTCTGGATCTCCTATCTATCAGACTTTGTCTTCACATTATGTCAGCGGGCAGTGATTGAATACTATCCTACCTCGATGTAGAGACAACAGTCACAGTGGTAACGATATGTGCAATTGTTTGCATGAGTTAGCATTGATTTCCATGTGTATTTCAAGAACAAAAAATGTGCTTTGTGTCGTATAAATTCTATGACAGTATCCTAGGGAGTGCCTTAAAGATGGAATAATTCTCAAGTCCCCGTTTCTTGCCTCTTTATCCTTGACTCTTTCAATTACATGGTACTGAGTTTCATCTATTTTGTAATTTAAACTTCTGTGTAAGATTTAATTAAATAAATAGATTTGAATATCTGTACTTTAATCTCAAAGAGAAATAGCCACACTTCTCTGGATAGACCTTATATAAAAATTGACTTTCTCCAAGATCCTGTTTGGATATACCTAAGGCGTGCTTAATATGGTCATATGGGTTAGCAAAGAATATCTTGATTATGACTAATTTTGAATAAAAAATAAACCAATTTCATCTTTCATAATGAGAACATGTTAATATTTTGCCAGCTAAGGCATTGTTTCCACTGGATCTTTCACTTAATTTCAGAAGCCACCTTCCTCTGCATGTGCCCACTCAATCATAATGCATTTATGAAGCTCTTATTGTATATGACATAGTGAACTGTATATTCCCTGCCCTCAAAGAGCCTGTAATCCACATGTTGTTTATACAGGTGCCTGGGGTGGAGTGAGATGTGTAAATTCAAATACAGTATAAGATAAACTTTTTACAGACATGCAGAGGCTGAGGAAGTTATTTTTAATTTTGGAGAATAGGAAATCGAGGACAAGTCTTCATAAAAATGCTGGCACTTGAATTAAATCATGAAAGGGATTTATATGGGTTAGATCTAAAATGTTCCCCCAAAGTCACATTCAGATTTGAGGTCTAGAAAGATGATTAGATCATGAGGGCTCTAAACTCCTCAGTGGGTTTACAGTTCTTAGCTGAATATTAGGAAGTGAGGCCTAGTTGGAGTTGGGCCTTGTGGGTCTCAGGGTGTGTGCCTTTGAATGGCAAATCTTTCTTGAGCCTTCCCTTGTCTGTCTGCTTCCTGACTGCCAGAGTACTACGCAATGGGGTTTCTGCGTTGGAAACAGCCCACAGTGTACTAAAACCTCTGAAGCTCTGAGGCACAGTTAGCCTTTTCTTCTGTAAGTTGTTGATGTTGTGTTTTTTTTTTTTTTTTTTGTCCAAATAATGAAAAGCTAACACAGGCTTTCAAAAGTTGAAAGAGGAATGTGAATGCTTCCTCATTTACAATGGAGTTATATTCTAACAAGCACATTGCATATTGGACACGCATCTAATGTACCTTACTTAATGAACTTCATAGCAGAGCTTACTCTACCTTAAACATGTTGCTAACACTTTTAGCTTATGTTATAGTTGGGCAAAATAATTTAACAGAAAGTCTCCTTTATAACCGAATGCTGAGTATCTCAGGCAATTTATTGAACTGTTGAATCCCAAAAGTGCTATCAACACCATACCCTGGAGTATATCCATATTTTTTAGCCTCATGCTTATGTGGCTGATGGAGCTGTAGCTCACTGCCGTTATCTAGCACCACAAGAGAACATTGTGTTACATATTGTTAGACAGATAAAAGATGGTAATTCAACATTTAAATCATGGTTTCTACTTTATATGGTTATTTTTGAGACACTGTAACATCGGAAAGTCAAACGTCAAACTAACACAGGTCAAGAACCCTCTGCACACCCATGTGGTAAGTAGATAATAATGCAATATCTGAGAAGGTGCCAGTTTGTAAGAATTTGTATCTTTACTCTTGAATTACCTAGAACTATAACATGGAACATGATTTTAACTTCTCTGGCTCTCAGTTTCTCCACCTCTAAATGGTCATATTAATACAATTCCTATATCATTGAGTTATATTAAATAAACTAATACATGGAAAACATTTAACATGGGGGAAGTGGTCAGCACATAAATGTTAGCTATTTTATGTTTCTGCTGTATTTAACATGGGGGAAGTGGTCAGCACATAAATGTTAGCTATTTTATGTTTCTGCTGTAGGAGGAAGGTATTTCAATTGACTAAAACAACACACATAAATGTAGTAAGTATTTTGAAGGATAGTACACTGTGAGATACCAACTTGACTGAATTATGAAATGACCAGCAGATTAGTAAGGTGCTTTTGGGTTTGTCTTTGAGATATATTAAGAGATGATTGGCATGTGGTCCAGCAAACCAAGAGGAATCACCTACCCTAACTATGGAGAGCACTAATAAATAAGCTTGTAGCTTAGATGGAATGAAAGGAAAAGGAGAACACCTGTGTGTTGGAAAGCCCCACTGTGCTTAAGCATCTATCGCCATCACCTGTGGACATAAGACTCCAGTTTCTTTAGCCTTCCAGTGGGAGCTTCTAGGACTCTGATCTTGGACTACTGCTACATCCTTGATCTCTCTTGGTCTGTGGCTTCCAGCCTTTTAGCCTGAGCATCGATAGGATACTATATCTCTTGAGAACACAGATGGAAATTGTGGACTCTCCCACCTCTGACACTGTAAACCTACCTCTGGGGAAACCTAACCAATATAAGGGTTTTGGCCTGATAGTCAGAGTCTGCAGTGCCATGGTAGTTCTCAGATGAACTCAAAGCATAGACTTGGGGGTTTATTAATTTCCTATACAACCACATTTTAAATTATATAAACTTGGCAGGCTGTTATGGCTTGTATCTAGATGTTCTCCCAAAATCTCATGGTCTCATAAGTAGGGCCTTTTGGAGGTAGCTGGATCTAGGGAGTGATAATTATATTAGTCCATTGATTGCTTTAGCATTCAGAGTGTGGATAAGAAAAAGGTACGCTGAGGCTGTGGGTGGCACTAATGGACTTGGAGTCTGGTTGCAATATCAAGGTAAAGATGAAAAGCAGACTCACTGACTTCTCCCTGCCATACCACGAACTGCTTCTACTCTGCCATGTTCCTGTGCCATTGCCATCAGCCAACTATGGACTGAAACATACATACTGTGAGCAAAGTCAACTTTTCCTTGTCTAACTTCAGATTTCAGAGACAAAATATGTGACACCCAACGTTAAAGAAGGAATGGATTATTTTGACTCACAGTTTGTAGAGGTTCCATTCTGTGGAGTACTAGCTCTAAGGCAGGGCTTCATGAAAGCCACAACTTGGATCTCATCTTTTTGAAAAGTTTTTGCATGTTAAAAAATTCACCAACACAATAAAAGGAAAACCCACAAATTGGGAAAAAAAAATTTAGCTGCTTGTCCCTCAGACAAAGGACTTCTATCTAGAACACATAAAGAATTTTCAAAAATCAGGCCCCCATAATTCAAAGATCCAATGAAAAAATGGTTATCTGACATGAATATGTACTTCAAAGATAAAGACATACAAATGGCCAATTAATATATGAGAAATGTTCAATATCATTGATCATTCAAGAAATGCATATTAAAGCAACACGAAAATTTTGTAGGTTACTTTTAACAAGTTGAGGTAGATCTTTTATTCCAACTTTCTTTAGGGTTTTATCATGAATGGGAATTAGACTTTTATTGAAATGATTATGTGATTTTTGTCCTAGGATCTGTTAATGTGGTGTACCCTGCATCTTTAAGATGGATCATCCTTACTCATGATGTAAAACTTTTTTGATAATTTGCTGAATTCTTTTTGTCAGTATCATATTGGGAATTTTTGTATCTATATTCATTAAGGAGAATCACTGGTAATTTTCTTTTACTATTGGGTCCTTTTCTTATTTTTATATTGTATAATGCATGGTTCCAGGAATGACTTTGAAAATATTACTCCTCCTTCAAATTTCTTTTATTTTTATTTTTTATTTTTTGGCAGTTATGAGAACGGAGCTCAGCACCTTTCACTTGACAGGCAAGCACTACTTGTACTGAGCCATCTCCCTGCCCCTTCAATTTCATTAAAGAGTTTGGTTAGCAGTGTTATTAAATCTTCTCTAAATTTCTTGTAGAGAGGCTTGGAAGTTAGGTTGTTGGTCTGAGCACGTGCCTGGTAAGTATGAGTACCCAGGCTTGATCCCCAATACTGCATGCCCTAATTGCCCTGTAATCCCAGGTGCACAGTGCCACTGAAACTGGACATGATGCTGCATGCTTATAATTCCAGCACCAAGGATGCTGACACAGGTGGATTACAAGTCCAAGCTGCATATGGAGACCCTGTATCAAATAAATAAATAAATAAATAAATAAATAAATAAATAAATTTCTTGTAGAATGAAGCAGTGAATCCTTTGTAACCAGGACTTTTCTTTGTTTGTATTTGTCTCATTATTTTTTTCAATTTTATTTATTGACATTGAATATTTAGAATTTTCATATCTTCTTTATTCAGCTTTGTTAATTCGTATATTTATAGCAATCTACCCATTTCTTCTGAATTTTCTACTTTAGTAGAGCATAGTACTCAAAGTAGGAACCAATGATCTTTGAGATTTTGCAGAATCCATTGTGATTTTACCCTTTTCATTCCTAATTGTGGAATTGGGTCTTTTCCTTGTTTTGACAAAGTTGACATAGGATTTGTCTCTTTTATTTAATCTCAAAGATCCAACTCTTTGATTCACTGATTCCTTTTTCTATCTCAATTGAATTAATTTCTGGCTTGATCTTTACAATTTCCTTCTCTGTCTAGCTCTGAGTTTTGTGTTGCTCTTTCTTTTCTATAACCTTGAGGTTTAACATTAGATTATTTATTTGAGGTCACTTTTTTTTGGTTGTGGGAATTTACCCATTGCAAGGTTGTTTTCATTGAACTCCGCACATGCCAATATATCATGTAGATGTTATCGTTAAGTTGTAGAAATTGTCCTTAATTCTTTTAATTTCATGTGACCCATTGTTTGCTTACAAGTATATTATTTAATTTCTCTGTGTTTATATAGTTCCTTTGTTGTTTCTTTTGCCATTAATTTCCATCATTGCACTATGATATCATCATATGTTAGGGAAAATTTCAATTCCTCACATTTACTTAAACACGTTTGTGAACTAATATATGGCCTTGGAGAAAATTTCATGTGCTGTGAAGAAGAAAATGTATTTTGTTATTGTTGGTTGTAACATTCTAGATATCTATTAAATCCATTTGTTCCAAAATTTGATTCAACTCTATTATTTCTTTGTTGATGATTTATCTAATGATCTATAGTGAAAAAGGGGTGTTGCAGTCCCCCACTACAACTGTATTAGTGCTTATCTGATTTTTCATATTGATTAATGTTCTGTGTAATGTTTAGTAGTTTTGTGTTTTATGTAACTGGGTGTACCAGTGTTTGGTGCATATATATTAATCTCTTCCAGTTGAATTGTTCCCTCAATTGATATGTGATGATATTTGCCTCTTCTGATCATTCTTGGCCTGAATTCTACTTTGTCTATGATTAGAATAGCCACTCCTGCTTTTTTCTCAGTGACTATTGCCTATTACTTTTCATCCTGTGACATTCTGTCTGTGAATTTCTTTTTGAGTAAAATATGTTTTTTTGTATTAAGCATATAGTTAGATCTTTGTTTTTAATCTATTCTGCCAATCCATTTCTTTTGATTGATGAATTGAGACTATTCACATTGATAGTGATAATTGATAGGTATTGACTTACATTTGTCATTGTATTCGTTTCTTGTTATAGGTTCCCTTTACTCCCTTTAAACTTAAATGCATAGAGGGCATGATAATTCATCCTATTGAAATTATTATATTTGCTTTTGTTCAGGATATCCTTGATAACTTTTTGTAGTTCTACTTTTGTGGTCACAAATTTCTACAGGTGCACTTTATCATTGAAATATATTTTCTCGGGGCCCGGCGGGATGGCTCAGTGGTCTAAAGCGCCTGCTTGGGAAAGCTTGGGTGGCTTCAGGGACCGCGGTTCGATCCCCGGCACCACATGCTGCGCCAGCCCTGCCCTCGGGGTGGGCTGAGCCGGCCATAAAAATGAGTGAATAAACAAACAAAGGTTCTGAAACAAGAAAAAAAAAAATAAATAAAAAATAAAAAAAGAAATATATTTTCTCAATTAATTTTGTAAGATAATTTTGTGAGGTAAATCAATCTGGGATGCAGCTTGGTTTTTTTTTTTAGGGTTTAAAATGTTTTATTTAAAGGTCTTCTTGATTTTAAGTTTGTGCTAAGAAGTCTGTCATAACTCTGGTATGTTTTCCCTTATAGATGATTTGTTTCTTTTTTTAACGGCTTTAAAGATTCTTTACACATACTGAAATTTTGGAATCTTCACTATGACATATTTTGTTGTATTTTTTTCTGATTGTGGCTATTTGGAGTTCTGTATGCCTCTTTTATCTTTAGGTGTGTCAAATTGTTTTTCTATGCTTTGAAAATTTGATGCTATTACTTTTGTAAAGAGGGGTTTTATGCCTTCTATGCTACCTTGCAATTTTTTATCAATTTCAACCAACCTTAGATTAGCCTTTTTTGCATCATCTAATAGCTTTTGTATTGAAGCTTTGCTTCATCCAGATTAACAATGCTTTGCTATTTTTAAGGAATCTCTCATTTATTGAGTACTAACTATAATGTTTGTTTAATCTTTTATTTATTTAATTGTTTGGTACAGGGTCTTGCTACACAGCTTGGACTCATAGTGATCCCCTGTCTCAGCCTCCCCAGAGCTGGAATTATGGGCATACATCATCATACCCAGTTTCAGTGGCCCACATGGTGCGCCCAGTGTTCCAGGTTGGCACAGCATATGGTATGGGGGATTGAGCCTGAGTCCTTGCACTTGTCAGACAGGTGCTTATGTCACTGAGCTATCTCCCCAGCCCAAACCTGTTTTACACATCAGTTATTTTATCTTCACATTGGTTAATTCCGCTGTATATATTTTAAATTTAATCATCTGGATTTCTCATTCAGTCTATTTTATGAAATCCAGCTCTTTTCTCTGTTAGGTATTCCTGACTTGCATTTTTCCTTAGATCCTTTATAGGTGGTAACTACTTTTAGTGATACTTCTAGGTATAGCTACCTACTGGCCTTTGAGTCTGTCCCAGGATCCCACCAATCCTGTTTATGAGGTGCGAAAGACTGCATCCTGCTTGTCTTTTCCAGTTCTTGCATCAAATTTCCAGTGAGTTAATTCTAGAACTTTTAAAGATTTTTTTTTTAATTTTAGGGAAGGGTCTACATAGTGTTCAGAGTCTCACTACTAGATTGGAGTCATAGTGATCTGCCTGTTTATAGCCTCCCAAGAACTGGGATTATAGATGCATGCCATCCCACCCAGTCTCAGTTGTTGTCTCAGCATGCCCCGGGGGTGGGGCTGACATGGCCCAGGGATTGAATCCCTGGTCCCTGCACCTGCTTGCAGGTTCTTTAATCCACTGAGCTATTTGGCTGCCTCTAGAACTTTTAAAGATGTTGAAGATGTTTTTTGTTTTGTCCTCTTGTTAGTTTATCGGTTATCACAGGCAAATACAATATATATGAAGAACTTAGAACAACTTCTCATAAAACCAAAGAAGTAGAGAAGTCCTTTTTTTATTTTTTGGGTGTCCTAATTTTTATTGTCCGCCCTGATTTTTATGTATTTCTCAGTATGGTCCTCACAAGTTTTAAGCTCTTTTATATTCTCTATAATATAATTGCAGCTCCTTAAAGCCTGCAGTTATATCTTTAGTCATATTTATTCTATTTCAATTTCTCCCATAATAGTCTTTTTTAAAAATATATTTATTTTTATTTATTTAATGCAGAGTCTTGCTATATAGCTTGGACTCATACTGACCCTCTTGTCTCAGCCTCTCCAGCTCTGGGATTATAGGTATACACCACCATGCCCAGTTTCAGTGGCTGGCACAGTGCAGGGCTGGTGTGGCATGCAGTACCAGGTACTAAACCTGGGTCCTTGTACTTGCAAGGCAGGTGGTTTGACCAATAAGCTATGTCCCAAGCCATATAACAGTATCTTATTCATAGCAATAAGTTCACGCATGTTTGCTGAAGTCCAATTTAAAAATTTATCTTCCGTTATAGGTGACTACACTACTGGTCGTGAGTGTATCACTTTATTTCCTGAGAGGAAAAGTGAAAAATCATCACTTGGCCCTGAGAAGCAAATGTGAATTACATTTCAAAATTAATTTAATTTAATTTTTTAATATATTTACTACAGGATCTACAGGGTCTCACTACTTAGATCAGACTCATAGTGATTCTTCTATTTTCAGCCTCCCAAGTGCTGGGATTAAAGGCATGTGCTACCATGCCCAGTCTCATTGACTGTCTCAGTGCACCCCAGGGATAAGGCAGGCACAGCTTGCAGGTGTCTAACCACGGTCACTGCTCCCTGAGAAAAAGCATTTCAATCTCTTCTGTGTAAGCATCACATTTAGCATTTCAGAATGTATTTGTGTGTGTGTGTGTGTGTGTGTGTGTGTGTGCACATGCGTGCATGCATGTGTGTGAGTGAATCTTGAGACAATGCCCTCTCTGCTTGATTTCACAGTAAAATATTTCTATAAATATCAACTCACAAAATACTCACTATGATATACTACATGCATAAAACATGGAAAATAGCGTAGAGGAAATGAAAGAGAAATGAGAAAATCTAATGTGTGATCATTTTAAAACTCTCATTCTTACCTTTTAGATCTTCAATTTCCCAATAAAAGAAACCAGGCAATCTTTTCTTCATCATATTAATCCGAATAACTTTTCTTAATGTAATGTTTTAATTATTGAGATACTTCCTTCTTGTTTTAGGATTACTGGTTTTCTTATCTAGAAAAAATACTTAAGGAAAGATATAGAAAATAAAATATTCCATTTTGCTTGCTTATAACTTTATGGTTCATAAAATAATCTTGCATACTTGATATATACTTAAATGGAGTACTTGATGCTGAGGAAGGGATTATTGTAGACAGATAGTTTTAAGGAAACACAGAGGTTTTTATTTTTCTTGCCATTTTATTCTAAATCATGCTACCTTACTCTACCAGGGGCACTTTTCTAGTGCTGTTTATGGAAAACAGAGGAATTGCAGAAAAGATGAAGTGATAAGAAGATTAAGGGGAGAAAAGGAAATAAAATGAAAATGACATAAAAACAGGAAGATGTGTTTTATTCTCTCATCCACCATCAATACCAAAGACAATAGCTTTGGCTGGTGAACTGGGAAAGAACAAAAAGCACAGGGAGCTTGGGAGAAGCGCCTTGCTTCTCTAGAACAGAATGCAATAGTGTCAGTGCTCTGTGACAAGCATAAGAGGAAAACTCTCCCCTTTGTGCTTTTTTTCAAAAGCCTTCCACAGATGCTTAAAACTTTTAAAGGAAGTTTTGCTCTTCCTTCATATTCAACTGTGACAATAAAACTGCTTGGCTTGTCATAATTTTTCTGTTGCATGGGGATTTTTTCCAAGATTAACGACACAATATGACAATTTCATTGTGTCTTACATTTGTAACTGTTCAGATATGTGGCTTTTGTCATTTGTATTTAATTTGCATTGTGGAACTTCACAATTTGGAACTTAGCCAGATGTAGCTTAATAATCACACTGAAAAAATGATGGATAGATATGTAAATAACTCAGTGAATGTAATACACATATAAGCAATTTCTCAGTTGTTCAAAGGAGGATCAGTAGGACTACAGTGACAGCTGGAAGAGCTTATATTTCTTTTATAATTTTTATTTTCAGTTTTTTTCCTTCAGTTTATAGAATGCTAGAAAAAACTGCATGGTCATAAGCTTTGCAAAATATCAATTTAAATAGAAATAGTTCTTTGCATGTAAATTAAAGCAGGAGATGCTATAGCTGGACATCAGTATTGTCTGCATCTCAGCGTGATATGAATTCACAATAAATTCTAAATTTTGTAGTATTTTTTTTCTTGCTCTCTTGTAGGACGAAGTAAGAGAAAAACATTACCAGCCTGAGTTTGACTAAGTGATTCTAATTACTTAGGAAATATAACTTGTATGATAGCTTTTGTTGCCAAAGTTTATTAGTAGTATTTTTACCATCCCTTTCTCGCAAATTAAATAAGAAAAAAAGAATTTGTCAATTTAGTTTTCTTATTTTTACTTTAAAAAATAAATTTTTGAGCTTAGATATGGCTACCTTAAAATTTTAAAACACCTTCTTTTATATCTAAATGAGTTTTCTCATTTCAATTCTCATCTTTCCTCTGTGCGCCAGTGATGTATGGCCATACTAAAGCCTTAAGTTTCACTTCCAAAGCCTTTTGCACTCTACTCCTTCAGTTACTAGTAATGAGTCTGGGACTAGTTTACCTTGGTAGATTTTTTTTTTTGTCATATTGAGGCTTATACTGGGGCTCATACCCAGGCTCTTGCATATTCTAGGCAGGCATTGTACACTCAGCTAATTCCCAATTTTCTGTTACACTCTTAATTTTTAGATTTATTGAGTTCCGTCAGTTTTCTTGCCTACTTTATCTTGAATCTTGAAATGTATTTCCTCCTGCAAACAGAAGAATGCTTGCTATATATTTCTAATTTTAGCTTATTTTTGTGCTTGTTTATTTATGCTTATGCTTGATTTTTGTAAAATAATGTTGCTTATACTTGCTTTACCTTTTTTTGCAAGGTACAGAATATTCTCATATAGTTTACTTGCACTAGAAAAAGAAAAGGGTGTGTAACTTGGTTGTATTCTTGATTGAAGGCAGAATGTTTCCTTTAGAATGTGGTGAGATATTTTTCTATAACTTGAAAGACATAAATGATATATAGAGATTATCTGACAGGTGGAATTTGATGTATGCCCTGCTTGGGAATAATTTGGAAACTTTTTACTTAGAATTGGCTAAAGGGTCAGTTTCTGTGGCTTTCTGAGGGCTCAGTTGAATACTGAGCTACAAGAATACTTTTTGGTTAGGTCACATCACTTTGGTAAACCTCTTAGTTCTGAATTAGCATTGCTTGTTAAATGATATTATAACTGAAAGTACATGGCAAGCGAAGAGATGAATACTCTAAGTATCCAAGGATAGGCGTGGATTAAATTTTGCTTGTCAGTACCCTTTTTCTGTCATTTATATTGTCTTGAAAATTATCACAGGTCATGAGGTTCTTTTGCTTCCATAGATACATAGTCTCTGAACATGAAGAACAGTATTGTGGAGTTCAATTCCTGTGCTTGTCAGCGTGAACTCATCTGTGATTACTAAGAATGTGCCACAATAGTTGTTTGGAAGCTGCCTCAATGAAGCTCACATAAAAGTGGATTTGCTTAACATGCTTCATTGTCAGCTTGGGTTTCAGTAGTTTTTACTTTTCAGGTTTTATTGTTAGTTTTGTCATTGACAATGTAGCTGTTTGAATTGTTCATCAATTATTATCAAGGGAGTTTCAGACCTGGATTTCCTTGACAAGGAGGGGGAAAGAGTACACAGGAGATATGCAGCAAAGCATTGTCTTTACAGACTTGAGCAGACTTCCTTCTTTTTAAAGGAATTTTTTAAAAATTCATTTTCGTCTGATTATTAACTTTAAAACTCGGGTTTAATTTTCCTCATAGTCAAGTTATTGTATGTTGGTTATACACAGAAAATTTTTGTTTCTCAGCTCACTTTTAGATAAGTGTATCTGCTTTCAGATCCCAAGAGGTAGCCAGGTAGGGTATGACATTGCTATAAAAAATTTAGACATTAATTTTCTTTTTTAAAAATTCTAAAAATATCATATAGGATTTGACCTAGCTTGTGAGTTAAGTTTTATAAAGAAAAGTCTTAAGTTAATAATAATATAAATCGGTCATGACAAAAACCTATGCTGGTGAATAGACTCTAGCTATAAAAGAGAATCTGTAATGTTACCATGCTTGATAGGAAACAGAAATCCCACACCACAAGCCTGGACCAAGACCCTTTATTTTGCATCTGTTCAAGGGGAAAAGTTTTAAAAAACAATTCATATGGGTTCCAGTTGGGAAACACAACTACTGGTAATTAAAAACTTTCCTTCGTTTACTGAGCAGCCCCAAGACAATCAGTAGGAGTTTGTGCTCTAAAGACTCCAGCTGCTTTCAGCCTGCAAATGACCCAGTTCTCAACCCTTTTAGTCAATGACACACCTGTGCACTGGCCCGGACACACTAGAGAGTAGAAAGGAAGTCCCTTGTCCAGCCTGCTCCCAGCCACATCAGAGCTACACACCAGGTGTGACTGCAGAGCAATGAGACTCACAAGAAAAATAAGATAATCAACCCAAGAACAGGGTGTATATGTCCAGTTGAGGATTGTTCCTCAAAATAGTCACCATGGAAAATATAAAAATACTGCCATTGTTCACATGATGTTTGGTATGTTCTTAAGAATGGCTTTTAGCTATTATATTCTCATGAAAATTAAATTATGTTATCAATATATCCACATCAATCTGTTAACCAAAAACATTGCAATTTGCTATATAGGTCTGTACTCATAACAGGGATAGGGAAATGATGTCATCACTGTCACAAATCATCTACAAATATACAATAAAAGTAGTTAAGAATATGAAGATGAAAGATATTCTTTAGCCATTCATCCATCCATTAGCAGTACCACCTTAACTTGAATGGAGTAAAGGGAGTAAAGAAATTAGCTCCCTTGCCTTGATCCTCTGCTCTTAATGTGATAAATTACATTTTTTTTCCAAGTGTTTCTCATCCTTGCCTGGCTCCAAGTCACAAATAAAGTTCCTTTAATTATCTCCCTTTCCTGGTTCCTAGCTATCCTTTAAATTTTCGCCATCCAGTAAAAGCTTCAGAAGTCAACCTACATTTTATTTGTGTCATATTTTGACAATATTTTCAGTCAAATCGTTAATGTCTTAATCGTATTTAGCAGCTACAATACTTTAAAAACTCACAATTAAATATTCTTGGTCAGTATAGTTTTTCCAATGGCAAAGGACATGTGGAAGAATTTGGGGTTTGTGGTCAGAAGGCCAGGGTTACAATTTCAGAAATCTCAATTAATAGTACCACTGAGTTTCATATTCTTCTTCTGTAAAATGGGACTATTACTATTCAAACTAATTTCTTATAATTAATATTTTAGATTGTATAATATTTTATATAAATATTAATGTTCCTGAGGTATAAATCATTAATTATTCTATTATGCTTTATAACTCATAAATATTAGTACTTGCAACAAAATAATGTATATCTATTATTCTATTGTCCAGCTTTAAGAAACTTACTGTTAAATATACTATCATTTAAATAATTATGAAAAGCTCTGAGCATATGAATACATTAATATCATAAACAAAGCATAGCTTTCAGTTGAAAAAGTACAAGCATTTTGAATGAAGTTTTGTAATCTAGAGACTACTTCAGTAGAGACACTGTCTTTTCTGAAATTATCAATCTTGCAGATACCTTCTGAGAAGGCAGATTATACTTTTTCCTTACTGCAAACTTAGGAATTAGAAGAGGTGATTTCTTAGGACTATTCCATCTCTAATAGTATCTGGATTGAAAAATTAGGTCGAGTGGGTGTTATGGTTTGTGTATAGGTGTCCCCACAAAGCCTCATGCAGTCATGGGGCACCTTCTGGAATTTGTGATTGATTATTGTGGGTAAGGGTACTGCACCCCCCCGGGGGTGGTTAATTTGCATTTCAACATAAGGAAGGAAGTTAGCTTCTTGAGCTGCTGCTACTCCTGGCTTAGCTCTTGCTCTTTGCCCACTGCCATGACAGGTTGTTTTCTGCCATTTGCCCCTTTGCCTTGGAGCCAGCTGAACATGGACTAAAACCTCCAGTGACTGTGAGCTAAATATAAACCTTACCTTCCTTCATTTTGAGTGTTTGATGTTTGTTCTAGCAATGAGAGAAGAATAACTAAGACAGTGGACAACTGATTTGCTTAAAGTCACATAATTTATAAATAAGCTGGGTTAATTAATGTCTAATTTAAATGAGCTGTTTGCATTGATACCTCTTTAGAAGTGTCAAAGAATTCCTGTCTTGCAATGAAACCACCATCCTAGGAATAAAGAAAATCTGTTCTGTAGCCAGAATTAGAATTGGAATAATAAAACTTTTTGCTGAAACTGGAAAATACATATACATATATAAAGTCAAATTAGAAGACTCACGATTTTGTTTGCTTTTTCTCACCAGGAAATATGTTCATCACCTGATAGCCCTGGAATCCAAACATTCTAACACCCATAGAAAAAAATTGCATATTTGTTATAGAATGTCAGTTTTTCATTAGAAATGATATTGTGGCTGCTTTCTACATTGAGAATAGAGTTGAGAATAGCTTTTAGCAGGAAGTGAGGTAATTTGCAGAGCTTTTCATTTCTATCCCCATTAATCTTTGTGTTGTAATTTAATTTAATTACTGAAATTCTATATAATAGTTCTCAAGCATCTCCATTTTCAAAAAATAAGGGTCAAAATCCTAAATACAAATGCAAATGTCATTCGAATTAGCTATATCATCATTGTAATGACTATAAATGCGTTGTTCTCTATATTTGTGTCTCTTTTCTGGTACCAGTTATTTCCTATATTCACAATCATAGAATTTTAACATGCAGCATGTCACCTTGGCATGATAGAACAATGAAGTAGGTTGTTTGCCAAGGTCTACTGCAACAATTTTATCTATTTGGACTTGATTCTTTATAATAATAGACTTGTGGAGTGAGAAATCATATCCCTGAAAATAAGCTTGGACTCTGCACTGTATTATTGCTTTCAGGTAAGCATGTATGTTAAAAAGTAATATCTTGGGCTGGCCAGATAGCTCAGTAGATTAAATCTCCTGCATAGGCCGAGTGCAGCAGCTGTGATTCCATCCCCTGCATACCTAGCCATCCCCGCCTCTGGGGCTCACTTTAATGGCGACTGAGACTGGGCATGGTGGCACACACCTGTAATCCCAGCACTTGGGAGGCTGAAAACACGAGAATCACTACAAGTCTGATCTACGTAGTGAGGCCATGTAGACCCTGTACTAAATACATAAAATAAAAAATAAATAAAAATTTTATCTTTTTATTACTCTGTCTTTAGGTCACACTGTTTTGTGAATAGTTTATACCATTTCAATATATACAAATAAATATTTTTTTCAGAATTTGTTATGGGTCATACAAAGGGATATTATAATAGTAAAAAAAGGAAAATTAATTTCTTCTGAAAGTCATGCAATTTGCATTCTACTGGAGAAAGACATTGTACAAAGACAAGTCAAAACTACAATGAATATTTGAATTTTTAAAAAAATTTATTACAGTAAAGGCGCATTGCCAAGAATAGTGAGAAAAGTTCCAAATGAAGGATAGTGCTTTGAGTTTTTAAAGAAGGATTAATAAGAATGTGTCTTTTAGTATAATAATCTTTTAACTTTATTTTATTTATTTATTTATTTATTTTTTGTGTGGGACCAGGGTTCGAACTCATGACCTTGTACTTGCCCAGCAGGCACTTGTGCCTCAGAGCTATCTCCCCAGCCCCATAATCTTTTAACTTTAAAATTCACCATAAGTTTGGATTACACTTCATTGAAAAAACATTTGTGGTAATTTTGGTCAAATAAAAACATTACTACATCTTCTCATCCTCCTTATTTGGTAAACCTGGCACCATGCAATTTCTGGTTTTTCCCTAAAGTCAAACTGACTTTGCTTTGAATTGATTCAGGATATTGAGGCAGTTATGCTGACAACTAATGAGATTCATAAAAAAGGACATTCAGAACTGCTTCAGAAAGTGAGAAGAAAATGATAGCATTTTGAAGGGAAATTATAAAAATACATCTTTTATTGTAAAATTTTAAAAATTTAAAATATTTATTGTATTTTTATCACCTTTCTCCCTCCTCCTCCTCCTCTTCCTCTTCCTCTTCCTCTCCTTCTTCTTTTCTTTCTTCTCTCTTCTTTCTTCTTTCCCCTGAATACATATCCTCCCCTGACAGGATGCGCTGAGATGGTGTCCTGGAGCAAGGTTTGCCCATCATACCTCCTTGTTTTCACAGTCTTCATAACTCTCATTTTATCATATTAAATTATTTCAAAGGCATCCTTATGGGTTATAGGCTCAGAAATGATTCTTCTCCAATTCACCCACGTCTGTATTTCTGGGAATAAGAATATGGCTCCAAATATACATTACAGACACATAGAAGATAACATAAAGCTTAGCAACATAATTGATTGTAAAAGGCAAGTCCCAGTGGATTCCTTACAGTATAAGAATTAAAAGTCAGGATTTTAAAAAGTGAAATACAGTTAAAATTTAGAAACATGGCTTTTAGGAATCTTTCTACTTATGTAGGATTATATTCCTGTAAGAAAGAATATTTTATTAAAAAATTAAGTAAATTATAAATGGAAGATTAAGGTAGTAATTGTTTCAGAACAACTACTGCCAGAGAGATAAAGCATAGAGAAATCAGCATCTATATCAGTGTGTGTTATCATTGTTATGGTTCTTGGGTGTTAAATCCATAAATGTAACTAGCTAATCAAATGACAGAATATAACGAACCAGGAATTGTGAAAAGCCCAATTCTATAAATTTTGATAGAAAATATAGGGCATTTAAATTTTAAGTAAATAGGGCTGGAGAGATAGCTCAGTGGAAAAGGTGCTTGCCTGGCAAGTACCAGGTCTTGAGTTTGATCCCTGGTACTACCAATAAATAAATAAGTATATAAAAATATATTACAACAAAAATATATCAGCATTAGTCCACTTCAAAGTACTCCTCATTTTGAAAACATTTATCTCATCATTTTAGTTACTTTCTGAAGCGGTTCTGGAAGTCTTTTTTCATGATTGCTTTTAGTTCTGCTGTTGTGCCTGTCTCAGTGATGTGAATTGACCTGAGATATTTGCTTTTTGTGATCACTTTGTCTTCTGTAGAAGCGCCAGAAATTGCATAATGCTGATCTTGTGAATAAGGTGGATGAGGGAATAATGTAAATGTTTTTAAGCGTTTTTATATACCATAATTTATTTGAATTATACTGGGCGCTAGTAGTCATTGTAAATTTTTAGTTATTAACTAAAGAAAACACATAAGAGTTTAAAGAAAAACATTAGAAATGATACAGAACTTCACAAAATAAATCAGTAGAGCTCCACAATGGTTGTTGTACTGCACATTGTCTTTAAATTAAATATTCAGATTACCACACATATGCATGCAAAATTCATAAACAAAAAAAATTGTAAGAAATTAAAAACGACAAGAAAAAAATTAAGCATCACCTTTTCCCAGCAGAAATCAGCCGTATAATTATCCAAGCTATTCTACATACATACATACACACATACATACATACATGCATACATACATATATATCTCTTCCTCATTCCTTCTTTCCTTTTCCTAATCCTATTTTTTCCTTCTCTTTGCACCAATTCTTTCCCTTACACAATATCTATTGTACCTTTCAGATTTTATTTAATCTTTCAGGTTCTTACACTAGAAAGACAATATGATGTTTGCATTTAAAGGCCTGATTTATTTCACTTATGAATGTGGCTTCTAGTTGCATTCATTTACCTACAAAAGCCTCAAATTTATCTTTTGTTTAGAAATGAATAATATTCCGTTATGTAAAAACACCACATTGTTTTTATCTGATCCTCTGTTGATGGGAATTTGGGTTGTTTCCAAGACTTAGCTATGACAAATTACACTGTTATAAATATGAATGCACATATATTACTTTGGTATGATGTTTTTCGTTCTTTTGGAAAAGCACCTAGCAGCGAAATAGGTAGCTTGAATGGGGCCTCCAATCATAGCTTTTTGAGGAATCTCCACACTTACTTCCATGGTAGTTGTGCCAGTGTTTACTCTTACCAGCAGTGGAGAAGGTTCCTTTTTCCCTACAGCCCTTTCAGCATTTGTTATTGGTTGACTTCTTGATGATAGCCATTCTTTTTGGCATAAGATGAAATCTTAAGCTTGTTTTAATTTGCATTTTTCCAGTGATCAATGAGAAGGGTTTTGTTTGTTTTTGCTAGGTCAGGCTACCTTAAGGGTGAGGGTGGGGACTGAACTGCTGTCCTCTGTGCCTGACTGGGATTGCCCATGTAGGGCCTTAAACCATTTAGCTAACCTAAAAGCCCCTCCAATGACCAATGATGTTGAAAGTTTTTTCATACATTTATTTGTCATTTGTATTTCTTCATTCGTGAAGTGCACATTCTTCATAGATGCTCATTTTTCAATTGGGGCTTTGAATTTTGGGGGCTGATATTTTAAAATTATTTATATGCTCTAAATAGATGGCCTTTGTCAGAGGGACAGTAGGCTGAAATGTTTTCCCAATTTGTGAGTTGTCTTTTTACTTTGTTGGCGATTTCTTTTGAAGAACAGAAACATTTCAAAAACATAAGATCCCAGGGGCTTTCGGGTTAGCTCAGTGGTTTACACGTTTGTGCTGGCAGTCCCAGTCATGCACAGGAGACAGCGATTTGATCCCCAGACCCACCCTTAAGGCGGCCTGAGCCAGCAAAAAAGATCCCAATTGTTGACTCTTTGAAATATTTCCCCTGTAGTTTGGTTTTTATTCATAAATTCTCGACTTAGGCCTATGTCTTTAAGGTTTGTACCTACACACTCCTCCAGGACATTTAGTGTTTCAGTTTTAATATTTAAATCTTTGATGCATTTTGACTGTAGTTTTGTGCATGGTGATAGGTGTGGGTTTAGTTTTAGCTTTCAGCATGTGGAAAGCAAGTTTTTTGCACAACACCTTATTAAAAAGCCTATTGTTCTTCCAGTGAATATGTTTGGCCCCTTTGTGAAAGATGAAGTGGTTGAGTGGGTTTGTAATAGTGCCTGCATCTTCTAGTCTGTTTCACTGATTAGTCTGTTCCCTACTCACAGTACCATGCTGATTTTGTCACTGTGGATTTGTAGTATAATTTCAAGTCACAGATTGTGATAGTTCCTGCTTTGTCTTTGTTACTCAGGGTTGTACTTGTTATCCTACATTTCTTTTGGTTCCAGATAAATTTTAGGAATCTTTTCTCTAGATCAGTAGGTTATACTGATGTTTTAATTGGGATTACATCAAATCTATATAACAGTTTTTGGAGTATGACCATTTTTACAATGTTGGTTCTTCCAATCCAGAGCAAGAAAGATCTTTCCATTTTTTGAAATCCTCTTCAATTTATTTTCTAAAAGTGCTATAATTCATTTTGCTGTATAAATCTTTTACTTTGTGAGATTGATTCCTTGGTACTTTTTTTAAGTTATTGTGAAAATTGTTTCCATAATTTCTTATTGCATTTATTGCTGTGTACAGAAATGCTATTGACTTTTGACTGTTGAATGTGTATCCAGCTATACTACTGAATTTTGTTATTATATCTTCAAATCTTTTGGTAGAATTTTTGGAATTTAGAGTATCATGTCATCTGCAAATAATGATAATTTTACTTCTGCCTTTCCAGTTATTGTTCCTTTTATTTCTCTGCCTTGTCTAATTGCTGTGGCTAATGTTTCTAGAATTACATTAAATAAAGTGAACATCTTTATTTTATTCCTGATTTTAAAGTGAAAGCTTTCATTTTTTCTCCATTTAGCATGATGTTGTTGCTTTGTCATAAATGGCTATTATCAGGTTGAGTTAAAGAGCATCTATTCCAATTTTCTGTAGGATATATAGATATGTATCTATATATCTATATGCATATCTTTGTCTTTGTTTCTGTTCATGTGCTATTTTACATTTATGAATTTGTATATATTGAATCATTCCTTAATTCCTGGGATGAATCCCACTTGGTCACGGTGTATAATATTCTTGATTTGCTATATTCTGTTTGTTGGTATGGTATTTTGTTGAAGATTTTTGCACCTATGCTCATTAGGGAGATTTGCTGGAAGTTCTTTTTTGGGTTAGGTCTTTCTACAATTTTGATATCAGAGTAATACAGGACTCCAGGAATAAGTTTGGGAAAAATGTTTCCTTTTTGACTTCATTGAAGAATTTGAGAAGAGTTGACATTAAATCTTCTCTAAATTTCTCATAGATTTAAGCTGTTAATCCACCATGAGCTAGACTTATCTTTGTTGCTAGGTTTTTTTTGTTGTTGTTGTTGCTTTTTTTTTTTTTTCACTTTCAATTGCATTCACTGATGTTGAGTTATTCAGAATTTTTATATTTTCCTGATTTGGCTTTTTAATTCATATCTAAGAATTTTTCTCTTTCTTCTGTGTTTTCCACCCAGTGAGAGTAAAGATTTTGGAAGTAGGTACTACTGATCTTCTGAATTTCTATAGGGTTTTTTCATTTTCAATCTTATTAAATGATTTTTATTATTTTCATTCTTATTGCATGAATTTGAATATTTTTCTTTTTTTAATAAGGTTTGCTAGGGCTTTATCAAATTCTTTTATTCTTTGAAAAAACCAAGTTTTTGATTCATTAATTGTTTTGTTTTCATTGTCTCCATTGTATTAATTTCTGCTCTGGCCTTCATAATTTCCTGGCTTCACTTGGCTTTGAGCTTGACTTGCTCTTCTTTTTCTAGGAGCTTGAGGTGCAGCATAAGATTGTTTATTTGGACTCATTCTGTTTTCTTGATGTGAGAATTTACCACTATAATTTCCCTCTTAAGACAGATTTCATTGCATTCCATGAGTTCCAGTAAGTTGTATTTGCATTTTCATTTGATCGTAAATATTGTTTAATTTCTTCTTTAATTTCTTTTGTGATCCATTGATTGTTCAGTATCTTGCTATTTATAAAATACATGTGTTTACGGAGTTTGTGCTATTTCTTTTGTCAGTATTATCAGTTTCCTTGCACTGTGGTCACGTAATATGCCTAGGATAATTTCAATTTCTTTGCATATACTTAAGCATGCTCTATGTGCTAATATACACTCTGTGTTTGAGAATGTCCCATGTGCAGCTGAGAAGAATATATAATCTGATGTTTTTACATGAAATACTCTGGAAAGGTATGTTAAGTCTATTTCTTCACACATTTGATTTAGTTCTATTGTTTCTTTGCTGATTTTTTTTTTTTTTTTTTTTTTTTTTTTTTTTTTTTTTT
>PVJA010000054.1:0-204328 GCA_004027025.1 Myocastor coypus | reverse complement strand
TCTCCTGTTTTCAGCCTCCCAAGCACTGTGATTACAGACGCCTTCCAACATGCCCATTCTCAATCACCATCTCAGTGTGCCCTGGGGTGGGGCCGGCGCAGCCTGCTGGGTATAGAACCCTGGCCGCTGCACTCTGCCTAAGCAGGACTTTAGTCTGCTGAGCTATCTGGCCAGCCTTGCTCATTTGATTTTTTTATGTCTGTTAAAATTTGTATTATGTGGTTAGGTGCTCCTATATAAGATACATATCTATTTAAGATTGTTGCCTTTCCTCTTGAAGTTTTCTCTTAGCAAGTACATAGTGACCTTCCTTATTTCTTTTCATCATCACTGATTTCAAATTGACATTGTTAACAACCAGAGTCGGTAGCCCTGCTGTTTTCTCAGTTTCTGTCACATGGAATATTGTTTCCTATCCTTTAACTTTTAGCCTGTGAGTTTCCTTTTGAATTCAGTGTGTTTCTTCTTTTCTAAAAAAAAAAATATTAATTAAAAAATTTTTATTTGCTTTTATTTTATGATTAATTTATTTCCGTGCCATAAGTTTTTGTTTCTTCAGTTTCTTCTGGGATATCTTTTTCTTCTATGCAACTTCCTTCTCTAGTTTAGGAACAATTTGTTCCTTTTTCAGTAAGGATCATCTCAATATGGCAGGGGGAGCTCATGTATGGGTTAATCCGACCATAGTACAACCATCCGCCTGTAAGTACGGCGGCGTATCTTGTGTGCTTTGTTCACCTGGATATGTTCAATAACCAGAGAATCTACACCTAAACCCTTAAGTTCAGCATTACTCTCTGCATTTTTAAGCATGTGCAGCAAAAATTCGGCACTCTTTTTGGGTCATTGACCCTGTGTCCAGCCCCACTGTTTGTCCTGGGCACACCTACCAACTCCACCATTGTAACGTTGGAATGGCACACACTGCTTCTTTAATGTGATATCCTTCAGATACTTGATGGCCTTTCAGATATTCATATTATTGATGGTCTGGGCAGTTTTACATGTATTCTTAAAGTGAAGGTGAAGATTTGAGCCTCTTGATTTGCATGATTTTGTGGGGTTTTCTGGGTGGAGAGAGTAGCGAACCATTTTCACGGACACCACAGGCCGCTTACAGGAAGAGCAAAAATTTATTAATTTTAATAAATAACAAGGAGATAGTTTCAAAACAAATTACTAGGACATCTGCAATAATTAATACAATGCATATTGTTTTCTTCATGGTTGTTCAGAGTACAAGATGCAGATATGATAATTTTTCTAAACACTAGAAATGGTACAAATATTTCTTCTCATTGAACCAAGAGAAAGTAGTTGTATGTATAGTCCACTAGTACATAATAGTAGTGAGTTATCAGCAGAACTGGAAATGTTGGAAGCTGTTGACTTTAGCCTTTTATACTCAGCATATGAATATGGCTTTTCTTTTTGTACCTTGTGATTACACCTTTCTGCTCAATGGTTAAGACCAAGTTAAAGCAAGACCTGCATAACAAAAAGTGTAACTTTTGTTTCTGACAGATCAGTCAAATCCCCTCAGGAATTACTCTGAAACCATGTACAGCATTTTGTAGAACTTTTGACAGTATAAGCTATCCAGATGAGTCATGGCCTTTGTTTGAGCAGTTTGCAAAGCCTGAGAACGTTTTCTCTCTAGGTGACTTTCTTTAGGCATATTATACGTTGTGGATCTCTTTCCTCTGTGGCCCCATAATCTCCTTGAACAGACAATTTGGGAGACCACTGAGATATAGGATGTTGCAGTACAGGAAGAAATACGTTAAACTAATAAATACATGAAGAAATGCTCCACATCATTAGCCATCTGTAAAATGCAAGTTAAAACAACACTTAGATACCATCTCACCCCAGAAAGAATAGCTATGATAAAGAAATTAACCAACAACAAATGTTGGAGAGGTTGTGGTGAAAAAGGAGCACTTCTCCATTGCTAGTGGGAATGCAGACTGGTGCAACTACTGTGGAAAGCAGTGTGGAGACTCCTTAAAAAACTAGGGCTGGTAGGACACCCACTTGGGAGCCCTCTCCTGTCTCTTTTTTAGACAGGAGTTTTCTTTCTTTCAATATATATGTTCTGCACATTAAAAAAAAATAAAAACTAAGGCTCGAAATCTCATTCAATCCAGCTATTCGCCTGCTGGGAATTTTCTCAGAAAAACTGAAAGCATCATATCACAGTGATATCTGTGTTCCTATGTTTATAGCAGCACAATTTGTGGGAGCCAAATCTTGGAAACAACCAGTATGCCTATCACCTGAAGAATGGTTTAAAAAGATGTTATGTTTTTATGCAATGGAATATGACTCATCTGTAAAGAATGATAAACTTGAAGCCTTCATATGTAAGTGGATTTATCTTGAATATATACTCAAAAGTGAAATAAGCCTACATGTGTAAATGTCATATAGTCTCCCTAGTGTAAGAACTCAAAACAAGAAATGGAAAGGTGTAGCACAGCTAAATGGAAATCAAGGACTTAAGGAAACAAAGAGACAGCAAGCAGGTAAGTTAGGAAACATGGCAGGCACAAAACCATGAACTTATAAGGCCTAGGTTCCTGCTGATTTCATCTCTGTATGTTCCTTCAATTTAATATGGTCTCTAGTACACTATAGGTGTTCTTTTATACTTAAAAAGGGGGCTATAAAATTTAATTCATGAGTATGAAAATTTCTCATTTTTCTGTATTTAATTTCTTTGACCAGTCGCAGCCTTTTGAGAACAGAATGCTGATCAGATTGCAGGAAAAGTTTGAATTTTATGGTTTAGTGCCTTCAAGCCAGTAGCAAATGCAGCAGTAGTGCTACGAGAAGTGTGTTAGCAGACATCAATGAGAAAATTTTCTGTCCTAAATTTTGCATTGAAATATTCAGTATCACTGTTGCGTGGCTATAGCAATTTATAAAATATCCATATTTTCTTTGTGTCTAGATCAATGTCCTCTACCTGACTCACTGCCTACATTAGCAGGGATGTATTGCAGTAAAATATGGATCATATATTTTTAACTGGCCTATATCTAGAACTCATCTATGATATTTTTTGCTAATTTCTATAGATGATATATGGATTTCAAATAAACTAGCTCATAATTTTAACTTTCTCTAACCCTATCAAAATTTTACATGAGGTCCACAGATGAACTTCTGTGTGCATCATCACGACATAAGGGTGTGCCTCATGAAGGTCAGCTGAAGGTCCAGGAAGTCAGTAGCGTGGATAGGTGAGGAAGTGGATTTCTTCCCACATCCCTTTATAGTTGTTTGGTGCCTCACATTGTGTGAACTGCTGTGAATATAAAATAAATCATTCCTGAGTTTTTCTCTAAATAGAGGATAAAGGGCCCGGCAGTATGGCTCAGTGGTCTAAAGCGCTTGCTTAGGAAAGCTTAGGTGGCTGCAGGGACCGCGGTTTGATCCCTGGCACCACATGCTGCGTCAGCCCTGCCCTCAGGGCAGGCTGAGCCCGCTATAAAAATAAATAAATAAACAAACAAAAGTTCTGAAACAAGAAAAAAAAATTCTTTAAAAAAAATAAATAAATAAGTAAATAGAGGATAAGAGTGGGAAAAGATAATTATGTTGCACAGCAGAAATAATACAATGCGTTCAGCTCTTATGTGCCAGGCTCTGTGCACCTCATTATTATATTTAAATATAATCAAGCTCTAAATAAAAAGATGAGAGACACATTATTTTAATTTTATAGATTAGAAAACTGATACTTGAAGAGATAAAGTTTTGAGTAGAGATACATAACTAGTAACTTATGGACCTGGGACTTAGATGATTCTGACTTGAATTTAAATGACAGCAAGATTTGAGCCACAAGTGAGAGTTACAGACTACTGTGGGAACTTAGAGAACATATCCAAATGTGTGTTTTTAGAGACAATTTAAAATGTTTTTGGAAGAAATTTACCTGAAACATGTATTTTCTTGACATATTTTAAAGCATTATCAAATATTTCAAGTGTAAATAATAATATAATTAATATGCACAGAGGTACTGCTCAAAGTTGTCATGTTGGTTGTTTATCAGATTAAAATAATTTTAAAAGAGAAATGTAAGTATATGTGAAGTTCTCATTTTGTTCCTACTAATCCAATTATTCCTCTCCTTTAATAGAACCACAATTCTGATTTTGGTATTTGCTCTGAATTTGATCCTTTTGATTCCTGTGCAAAGGAAAAAATAAAATATTAGTAGTGCAATAGGTAGCTTTGGCTGGTAGCTTCGATAGCACTGCTGTCATAAATTTCTAGTATTTGTTCCATTTTATTAGCACATGCTTGCAATATGTAATAGCTACATTGGAAATTGGTGTGTGTATATAATACATCTTAGTTCTTTCTCTTTTTTTTCCCCCATCCACTACCCCTTCCCTCCATCCTTGCTCTTTTCAATTCTTGGTCCTTTTACAAGTCATTATCATTTTTCTACCTTATAGAAATAAAGTCTAGTGTAAGTGTGGTTCAAACTGCCCCTTAGCCCGCTTACTATCTCTTTAGCCTATCTTACAGAAGATTCTTCAACCACTGATGAATACATGTGTTTCTTGATGTTGCTGGTCAAAAATGTGTATTAATGGGGTCGGGGAGATAGCTCAGGGGCACTAGTGCCTGCCTGACAATGCAAGGTCCTGAGTTTAATCCCTTGTTCTGAAAAAAAAAAAAAGTGTATTGGTGATTATGCTATACTATAGTGACATTTTAGATGTGTTTATCTAGTTAGGTTAAAGTTCTTGTGTACTTAATCACATGCTAATCTAGGTGTTACTATGAAGGTATTTTGTGGACGTATTTAAAGTTCACTTTATTTATGGTAAGTTATCCTATATAGTCTGGAGGGTCTTGGTTCAGTTAGATAAAAGCTTCTCAAAGTTGACCCTTCAGTGAAGAAATTCTGCTTTTTGGTTTACAATTTTAATTCATGCCTGTGAATTACCACCTTCCCTTACTGGTGGCCTGTCATAGACTTCAGACTTTTTACCAAAAGCCTCATAATTGTATAAGCCTTGTAGTGAAACTCTTAATATTCACCTTCTACTAGATCTAGTTCCTTGTTAATTTTGGAGGACGTACACACTATACTGAAAATTCTGGTAAGGTGTCCCTTCCTTCCTTCTTCCCTTCCTTCCTTCCTTCCTTTCTTCCTTCCTTCCTTCCTTCCTTCCTACCTTCTTCCTGCCTTTCTTTTTTTCCTTCCTCTCTCTCTCTTTGTCTCTGTCTCTGTCTCTGTCTCTGTCTTTCCATCTTTAATATTAAGTATGCCACTATTATTACCTAGTAATTCAGATATTATTGAGTTGTTCGTCTCTTTTCTCACCTTAAGGATATTTCAAGGTTTAGAATTTAACAATTGCACCACACACACTTGCTTAACTGACAGCCTGTAAACCATGCCTCTCCTATTTCCATTATGTTAGTTGTATCATACTAGAAACTTGTAAATCAGATCAAAAAGTCTTTTTAAAAAAGTGCATGATGTGTGAGCACGATATCTTCTTCTAAGTGAGGGCAGAATAAAGTGTGTAAATTCTTATTAGAAGCCATATGAAGTTTTATCAGATTCATTTTGTAGTTCGTTTCCCAAGAACCTGCTCCATGCCAATCTACTGCAAAGAAGCAATAGATAGTGATGACAAAGAATCCAAGTTCTCTGGCAGAGATTTGGATGGTACACTTCAACGTTCTAAAGCAGAATGTAATGACTTTGCAATTCAATCACATAACTACACATATGGAGCACATCCTATTCAAAGGCATTTTCACGTTCTCTCAATGGGCAAAATTTTTTAAAAATTGAACTTTAGAGACCTAGTTGGATTTTATCAGTGACTTATAAATTGCATAACATTCTGTTATGAAATAGAAAGTTTTGTGTTTTGCTCTATTTTTGTAAGTATCGTTTTTGGTTTATCTTTTGGATGCCGAGTAACTACAAATGTAAGATTATTAACTATTGTTATTCTCTTATTTTGCAATGAAATTTTTATGTTTCATAAAATAAAAGATTTCAATTATATATTAAAAAATTAAAAGCACTGAAATGAGGGGAAAGGAGTGGGCTTTAATAGCAGAAAAGGCGACAGACAACTAAAACAAAGAACACGTTGGCCTGTTTTTCAGTTCACATGGGTTATATGGCATCAAGTAGGACTAACTCCATTCTGAGTTAGTGGGGTCTACATTCCCCAACAATGACCTCCACACATTTTGTTCAACAATGTGAAAAAAAATCCCATGATTGGATGTAAGAATCTGAGAAATAAATAGCTGATCTTCTTCTAAGTATGTGACTGAAGTAGTCGCTTCAAGTCGTATGCTCTGGAAGCAGAGCATAAGGGCTCAGCATTCAGGCTTAGAGACCCATCCCTGTATTCAAAAAGGATTGAGTAGCATGCTGACTTGCCATCTTCTGTTGATTTGGCTTGATAGGTTACTATCAGGTAAACAAACATCTTTATAACCATAATTTAGATCAAGACATAGAACTCTTTTACTCACTCTGAATTGTCTTACTGTGCTTTGTCCCAATTAACCCTCTCACTATCTCCAAAGAAACTATTATACCAATCTTTTATTTTTCTGTCTTTCTATTTTTATTACCTAAGGATGCATCCCTATACACAATAGAGTGGTCTTGCCTATTGTATTTGCAACAAACTTCATGCTTTTGCAGTGTTTTAATTTAATTTTTCTCTCCTTTTATATTCCTTGCAGTTTTGTCTGTGGAAAAAAAACTAGGGCATTTGACTAGTTGAGTTTTCCATAGTCTGAACTATGTGCATTACGTACTTGTAATTCCATGTTACTCTGTCCTCTGTATTTCCTGAAAATTGATAGCTAGAGCCACAGGATTGATCAACAACTTTAGTCTCTTTGGCAAGATCAGTAGCTCTTTAACATTTTAGTTTCAGGATTCTTTTATTTAATTGAAGCCCTCAAAAATTTCTGTTTTTTATTTATCAATATTACCTATATTATAAACTAAAACTGAGATACTTAATATTCTTTAATCACTTATTCTCAACTAAAAATAATAAATCTATTACTAAGAGAAGCCATATTTTAAATCATAACTAATTAATGTTATATATTAACTATCATATATGCATATTAACTATCATATATTAAATATAACAACTATATATTGCTGTATTAAAAATTGGTGAGAACATTGACATTATTTTCCCTTTTTAAATTCTCTTCTATGTTTTGACTAATGAAGATATGCATATTATTGTATCAGATTTTATATTCAATCTATTTTATTATATTTTATATGAAGTATATGAAAAAACCTGGCTTTATATAGACATGTACCTGAAAATATATGTACCTCTTTGATTCATTAAAAGAGTTCTGAGGTCTGTGGACTATGATTTAAGAATTTCTGAACTTCTGTGGAGTTCTAAATTTTTCCATCAAGAGCAAATTGATGTTTAACTGTTGCTACTCATGGTGCACATGCATTAATTCATTTGACATTAAATAATAGTGACAGTTTATCATTACCTTTTAGTGTATTGGATGTGATACTTTCATAAAATTCTGTATCACTTTATTTACTGGTTACTCAGTGGTACATTTAACATACAAAAAAAGATAAACAATTGTTTCTTTTTCTTATTTACCAATTTTAAAGAATTGTCAGTCCCAGAGAGAAATAATCCATTTTAATGTATCAGTATGGACTAATGGAGTTAAATGTATTTTGTGAATTCAAATGTTTTAATTATTATTATTTTTGAAGTTGATAGTGCCCCTTTTTAAAAATTTATTTGGATTGTCTTCAAAGTCATTCCTGAGTCCTGATAGTAAGGAAGCTAAGCACTGCCATTTCTTTCCTATCAAACATCTCTGAAATAAATATAATATTCATCGTGTAGTTTTTGTTGCAGTTTGTATTGTTGTTCATTGGGAACATTTTTTCTTTCTTGGTGATATGTAAAATTATAGTGCATATACAATCAGGAACACATTAGATTTCTGCGCAAAATACCTTAATATGGCTAAGGTTTACACCTTGACTGAAGTTTTCTGAGGCTACTAGGCATCCCCTTAATGTTGTCATACCATCTGAAAAGCTGTCTGTAGAGTTACTGTTAGCAGTGTTATAGAAGAAATCTAAGGATTCTATGGTATTTTTTAAAGATTTAGGCTCAATGTATTAAGTATTGTTTTTCTCCTATGATTTTGCTATAAATTTTTGTTTTACCTTTTTCCCATAAAATAAAGAATCCAGATTTATGCTCAAAAATGCTTTATATCACTTTGTTTACATCCCTCACTGGATAAATTTTATCACACGATTACAAAGTAAGTGTGAAAAATGCTGGGAAATGTACTCTTCTTTTCATCTTAGAAAAAAGTAATGAGCACGGTAGTATCTTAAAATCTGGTGTCAGTTTTGTTACCCATAAACTTAAGATATTAATAAGACCTAAATTATGGAAATATGTCAAAGGTTAAATAAACTAGCACATTCAAAATTTTTCATTCATTATGTCTCATTATTATTGCTGAATAAATGTTACTCATTAATAAGAATATCACTATAATTGCCATATATTAAACCAAATTTCTAATACGTTACAGAATTCTGCATGCTTATTCCTTAAAAGGTATTTCTTAGAACACGTTAAGATTCAAGAAGCAGCCAAGGCTTTCGCAGGTATATCTGTTCTCTAAACCAATCCCTTAATGAGTCCATCTTTTTTTAATTATTATTCACCTTGGTTTGTCAGGTTAAAGCAGAAAGATACTGAAGAAGAAACCTGTAGCTTAATTTTTACTTGTTCCACAAGGAAGCCAGTTCCATTTTTGCTTCTTAAGAGCCTCATGGTTCGTTGGATGTTTGGAGAGCTGTTCGCTTCTCTACTGTTTGAGAACACTTTTAAATGTTTCCAGAAATTGCTGTTTGTTGATAAATCAGAATATCAGAAAGAAGAGTATTAGTAAAACTGTAAAAGTAGAAACAAGATTTTATCCAGAGGTGCCAGCTGTCATCTTACTTAGGAACACACATCATAGATTTCAGTGCTTTTCAGACATCTGCTCTCTTAGCCATATAAAACAGTTGTTCTGTCAGGAAAAATCCTGGCAGATGAGCTCCATTATTTCAGAAGTCCCATTCCCGGGCCCAGTGCCTGTATTTTTCTCCATAGTTTTGGATATGGAGAAGTCACATAGTATTCTTGCAAAATTAGCTCACGATCTAGTACTTGCATACATTTTCTTACCCTGTGGTTGCTATTCAGGCTTTCTACATTGCTAAATATGTAGCACTAGATCGAAGTACTTGGTCACCCTGTCTCTTAATGTGAAAGAGAAGCCACCATCTAAATCCTTTCCCACGTGGATCATGACTACAAGTTGTCTCTAATCATCTGGTGCATATTCTTAGCTACCTCACCTAGACTTTTAGAATCCTCCAAGCTGATCTCATTCCTCATGACAATTATCTAAACCTTAGCATTTCAAGATTGAACCCAGATCTTGCAGTTTATTTCAAGCTGTTTGTCAGCTTTCACTTGAACCTAGAAACTATTGTTGTCATTTGAACTCTTTACCATCTGACGATTGAAACCAGACTCCAGGCTGCTCTTCCAAGCTTTTTAATGACAAGAGATTGAACCCAGACCTCATTTCTGACATCCAGAACTTTTACCATTTGAGGACTAGTTCATTCCCAAATACTATCCAAGCTCTATTCCATTTGAGGACCAAACTTTAGGTGTTAGTACTTTTACCTAAGTTCTTTATAGTTACTGGATTTAACCCATACTACTCATGTTATCAAAGCATTATATCAATTGAAGATTGACTGCACACCACACGGCAGAGAGCCAAGCTCTTTAGCAGTTAAATATTGAACCCAGACCTCACTAAGGATTGTGTTCCAATTTTTCTGCCAGCTGGATTTCTAGCTGCCATGGCTGCCTTCCAACGCCCTTACTGATGGGGGAGAAACAGAAGTCCCCAAAACATTTTGAAGTATTCTAACTCAAGGGATGAAACCTATCTATGAGCATCATTCAGCCTCTTTGCTAACTGTGGATTGGACTGAGCTACCAAAATCCAAGTAGAAAGATAGGTTGAAAAACCAAGTCTTGAATGGTGATATTGAATGGCTTTAAGGAATAATACATCCCAGAATTTGGTTCTCTACTACCTGCATAAGAATCACTTGAAGCTGCTTATTAAAAAGCAGATTTCTGGGCTTATTTCAGATCTTCCTGCTTAGAACTCTTAGGACTGTGGCCATGGAATCTGCATTGTTAGCTAGTACTCTGGTAAACTCCCATGCATACCAAAACTTGATAATCACTGCCCTTGAGCAAGTGCTCACATATCTGTTGGAGTCCAATCCTAGATCTCCCATCCAGCTGCTAACCAGCTGGGTCTGAAATGCAGGTTCTTCTTAATATACTCTGTATCAGAGCATTAGTGGGTTAGCAGTGATATATATATATATATATATATATATATATATATATATATATATATATAATTTGGGAAGATATATATATATCTTCCCAATTATTATTCAGTTTTGCTAGTTATAAGATGGGCTTATCTGCTTGATTCAATAAATATGTAGGGAGGGAATAAGTTGATTTTAGTATAGCACACCAAGTCTGCAAGAGAATTTTAATTTCCCACAGAAGACCACCAATATTGTTCCTTGCCTTGGGGACGGCACACCAGCAAGTCTGAATGTGTGTTCCTCAGGGTTACACTACTTAACAAATATAAAGGCTGTCACGCTTGCTGTGAACTTTCAAACTGGTTCTCCCCCAACTTCATTCCAGCTGGTAATTTAGTCAAAGTGGCATAATAGGTGAAACTCCAAACTTCTTACTCACTTTACTTCTTACTCTTTTGCTCTACTTCTGAAAAACCAGAACATTTACAAATGTTCTATTCTATAAGGAAATATGGAGGGGTAGAGAATGAAAAACAAACCATCTAGATGCTGACATCTGGAGCAGACCAAATTAAGACACAAAACTCATTAGTGTAGTGATTACTTACTAAGTCTGGGAAACTTAAACGTGGGTTGGGGGTTTTTAGACATGCTTTAATATAAAAATAACTTGCAGGGGAGATAGCTCCAAGGCACAAGTGCCTGCTAGGCAAGTGAAAGGTTGTGAGTTTGAACCCCAGTCCTGCAAAAAAAATTAAAAAATAAAAAAAAATAATAACTTGCAGAAAAAATCTGCATGCCCAATTGTGAGTCAAATTGAATTTCATGTCCACTATTGGAAATTCATGGACCTGCTTACTCATTGATTTTGAGGAGAGAATCATGTTCTCTGGGGCCAGAATGTGTGCCTTTACTTTTGACCAAAGAATGTTAAAGAATACAGTATTTTAGTCATATATAATTTTTCCCAGATATAATTTAATTATATTTTCCCACCTATTCAATAAGAAAAACTAAAATCCTCATAATGTTTGGTGTTTTATTAATAAGTCTTATTTATGTACACATGAGCACTTTCTCTAAAGGATTAGCCTTTGTAGATGTCAAATATGATTTTTTAAAATTTCTTGCCCTCTGGTGATGCAGTGGGCGGATATAGTCCTTAGCAGCGCCAATGCCAAACAATCTTAGCGTGAATTTTAGCTTTTAACTTTTACAACATGAGAAACTATATAATCCATCTAATTTTTGTGTCTTTCATCCTTTAACATTTTTAATAAGTGCCATTGCTGTTCCTCTTTGTGTCCAAATTTAAACTATAGTTCTCTAATCATCTTCCTGCTCTTTTCTGTTGAAAGTTGTTATCATTTTCTTTTGCTGCATAACAAACCACTTTCCCAGACCTGGTGGTTTCAGTTGATAATTATTTAGTTTATAAGTTGTTGATTTATGCAGAGATTGTCATGGAAGCTCTAACTTTATCCTTCCTGGCATCAATCATTTGGCCAGTTTGACCTGGAAGCTGGTGGATCCACTACCAATAGGTCTGACTCACATGACTAACTTTGTGCAAACACAATGCCTGCTGAGGGCATAGGGTAAGAGTTTCTGTTCCTCTCCACATGGCTTTCTCTTTAGGCTATGTGTCTTCATGATACCTGAATAGTAAAAGAAAACATTAAAAATGATAAGAAGTAGAAACAGCAAAACAGTAGGTTTCTCAAGAAGTCTTAGCGACTGGCACATTATTATTCTTGTTAATCATTCTGTTCTAGTAATTATAGAATCAAGATTAAAGAGGGCCTGGGAGTTCATTATCCTGGCCTGCTATGCTGGCACTGCCCCTGCCCCTGGGGCATGCTGAGACAGCAATTCAGACTGGGTGTGGTGGTGCACGCCTGTAATCCCAGCTCTTGGGAAGCTGTAAACAGAAGGATCACAAGGAGTCTGATCTATGTAGTGAGACACTATAAACCCTGTAGACCCTGTACTAAATACAAAAAAAAAAAAAAAAAAAAAAAAAAAGACAAAGAAAAAAATCAAGATTGAAGGACTTACAGTTTATCTTCCAATGGAAGTCTGTCAAAGAATTTGGGGCCATGTTTCAAAACTGCCATAAAGATATTTTCCAAATTCTATTTTGACTCTAGTCTCTGCCCTTATCTTAGTGTTGCTATTTTAAGTTAACATTGTATATAGTGGAGTAACCTGAATGTTTCAAACTAGAGTTTGGTTGTTTTGTTGTCCCTATATATGTGAGGCTCTTGAAATTTTCGATTTCTCTAACATGTTCAACAAATAGCTATTGTACTATTATGTACTTGTCACTATTCTCAGCCCTAGGAATACAGTTGTGAACAAGATATATTAGGATTTTGCATTTTTTGGAGCATAAATTTTGGTGTGGAAGTAAATACACAAAAAACAATGAAGATAAAAACTATGTACAGAATTAAGCTACAAAAATGTCAGTGTCTAAAGATAAATATTTTCTGCCACAACTAATGCTGACTTTCATTAAGAACAATTTAAATAGTAAGTAAGTCTGGAAGGAAGGTGATTTCACTTGTCAATTTAGTGGTCAGATATATATTATCAAGAACTCAAGTGTTAGGGCCAGGAAGATAGCTCAGTGGCATAAGCATCTGCCTGTCAAGCACAAGGTCCTGAGTTCAATCCCAGGTACCACAAAAAGTAACCCAGGTGCTTTCTATCTTTCCTTTCTCATGATCATACAGTGATACAATAGGCGTGTTTTTATCACTATGTACAGTGATAGGGGAAAAATGAGAAGACTGTGTTTGCACTCATCTCCCTTTCCTTTTGAATGAGTGAAAGACAATTCTCAGAAGCATATTTCCCTCCTGTCTTATTGGGTAGTATCATGTCCTATATCCATGGCATCCTAGCAATAGTAATGAGACATAGATGACATAAACCAATTAGGATTTTATCCTTGGAGGTGAAGCCTGTCTCACCACATATCACAGTTCAGAAGAGGGTCAACAAAGTAGATTCTGTTAGCAAAAAAGGAGGAAGAACTCATTTCAACTTCGATGACTAAATTTTCAGTTGGACAGTTAAAGGCCTGTCTTGAATAGATTTCACTGGAACCGAAGACTAAATGGCAAGAAGAAGTCAAGGTAAATCCTATAAAAGTTACATGTTTTGTTATATAGGTCTTGCTTTGACTTGGTCTTAACTACCCAGCAGAAATGTGTAACCACAAGGCATAAAAAGTAAGGCCAGATTAGTATGCTGAGCTGTAAAAGGCTCAAGTCAACAGCTTCTGATATTGCCAGTTCTGTTGATAACCCACTACTATTATGGAATATTGAACTATATATATAACTACTTTCTCTTAGTTTGATGAGAAGAAATATTTGTACCAATAGTGTTTAGAAAAGCTATCATGTCTGCATCTTGTACTCTGAACCACTACTATGAAGACAACAATATGCACTGTATTAATTATTGTGGCTGTCCTACTAATGTGTTTTGAAACTGTCTCATTGTCACCTCTTTTTTTGTTACCTCTTATTAAAAGTAATAAAAAAGGAAAAAAAATAAGTCAACCTTAGTGAAGAAAAAGCAGACACTCAAGGATCTACACAGTTGGCATCTTGCACAATTCTCTAGCATTTCAATAATTAATTGTCTATCCACACCAGTCTTTGCCAATGGCATTTCCCTTATCTATCTGCTCTTCTCTTCATTCGTTCTTCTTAAGAATACTTATTTTCTCCTCGGCTTAAGCATCACTTCTTTGAGAAAATTTTTGCTTCTTCCCATATCACCAACATACAAGAACTAGATCAATCTTCTTTGGATTGATAAACTCTAAAGAACCATAAGCCTTTTCTTCATGGTAACTTTTTCTTCTATAAGTACTCATGCTGGGGGCAGTAGTCACACTATTGTGTAGGCTATAAGAACACAGATATCATATCCATTTTTCTCAATATTATACTTGATTGGGTAGCATAGTACCTGATATACAGTAAGTGCTTAATAAATATTCAGTGAATAAAAGAGAAAGTGGAGGAGGGAATATTTACCCATAAGCATTCAGCTGTCTAGGGCCAGGTAAATAGCTCAGCAGCATAGGCACCTGCCTGGCAAGCTCAAGATCCTGAGCTCTATCCCAGTTACCTTTTCCCCCAGTATATGTGTGTGTTTGTGTGTATATAGAGAAATAAATAGTTGGAAAAAGGCCTATAAAGTGCTATACTAGAAGCAAGCACCATTAAAAGAATTTTAAAAGCAGTAACAGGAAAAAAAAACTAACTCCCTGAGGGGTTTTCCTGAATTCTTAGTAGACTATTACTCTATCACATTTGGTAATTTCAATATTGTAGGCAACACATGCCACTTAATTATGACCTTAGATGGCCCAAACTAGTTTATAGGAACAAAATAATTTAATTTATTATACTGAATAATTTCAGTATTTCAGCCAGCTATTACCACTTAATTATGACCTTAGATGGCCCAAAGTAGTTTATAGGAACAAGATCATTTTAATTTCAGAAGCAAAATGTGACTAAAACTTTCTCATCTTATGGAATTGTAACATATTAGAAATTATGTGCATTTCTGAATCATCTGAGGATTAACTCCACCTTAAAGATAAGATAAAAAATAACTTTTTAAAACCTAGATAAGAGCCAGGCAGTATAGCTCAGCGAATTTAAGCACTTGCTTAGGGAAGAGCAGGGGCCAGGGTTAGGTTCCTGGCCATGCCTGCCACGAAGGCCCCTCTCTCGAGCATGCTGAGCTGGGGATGGAGTCTGGGCGTGGTAGTGCGTGCCTGTAATCCCAGCCCTTGGGAGGTGGAAGCAGGAGGATCACTATGAGTCAGTAGTGAGACCTTGTGTGAAAAATAAATAAACAAATAAATAAATAAATAAAAATAAAAAATAAAAATAAAACCTAGATAGGCTTCTGTGAGTGAGAAGCACTAACATACACAAAATATTCTGGTAATGTGGAGAATAAAAATGAAGACAAAATCTTCATTTTTAATGAGGAATTTTAATGAATTAAAACAGATGCAGAGTCAGTACCTCATGCCATGCAGGTCCCACCCCTGGGCGTGCTGAACCAGTGACCCAGTCTGGGCATGGTGGTACATTCCTGTAATCCCAGCACTGAGGAGACTGAAAGCAGGAGGATCAGTAGTAATCTCAGCTGTGTAGTGAGACCCTATGCCAAATCAATCAATCGATCAATCAATCAATTAATCAATCAGATGCAGAAAAGTCAACACAGTTGTATAACAACAATTAAGATCAGCAAATAAGCCATTACTAGCACAAAAGTCCCTCCATGACCATTCCTGCTAACCAACCACAATCTTCCATTTGAAGATAAACACTGTGCTGACATTGAAAACCATGAATTAATCTTTGATATTTTTGAACTTTGTATGGGTAAAGCATAGCATATGTACTCTCTCTTTTGTGAGATCCATGAACACTATACTATATTTCTCAAGTGCATTGTCATCAAATCTTATACTTTGTTATTTCAGTATATCAAGTGTTTATTGTACTGTTGATGAGCATTTGGATTACTGCCAATTTTGAACTATTAATACAATATTTCTATTCAAGAACAACTTAAGACATTTTCTGTTTTAAATAAGTATATGTTTTCATTTTTGTTGGCCGCATGCCTATGAATGAAATTCTTAGGTTCTAGAATGAATATAATGATTACCCTTTATCTATGGTTTCACTTCACCTGTAATTGATTATGATAAAAAAATATATATGTGGCAACTAACCTTGATGGTCAGCCTGACTGCATTAAGAGATTGTTGCAAAGGCGATTGGATTATGAGGCCACTAACCTAATAAGCACATTAATGGAATCATAGCTGGATGGGTTAGGAGATAGTTGGAGTGGGAGGAAGAGGGACATGGGGATGGGACCTTGCAGCGTGTGTGTTGTCCCTGGCTTCCTCTTCTGTAGTTCTCCCAGCACTGTCTGCTTTCAGCCACCTGGAGGTAAAGCCTTCCAATTTGTGCCATTCTGCCATGGTGTTTCCATCTTTCGAGCCAGCCATCTGCAGCCTAAAACACCAGAAAACATGAGCCAAACACAGACCTGTCTTCCTTTAAGCTGTGTCAGGTACTTTATCCCAGCAAGAGAAAACTGATCAATACAATATGAAATAGAAATTTCCAGAAATAACAATACTTTTAAATCGAACTTTTCTAAATTTGTGTTGAAATCCCTCACTGACCTACTACATCTGACCCTGGACAGGAATCATCCTATCGTCCATCCTCGCTGCGCTGCACTGGCATACTTAGTTATCACATTAGCTGCATTACTATTGCAGTTCTTATACTCAAGTGACCCTTCCTTACTAAATAATGGCCCCGAAGCACAAGTTTAATGATGCTGATAACTTGTATATGCCAAGAAGAAACTATAAATCTGTTTCTCACTGGTGGCCCACTGCAATTGCAGAACATTTGACTATGTATGTATCTGCTTCCTCTTAGTCCAAAGAGAAGTATATTCTTTTCCTTTTTTTTTTTTTTTTTTTCTAAGCAACATCAATAGGGAGGTGGGTCATGCCCACACACTGTAATCTGTAGAACAATTGTGAGGACAATATACAGTATGTCAACTTTCAAAAAACAAGAAAGGGGAAAAGAGAGAAAAAAAAGTAATGTTGATTTAAAAGGGTTAATGTTTAATTGTTTGATCAATCTTATATACCTATATGTATTAATCTAAACTGATCTGATGATGAAAATATGTAATATAACCATTGTTAAATTTAAACAATAAAAATATTAAATTAAAAAAAAAAACAGAAGACACAAGCAGGAATTTGGGGTACAGAGGCATAACAAAGACATTTAGATTCTTTGTTTGCCCAGTTGTTTTGATGTCTTTAATATGACAAAAATTGAATAAAATCAGAAAATCTCAGTATGATTTCAAATATTCTTCCTACTTAAGTCAAGTTTATGTACATACCTATCTGTAGGCACAGCTAATTCATAGAAGAAGCTCATTGTGCCTTATATGAGAATGTAAATAAAATTGGATTTCATAGCATCAAAAAAAAAATCTGTTTCTTTCCAGTGAAAAGGTAAATTTCTCAACTTAATAATGAAAGTGAAAAAGAAGTTGATCTTAGAAATACACTGAAATTTCCAAGATCAACTATAAGAATGAAACATTAAGATTTGGTACTTTCTATAGTACTGTGAATCTCAGAATTTGTCACCTGAAGATAGGAGAACACTGTATTCATTTTTGGATATTGTGCCAGAGTTTTTCAAAGTAGTCATCTAATTGCATACCCACTAACTCTTTACTTTTCCTATATTCTGACTAAAACTTGATGTTCAAAATGTTTATCCTTATGGTCATTGCAGTGGGAACATAGTAATGTCTTATGGCATTTCCTTTAAAAAATGCCTACTCAAATCTACCCATTTTCTATTACTTGCCTTTTTCTGATTGATGAGGTGTTTGGTCATTATATACTCTAGATTCAATCCCTCTTGTAGTTGCATGTATTACAAATACTTCCACCCATTCTTTGGATTGTCTATTCACTGGTTTAGTGTTACATTATCAAAAGAAATTTATAATTTCATTGTAGGTCAATCATCAGTCTTTTCCCTCTTGGGTAGTATTTTTGTATATCATTTAAGAAATTACCACCTATCCCAAATGATTAACATATATTCCTGTTATCTTTCAGAATCTTTTTTTTAATGTTTGAACTACAATACGTGTATAATTGATTGTTATAAATGAGGTGGGAATGAAGGATGAATTAAGATATTTTTAAAGAGCAAGCATCATTTTTTGACAAGATCATTCATTTTCTGGCAGCAGTGTGATCTTCATCATGAAGCAAGTATCCGGATGATTATAGATATATTGCTGATCTCTTTTGATTCATTGGCTCTTTGAGTATTCTTATACTAATATCACATGTTTTTTATTACTTTGATGTATAAATATTGATATCCAGTAGAATAAAATCTTGAACTTTGTTTCTCTTTTTGATAATTGCCTTGGCAATCCTGGGCTCTTCATATGAACATATAAATATTAGCATTAGTGATTTCTATATTGCTTAGCTTCTCATTATTTGATTTGGCATACATTCAGAGTATTGATCACTTGGGGGAACCTATATTGAATTTTATAGCTCATGAAATAATTTTTCTATTCATTTATTTATTGGCAATATTTCAGTAATAATTTTAAACAATATATCATAGTTTTAATAGATATATCTATATTTACGTTTAGTCAAAGATTTTTTTTTTTTTTTTGTCTTTTTGAGACAGGGTCTCTCTATGCAGTTGAGGCTGGTCCTGAGCTCACTTTTGTAGCGCAGGCTGGTCTCAAATTCGCACCAATCCTCCTGCCTCAGCCTCCCGAGTGCTAGGATTACAGGTGTGCGCCACCACGCCTGGCAGTCAAAGATATTTTATATGTATTTTATAGTTGGAACTTCTCAAGTTTTCATAATTTGATTTATAATTGCTTGTTGATGGAATACAAAAACACAACTGGTTTTTAAATATATACCAAGTAACACTACTTGATGCACTTATTCTAAAAGCTTATCTTCCAGCTAAGTGCAGTGGGACATACCTATAACTCCTGCGTTTTGAGAGGCTGAAGTAGAAGGATTGCAAGTTCAACATCAGCCTAGGCAAATATTTGACTTAGCAAGATCAAAGGAGCAGAGTATCTCTCTCAGGGTAAAAGCCATAGTTTCAGTCCTAAGTTTCACAAAAAAGAAAAAGAAAAGAAAAGAGAAAACCACTTCAGAGGTTTTTAAAATGTTTTAATTATAAACAGTATCACCTAATAATAGTAACATTTTTATTATTTTCTTTCCATTTCTGACAACTCAGCTTCAATTCTTAATTATTAGATAATAAATACCTTCAATACAAAATTGACAGAAAAGTGGCGCCTAAAGGCACCTTTGTTTTATTATCAGTTTCCAGAACAAATCTTGCTCTTATTTTAATCATAAGTGTGAAGTGGGTATTTATTTGCTGCAGATATTGAGAGATGCTCTATCATGTTGAGGCTATTTCCTAAACCTAGTTTGTTCAGAATCTTTCTTTTAAATGAGTACTGAATTTTATCTGCTGCTTTGATTGTATTTTTTAAGATGATCATGTAATTTTTATACAGTGAATTACAATTATTCCTGAATGTTAAAATACTGGAATAAATTCTTTTAAATTTTGATACATTATTGCTTTTGAATTTTGCTGATTTTTGTCTACTAAAATTTTATTTAGGGTTTTACATGTATTTTCATGAAAATGCATAACCTATAGTTTTAGTTATAGTAATGTTTTAATAATTTTGGTCTCAAGGTTGTTCTGGTCTAATACAATGGACTAGAAATAGTTCTTTTTGTATTTTAATTTGGTCAATGAGTTTATGTAAGGCTGGTATCTTCTCTTAATTAACTTAATGGAAAATTTATTGGTGAAGCCATTTATAAAATTCTTTGTGAAAATGTTTTCAATCAGAGATTAAACAGGAACCAATAAACTAGAAACTTTTCCTTTTTTGCTATATGACAAGTTCAATATTTCAATATAAATTTATGAATTAATAAAGCAAATTCAAAATTTCAGTAGATATAGTACTCAGTCTTACTTTGTTTATACCAACTTTGATAAATAAATTTTTATAGGAATTTATCCATTTCATCCATAGTTTCAAATCCACTGGGTTATTATAATATAATTTTATCCTCAACATTATTGATGCATACAGGATCCATAGTGATGTGCCCATTTTAATTCTTGATACCATTCTATTCTCTATTTTGTTCAATTTTATCAGAATTTATCAATGTTATTAATAGTCTCGAAGAACTTTTTGGCCTTGTTAACATTTTCTGTTATATCTCTATTCTGTTCCTAACGTCTTCCCTTATAGTACTTTTCGGTTGTCACTGTTCCTTTCCTCTAGGGCTTTGAGGAGCACCATTAGGTTAGTTCTTATGGGCTTGCTCTGTCCTTTTAATATTTCCATTCACAGCTGTATGCTTCCTTCTTACATTTCCTTTCGCTGTGACTCCTAGATTTTTGGATATTGTACAGTCATACCTCAATTGTCCAATTCAATTTATTTAAAATTTGTATTTGAAAAATGAAAAGCTAGAGAGTGGAACATGTTTATCCCATAAGAAATAGTGGAAAGCCAAATAGTTCATTCTAAGGCCCAGAAATTATAAATTCACTTCTCCAGGATTTAACACATTTTGCAGTGATTTCTTTCTTTAGCTCTACCGTGGTTCTCACAATTCACTTTTCCACTGGTATCACCAACTTTCTTTGGAGCTATGGTTGTGATATTTCAGGCAGATAAAGCTGAAGAAAAAGCACAACAGAAACACGAAGCACAGTGTGTTGTCTGGGTCAGAGCAGTGCTTAGACTGAAGCATTGCCCCTTTGGTTTTTTGTTGTTGTTGTGTTTTCTTGTCTTTTTTTTTTTTTTTGTCTTTTTGAGACAGGGTCTCGCTATGCAGTTCAGGCTGGTCTCGAACTCACACTGATCCTCCTGCCTCAGCCTTCCAAGTGCTGGGATTACAGGTGTGCGCCACCATGCCCAGCTTCTTTTTTTTTTTTTTTTTGTCTGTCTACCATTGCCCCTTTGTGTCCATGGTGAGACTGAATGTGTTACTTGCTCTTGGCCTGTTCCAGCTTTTCAAGTTCTGGTTGCACTACTTAGCAGTTTTCTTTTCAAACTTTATTGTTTGAGTAATGGAAAGTTTTAACTTGGAGCCATTTCATAAGCAAGGTAGCACCATTGCATTTGATTGTGGAAAATTTTCATTTCTTCACTGATTCTATGATTCATTGATTATAGAGAGCCCTTTCTAATTCTTGCCTTGGTCTGAGAAGCTTATATTTGTAATCCCATCAATAAATTATTGGAATCCAATCAAGTTAATTCCAATCTACCCTTTCCAGTGTGTTATGGTTTGTGTACAGGTGTCCCCCCAAAGCCTCAAGCAGTCATGGGGGGGCTTCTGGAATTTGTAGTTGATTATTGTGAAAATGGGTGCTGCACCTCCCCTGGGGCAGGTAATTTGCATTTCAATGTAAGGAAGGAACCGCAGTTACCTGCTTGAGCTGCTGCTACCTCTCCCTGTTCTTTTGCTGTTTCCCACCGCCATGAACTGCTGCCCTCTGCCATGTGCCCCTCTGCCTTGGAGCCAGCTGAATATGGACTGAGACCTCCAGTAACTGCGAGCTAAATAAACCTTTCCTTCCCTCATTTTGAGTGCCAGGTATTTACCCTAGCAATGAGAGAACAGTAACTAAGACATAGTGAAATCTATGGTGAGCATAAAGACACTAAGGCATATTTATAGTATGGGGAGCCAGGGGGTCCTAAGTCCAGCCATCGTGATGGCTATCCAGAACAAAGGCCTCGACCCAGGGCCCAACCTTGCTTTTATTCAATTATGAAGGAGAAGTGGCTTAAGGATGAATGACTGAGAATTGCAGGAAGTAGGTGAGTACTGTGAGATGGGCTAAGTAGGAGGCCTGTATTTACCTCTGTCATATGCAGAGAGAAAGATGTGCAGAAAAAGTAACTTGCATCATACTACTGAGATAGCATTTAATATTTTGGAGACCAGTGCTTCAATTCTTAAGTGTAATCTTTCAAGTCACAGTAAATCATAGCCTCTATCTTGAGGCTCGATCTCAGCTAACAGAATGAAGCATTGGCTCTTCATCCTGTCTTGACCCAGCTCATCTTAAAGAGCAGCAAGTGTGGGACAGAAACATATGTGCTATCTTCAAAGACTACCACCATCACCTTGGCTAGATCAATATACATTGCTTACAGACAATTGAAAGGGTGAGAAAAGTCCTAGCCAGCTCTGTACATATCAATAAAAGGAAATAGGGTCGGGCTCAGCCAAAATGAAGACGATAGCTCTTCTTTCAAGGAGAGCTGCTCAGGTGGTCCTCCACAATTGATTATTGAAAAATGTGCTATTTATATACTTGTGACTTCTGTTGCTATTGATTCTAGATGCATTCTGCAATGATCTGATAGTATATGAGAATATGTAAGAATTTCAATTATTTTATATTCTTTGAAATATGCTTTGTTTACTTTAACGTAGTCTATTTTGAGAGGAAAAAAAAGAAAGCACCTCCCTGTACTGCTTAGAAAAAATATATATTCTGTTGTTTGGATGTAAAACTTTGTAGATATCAGATAATTACATTTGTTCAGTATTGTAGTATTGTTATCTCCTGGCAGGGAATGCCAGCCAAAATTCTTCCAGATTGTTAATGTATTCCAAGTTCTTCTTGTCTTGAACAAAGAATTGGACAAACCAAGCCAAAAATGGTACCAAAAGTCTATTTGAAAAGTGAGAGGTGGAAGGGAAAGGCAAGAGCTATCTCTGTGGAGCTGACTTCCACCTAGCAAACAGAGGAAAGGATCAAAGCAACAATAAAACTGCTGTCTGTGTAGGAGATACTAAACAGACCACAGCGAGGAGTCACAACAGCAAGCTCCTTGTGGTGTCTTGCTTTTTTTTGTTTGTTTATTTTATACCATTCACATCTCACATGTGCCTGAGAGAAGTGCCATGTATGAGGTCTTGGGAATTATTTTATGCTGTCCTAGGATTTTGTAATTGACAAGTCCTCCTTGTTTTCCCAAAAATCTTTGCCACACCTTACCTCCTGTATCAGTTCAACTGATTTTTTAATGTGCTTAAGGCCATTATTGTGATTTTATTAGTGCCTATCTGGCATTTTATAGCCAGTTTTCATTTTAGGAAGTATATATTAGGATCTATGCATATTATATGCATATATGTATGCATACATTTTATATGTATGTAAATTTATGTGGATTTACAGTTGTTATCTCTTCCTATTGAACTATTCCCTTCACCAATATGTAGCAGCAAAGTTTTTCTCTTTTGTTCAGTTTTTGTTTAAACCCAGCTATGTCTGGGCCAGGCGTGGTGGTGCACGCCTATAATCCCAGCACTTGGGAGACTGAGGTAGGAGGAGCGGTGTGAGTTCGAGCCCAGCCTGTGCTACAAAAGTGAGCTCAAGGCGAGCCTGAACTGCATAGCAAGACCCTGCCTCAAAAAGATCACTCACACTCACTCACTCAATCAATCAATCCAGCTGTCTGAAAATAAGATAGTTACTTCTGCTTGCTTTTGGCTCCTTTGTATTTTCCATGCTTGCACTTGTAATAGGGTGTGTATGTGTGTATGTGTGCATGTGTATGACCTGTGCATCTTAAAGGGAATTTGTAATTAATTTTTGATCTAATCTACCAGTCTGTTTCTTCCGATTAGAGAGTTAAGATCATTAATTTTGAGGGTTACCATATTTACTGAATCTTATAGTTGCATGGCTTTCCCCCTATCTATATGTTTTATTTTTCCTTCTTAACTGCTATTTTAATTAAATGTATGCTTCCTGCTGGGTTCTTTGTTGGGGGCACCCATCTCTCTGTCTAAGATGCTCTTAAGTGTAATCTATTTTGCATGGTTGTTTTAAGGGTCATGAATTCTTTAGAACTTCTTTGTCATGGAAAGTCTTGATTTCTCCATCAATCTGAAGAGTAAATTTGTAGGACATAGAAGGCTGAGTTGACAATTGTTTTCTTTTAAGCTTAAAAGCATTGCTCCAACCTCTTGTGCTGGATAATTTTTAGTTATTCTGATAGGTTTGCCTTTATAGATTATTTGCTGCTTTCACTTGTAATTTTTAGTATTTTTTGCTTTGTTGAATTTCTAGAATTTTGATTATAGTGAGCAGTGGAAAGGTTCTTTTTTGGTCACGACTATTTCTGGTCCTATATGCCTCTTGCCCTTGAATATTGAATTATTACCATAGATTTGGAAACTTGTTGTTATGTTTTCCATGGAAATAATTTATACCATGTAAGCTGTCTTCTAATTTTTTATTTCTATAATTTTGAATTTGTGTATATTGCTTTATTCCATTTTGTTTGCCTCTCAGAAGTATCTAAGTCAGGGTTCCATCGTGTCTTGTTGATTGCAGGGTATAACTGAATAAATGATTTATCAAATCAGCTTTGCGAGTTCTTACACTCCATCTTCACACTGGTCAAATCTGCTGTCCACATTTTCTATTATATTTTTATATATTGGATTTGTGTTCCTGATTTTTTAATTCTTTACCAAAATGATTATTCATATCTTACATTATTTTATTTAGTCCAGCTTGTTTATCTTTTCTTTAAGCATGATCAGTATTTTATTAAATCCTTTATGTATTTATTTAAATCCTCTTTAAATATACTTGGTATTGATTATGTAGCCTATATGTCTTATTTTATATCTTCAAACATTTTGGTCATTTGGCTTCAGAATACTTGGCCTATAATTTCCTCTACTTCAGTTTTCATGATACTAACTTGTGAGGATTTAAGAGTTTTGTGCAATATCATGTTACCTTGCTTTCTTCTGTTTTTGTTTTATGCTGAGGGTGAAGCTCAGCTAAGTAGAAAAATTCTGTCACTACCATGAAGACCTCTTCAAGAAGATCACAGAGAGATTGTTCCCTGCTGCGATGTGTCCTGGGGTGTGTTCACCTTCTGGTATTTACAGACCTCTTCATCCTACTCAAAATACTTGAGTCTTCTCAGTGCATATCGCATTCTGGGGCCTTGATGCTCAGCATTATTCAGAGTGGAGAAAACAAAAACCACAGTAGTGTTGCTGACCCAAAGACAAACCACATTTTCTTGGTTTCTTTTCTGTCATTACTGGGGCAATACCTGACACCTGACACCCAAAGTTAAAGAAGAAAAGGTTCATTTAGCTCACCATTTGTGGAGGTCTCAGTCTGTACTCAGCTGGCTCCAAGGCAGCATGGCACCTGGCAGAAGGCAGCAGTTCATGGTGGGCAGAAAACAGCAGAACAGTAAGAGCAAAGTGAGGAGCTGTAAGAACAATGTTTTTCTCACTTGTATTGCATTCAGGCTGTCTGCTCCAGGGCCAGTGTCGCACTGTCACCCTTAATCCCAGCATTGGATCATGAGTTAATCACAAACTCTAGAAGTCCACCCCATAACTGCATGAGGATTTGTGGGGACGCCTAGGCACAGTGCACAGCACAGATGCTGGCATATAGTAAAAGCCAATAAAAAGAAGATAACAACTTTGCCATAACTGATAATAGAAAAGAGATAAGCAGCAATAATATAATCAAAGAGAAGCAGAATATTGAAATACCCTAAAAACCAATAAAAAGCTACAACTGCAGCACCACTTACAATAAGAAAAGGGTCTTTAATAATGCAATAAACTAAATCACTTAAAACTTGCAAAGGACAATAGTAGTAACCATTAAAACCAAGAAGGTAGAGAAAGGGAAAATGGGAGAGAAAAATCTAAAAAAAAAAGTGAGCAAAGAGAAGAAAGAAGAAAAAATGATATGCATTTAAAGAATAACAAACAGAATTAGGTAAAAATAATAGACAGAACTATGTTGAGGGGGGAACTACAAGAGAAGAAAACAAGAAGAACAAAGAAACCAAATAACCCTCACAAAGGAAAGCGAGTGTAAGTAAGTAAAATCAGAGCCCTCCAGATTGAGATGCTTGAGTGAATCCTTTATTTCCAGGGAGTATTGTTTTGGAATCCACCAGATGTGGGGCAGCACAAGTGAGTCACAGTGGAGGCCTTTTGTGGTTTTCCAGTATGAATGCTGAGTCCTGCCCTGCACTTCCTGATGATCATGACTACAGTCATGTGCCATCTGCCTCAAGGCTTTTAGTGTCCGTGCCCTTCTTTGAACTTCGCCTGCTTTGCAGCATATGGGTGCATGAGGTAGCCTACTTGCTCCCAAGGCTTCTCTGGCCATCTATTGCAAGCGTAGCAAACATCCAAGCCAAGGTTATCCACAACCACTTTGCTAGATGGGGAGAAACCACTGGGTTCTGTTCTAGAATCCAGAAATGGGAGGAGGGACCAGTTCACTGTATTTAATCTCAGCACATTCAGACCCAGATTTCTCAGAAAACTATACATGATCAACCTAGCTTCTTACCACAGAACATGGGACCACCATTTCTTCCATAACCTGAGTTCACTACTGCTTAAATTTCTTAAGGAGCCTGTGACTATCTCTTGTGACTATTGCCCACCCAATCATTGCAGTAGGGTAGCCCCTGAAACTCTGTGAAGTGTCGTTCTGTAGCTTCTGTATCTTGGAGTAGCTCAGTACTAAGCAATAAAATCTCTTCTCAAAAAGCCTCCAAATTGTATCACTTTTGAAGTTGATTTCTTCTCCATCCTTAGCCCACCATGTAAAAGGACTCGCTTTCAGGGAAAAACCTCACATTCTACTTACACAGCTTACTGCAGCCAGGGGAAATAATTCTTAGGGCCAGTGCTACTTGTCCATTTTTTACTGGGGCGATACCAACCCTCTCTAGACTTACCTAGTTTGTAGCAATGGATGCCCTTTTCTAGAGTTGAGGTTATATTCCAGGCTGCTCTGTTCTTTTCTCTGTGCTGTCTTCAGCTTCTCCATAATTTCTGGCTTTCTTGTCAGCTCTTTTCTGAATCCCAGACCTCTTCTCTTTCTCTTAAATTGTTTTCCAGATATCTTGGTTCTAGATTCTGGAGAAGCTGTGTTCTGCTGCTTCCTTTTACTCCATCATTATAGATTGGTTCGTGTATTTGCCTTGAATCACACAAAGGACTCTGGATTTATAACATGTTTGTCTCTAGGGTTTTTAACATCTTCCCTGTGGGTCTCCTGCCCTGCAGATCACATGGTGACCGAGGCTATGGCCTTGTTATGTATCTTAAAAATCAATATTCTTTATATTAAAGAAGTAAAACCATATGATTGATTATCTCAATATATGAAGAAGCTATTAACAAAATTCAACTTCTATTAATGATAAACATCAAGCTAGAAATACAGTGAGCTTTCTTCAACTTGATAAAGAAACATTGCCAATATCATGATTGTGTTTATATCTGAAAACCTGAATGCTTTTCTCTATGACAGAAGGTAAAACAAGGAGTCTATATTTACTACTGTGTTTTTTTTAGAAAGAGTCCTACTGTACAGTTCAAGCTGGCCTGGACTCACTATATACTGCAGGCTGACCTCGAACTCGCAGCAATCCTCTTGCTAGGTTTATATACGTACCACACCATGACCAACAGTACTTCTGCTCAACAAGGCAAGATAAAAATTTAGAAAGACATCCAAAAACTGTTTGCAGTCACAGCATGCTGGTTAGGAATTACCGAATAATTTACAAAAACAACACTATAACCAATGGCCTGCTTTTAAAGTACCAGAGCAATATAAAAATTGTATTTATCATAACAATAAATATTTAGAAGCTGAAATTTTATAAGTAAATTTACATTTTCACCCAAAACCATGAAATGATTAGATATAACTGAAACACAATAGATGTAAGATCTGTATGCTAAAAACTATAAAACAGTGATACAGTTATTTGAAGAATAACAGAATAAATGGAAGTATTTACTGTGTTTCTGGCTTGCATTATAAATATCCCAGTCTGGATTTTAGAACAATCTGCATAATGAATATGAATCCAACCAAAATTCAGTAGGAATATTTTGTAGAAATAAACAACATTAAGCTAAGATTTATTTGCCTAATAGAATTGTTTTGAGACTCAAATAAGATAACTCTAGGACAAGTTTGCTACAAAGCTTATTAGGTTGTAAATAACAGATATTATCTATTATAATGAAATTGTTATCATTCCCTTTGGTCATTTGGCCAAATGTAGTGTTTCAGCCTAACACTACATTTCTTATTATATATATATATATATGTATATATATATATATATATATATATATATATATACGGGATCTATCCTATATGGTATTAGTCTTCACTTGCACCTGTTCTGTATATAGCAATGAATAAACAAACACACTGTGAGATTCTTACTGTCACTGAGTTTCCATTTCAGGAACAAAATAAATATCAAGCTACTTTTATAGAACTCTGTACTTATAATTATGAAAAGTATTTTGAAGAATTAGAGAATTCCATGAATGAGATTCCTAGGAAGTTTAATCTAGCCTGGATATATTATTTAACAATTGTACTTTGAACTGAGCTGTAAAAGGTAGAATTGGGATCCAAAGAAGGGTTGTGGCAGAGGTAGCCATCTAATGAAAGGCCCTGAGCTAGTGAGAGAAGACCAACATAACCAGAGTATAGAATGCAAAAAAGAGAGATTAAGATGCGGTTGGACTAATTAATTCAAAGGACTAACAGAGAAATAAAAGACCTATTGGGTGTAAAAGGCAAGGAAAAAGTAATATTAAGTCAATGGAAAGTGGAAATATACTTTTTAAAGTTTCTAATACTAGGAGAAAATATCATGTCATGTCTCAAAAATTAAGATTAAACAGTATTCAGAAAATTAATTAAATGTTAATTCAAAATTAAATATTTCAAAACAATTCAACTAAGAAAAAGTTTTCATAATAGTAAACAATTACTAAGAATAAAACATAACATAAATACTGGAATGGCAAATGTATGGCCAGCACTTCTAACAGTTTGGAGATAGGATAGCACAGAAAGTTCTAGTATGTTGAGGACATAGACAACATCCTTGACGCTTACTGGTGGCCAGGTGTCAGTTGTGGGACTGAGCTACTGCTGTTTCCTTGATAGCCACCCTGTAGATTTGTCCACACTCATGACCCATCAGCTGCAGGAGAAGTCCATTTGTGGAGTGTGCTGATAGAAATATTTTGCTGCTGTATACAAAAGAATAATTGGATGACTACTACTGTATACCTCTTTTTCTCCTGTGTTTAATTGTTTGCCCTATTTGGTGGATTTTTTCCCCTCTCCTTCATGGAGTTGTGGTCATTTTGATCTCTCTCTAGAGTATCTTTTAGTAGTCTGTTTGGGGTTAACTAGTTTACCTTCTTACACATTCTTTTTGTTGTTGTTGTTCTAATGTGAAATAAGATAATATTTAATTTTGTTCTTCATAGCTAATTTTTTTATATATATGCTTTAATGATTGTTTTTCTTTACCATTAGTTTTGGACAATTTCATTTTTGTGTATTTTGGTATTATTTTATTCAAATTTCTTTTGCAAAAGGTTCCCTTTTTTGGAAATGTGTTATAATTTCAAGTAAATTAAAAAACTTCAAATCTTTAAATATTTATTGCCTACTCCTTTCTACTTTGAGAATTCTAATTGTATGAATGTAAGTTTCTTGACTTTGGCACAGAGAATTATGATATATGACTGATCTGTAAATGCTTTCTTCTTTATTTTTATTTTATATAATTTTTATTGTTATATTCATTTAAGTTTGTAAATTATTTATAATGTGCAATCTATTATTGTCATGCTATGTATTTGTTTCTGAAATATTTCTCTAAAATTCACTCTGTATACATCTTGTATCTTTAACATTTCAATATTTGTCTATATTTTTAATATATTACATAATTATTAATTTTCAATAAAGTTAATGAGAAGAAAAAAACATTCAGTTGGAGAGAGGGTAAAAGCTGGGTTATACCAGTTGGAGAGAGGGTAAAAGCTGGGTTTTACAGTAGTAGTTTATCTTTGAAGAATCAAAAATTTTCTTTTTTTTTGGCAGAACCAGGGATTGTACTAAGGCCCTTGTGCTTGCCAGGCAAGTGCTTATTCTGCTGAGCTATCTCCCCAGCCCCTGAAGAATCAAAAACTGTATAGAACACATTCTCAGGGCCAGTCAAATAGGTCAGCTGTTTAAAACACCTGCAAGCAGATGCAGGGTGGGGGTTTTCATCCTTGGGCCTGCTGTGCCAGCCCTTTCCCTGGGGCACACTGAGCAGGCAGTTGAGACTGGGTGTGGTGTCGTGTGCCTGTAATCCCAGCTCTTGGAAGGCTATAAACAGGGTGATCACTATGAGTCTGATCTAGTAGTGAGACCCTGGACGTTCTCTAGACCCTTTCCTAAAACACACACACACACACACACACACACACACACACACACACACACACACAGAATATATTCCCCAAAATGAATGTAAGAAGAAAAATAGAAGGAAAGCTACAGAAGAGTTTAGGTAAAAGGAGGATTAACCTATCATTCCTAGTATTTCTACATCACAGCTAGGTTTTCAAGGCTTACTATGTTTAAGGCATTTATATCGCATGTTGGGAATATAACAATGGAAAAGTCATAAATTTGTGATCCAGCTAATGAAGTTTAGATGTTAAGATCTATCATTACACAGGCCCTTGTGAATCCTAGTAATAATAGGAAGGGAAAGACAGGTTTTAATCACAATACATTTCTAAGTAAAACTTGTGATAAACTTTCTAAAGAAGTCTCAGAAGACATGGAGCTTAATCTCTTAAGACAACGATAACACTATGACTCTTTTCACATCCTAAATAGATATACATATCTATATATAATTTGGGAATTTTCATTTCTATATTCTTCCTTTAATGAAGGCTTTCTAGATCTCATTAGTCTTATGACTCAAAAAGCCTAGTCTACCCTGGCTGCAGCCTTTTTCAGAGTCTTAGAAGGGAAGCAAATAAGTAAATAATTTCAGTGTAATACGACAAGTATTGTGATACAGGAAGATACATGATCCAGATGTGGAGGAAAAGATGGTAAAAGTCAGGGAAACTTGAACCTGAAAAATTACAATGATTAGCAGCATAAAACTAGGGAGGCTTGCAGGTTCTTTGTAAGATGGTGGTAGAAGTATCTTTGGACCAAACAGAAAATTAATAGTTTTTTGTTACCATAGAGACACCAATCCATTTCTAACATGATTTTACAGAAAATTATGAATTTGGACTAAAGGGCAAGAAAATCTTTTATGGTTTTCCTCCATCTGTTCTGCCTATTATAGAAAAGATCAAAGAATTAAATAAAACCTTGCCAGAAAGAAACAGAAGGCAATCCCAGATAAGGTTAGTGTATGAAAAACACTTAATTAAAGTAATGCTGTGAGAAAATAAGTCAGATAAATGGATTTTGTGTTTAATATGCAGAATGCTTTGAAATATAGCCATGTATCTTTAGTATTTTTTTATTTAATGCTCCCCCTAAAAAAAGAGTTCTCTTGGCCAATCTAGTTCTAAATATTTTAGATTTTAATATTATTTATTACAGCGTTCAGATTTTTTTAGTATATAGACTAAGACACGAGCATCCATCCTTATCCCTATTTGCCAGAGTTAGGTGTTTGCTTTTCTGTACCAATTTTCATCTGTGGATACAAACACAGAGCTAACTTTCAAAGCTACAAAATGGAGCCATGCTACACTGACTACCATCTTGCTTTCTGACCTAATCAATCATAGCCTTATTTTTGTGAGTATAGGTTAATTGGTCTTAGTTGTTTCTAATAGTTGCATTATTACCAGTATGACCTTAACTTCTAAAAATCACTATGAAATATATCTTAAACATTTGCAAAAACAGTTTGTGTGATGAACCCATTTGTTTCATTTATATTTTCATACACTCTTCTGCCCATTTATAGACATATTAAACTTGTTGCCAAGATTATTTATTTTCTAAACCAATGCAACAATAAATGTATTTGTAAATATTCCTTTATATACTTTTTCTCAAAACTTTGATCCCCAGTGAATATCAATGGGATATTCTCTGAAAATTCACCTGACAAAGAAGATGCCTGGCCTGTACTAGATTACAAGAGAAAAACTAACCAAAAACCTAAAATCTGGAAGTTAGTTGTTTTGTATAGCTAAGGGCTTAATTTTAATGAAAACCATTCATTAGAAATATACATTCTCAGATAACATAAACGCTAGCTTGCATGTTAAGCTAGTAAAATGAAACTTCAGAAGTATGTAGCTAGGACACTAATTGGAGACTATCAAGACTGGAACTTTATGACACCTTTGAAGGACGCTCTAAGTGTAATTATTGAAATATAAGTTTTTATATAGAGCCTATAAAAATTATGGAAATGTGAGCTATACTTGAGAGGGTCCAGATTGTATTCACATTTTATTGGTGTGAATTCTCTGAAGATTATCAGATGTTTGCATTATTCAAAGCTAGTTATAAAATAACATGCTTTATCAATAAAAAAAAAAAAAAAAAAAACTTTCACGTTTTTTCCTGGCTCAGAAAAAGAATGTATGCCTTTTTAAATTCCATGAAGTGTTAGGTGAAGGCTCCTGAATTATGGGCCTCACTTCTTTCCTAAAAGAGTTTAGAATTTTAATTCCTTGATTAACTATTCTGTGGTACAAAGTGTATTTTATTGGCAACCTAAATTATTGCATTAATTAGGTTGTGAAGTTGTAATGTCCCAGTTGGTGAATTTTGAAAAAAGAACAAATGAAAAAGGCATTACTAAAGAAGAATCACTTTTCTTGGAATTGAATTGGATGCAGGAGATAAGGGATTTAAAAAAATAGAAGCTGAACTTCTTTTTTAAGATGGATGACAAAGAGGATAATGGTATAGTCAGCAGAAAAGATTTCTGAGAAGGAAAATGAATTTTGAGGGATGATAGATTTAGTTATATATATATATATATATATATATATATATATATATATATATTTTTTTTTTTTTTTTTTTTTTTTTTTTTTTTTTTTTTTTTTTTTTTTGATATTATGGCCAGCTCAGCCTGCTCTGGGGGTGGGGCTGGCACAGCATGTGGTGCTGGAGATCAAACCATGGTCCCTGTGGTTACCTAAGCTTACCTAAGCAGGTACTTTAGACTGCTAAGCCATCTTGTCAGCCCATATTCAGTTCTGATTATTCTCCTTTTGTGGTTCAGAAGATTCTTGGAGTCGTGTATAAATAACAGTTGTTGGCTGAATGTATTATTTTGTAGTAGTAGAGATGGAACGCAGAGCCTTCACACTGAGCTATATCCTCAGATACTAGACCTTTTTTTGAAACAAGGTTCTCATAGTAGTTGATTGTGTCAACTTGAAAAGTTAAAAGCTTAACTAAATGGGCTCAAGAGTTCCACACCCTATAGTGTAGAAGCCCCACCCTAGAGTGACTCATCACTTTAAAAGATATAAAAGGGTATTGAGGAACAATGGAGCATTCCAGTCATTGGAGGTGCTCAGGTCTTCTCAGTCAGCTTCGACGTGGTCTTCTGGCTTCTAGTGCTGACTCTTTGGCCTCCTTGAGTCCTTCAGCCTTCTGGTGTAGTCTCATCAGCTTTTCATCACAGACCCATCGACCTCTGTGTACAGACTTTGATGAAACGCTGCAGTGAGTGCCAACCATTGGACTAAATCCTTCAGTTTCCAGTGTGCTCGCCCTCATAAGCCAATCTTATATTCTTATACATTGATACATTTTCTGTTATAGCTGTTCCTCTAGTAAAACTCTGACTGAGACAGTCTTGATAAATTGAGCACACTTTATATAGAGTCTAGGCTAAAGTCACTTACGCAAGTCATCCATTGGCAGCATCTTTAAAAGAACTCAAGTAAAGGAGTTGATTTGGGAATATGTCCTGCTCAGCATGCAGAATGGTACTATGAGACTGAAAAGAACTTGTCATAGGTGAGAGGGTCTAAAGCAGAGGACAGAGGAGATTGTCAGCATTTTCTTGTGTTCTTCATAGTGACTCCACTATTAAAAGAAAAGCAAATATCCTCGATTTTCCTACTTCAATAAATGGCTACAATGAGTTGAGGAACTACTGATTTAGGATGAGTTAGTTTTACAATTATTTTATAATTAAATACCATCCCCAAGATGTAAGGAACTCTACTTTTCTATAAAGATGTTTATCTTATTGAGCACCTAATTCATGTCATGTGCCTCAACAAGACAAGGTAGAAGGGAACAGTGAAGAAGTGGCAAGAAAATTAAAAAAAAAAAAAAAAAAAAAGAACCCTGAGAGCCATCACATCAGTGAGCACGATTTTTTGGAACCATATATGTTATGTGACAGGGACATGTGAACTGACATAGCAAGTACTTGCTACATGGTATAATGGAACAACCCTTAAATGTCATAGCAGAAACATGCAATGATATGTATTTTTCTGAACAGGAAACTAAGGCTTAGTGCAAAAATACCAATGTGTAAGAGAACTGATGTGTTAGGTGTCTAACTTAAAATAAGATTTTTGTAATCCAGTGAATAGGAATTGGGTAGAAGTTTAAAGATATAAAAATAACAAATATGGGCTGAGGCAGGAGGATCGGTATGAGTTCGACACCAAGTTGGGCTACAAAAGTGAGCTCAAGGCCAGCCTAAAGTACATAGTGAGACCCTGTCTCCAAAACACAAAAGTAAATAAATAAATAACAAATATACAATGGTAAATGTCTTTTATCCATCTGAACTTAAGTTTTTCATTATTTGTTTTACCACACCACCCAAAAAATTGCAGAAGTTTAAAAATTGATGTGTGTTTAGAAGTTTATTATATTCTATGTACCATTTTATGTTAAAATTTTCTATAAGTTTGAAAATTATTAATCTTTGAAAGTCAATTTAAATGTTTGCAAAGTCTCTTCTGAAGCATGAGATTAGGGACTTAGAACATCTATAAAACAGCCTAATGACTGGAGAAATACTGTATCCATTTAACCAAGTTGTGAATACGAGATTAACATTATTATAATACATTCTTTTTTGGGGGAAAAAGGGTCTGCAGGATGTTCAGGGTCTCACTACTAGATTGGTCTTGTAGTGATCCACCTGTTTACAGGTCCCCAAGAGCTGGGATTACAGGTGCACACCACCATGTCCAGTCTCAATTGCTCTCTCAGTGCCCCCCGAGGCTGGCATGGCAGGCCTGGGGATTGAACTCCTGGCCCCTACACTTGTTTGCAGGCACTTTAATCCACTTAGCTATTTGAACAGCCCTCATAATACATTCTCAGTTTTAATATTTACTGTTTTAGTAACATTCACAACATTTAATATTCACTGTTTAGTGACATTCATACATATATATATATATATATATATATATAGTTATATATATATATATATATTTATATATATATTTATTTATATATTTTACAGGGTCTGCAGAATCTCACTATACAGATTGAACTTGTAATTATCTGCCTGTTTTCAACCTCCCAAGTGCTGGGATTACACATATGCACCACGATGCCCAGTCTCAGTCCCAGGCTCAGTGTTCCCCCAGGGCTGGGCTGGCATGGTCCACCTGGGATTGTCTCTGTGCCTGCCTAAGCAGGTGCTTTAGTCTGCTGAGCTATTTGGCCAGCCCTATATTTTTTTAAGTAAGTCTTATCATTCACCTTTTACAGAGAGCTGCTATGGCTTGCCTATAGTCTCTTTCCTGTAGTAAGTAAAAGGTGAAGATAGTTTCTAAATACAAGTTTTTGGATTCCAGATGCAAGTCTGACACCTGAATTTCTTAAGTGGTGTTATTTTGATAGTGATGTCACCATGATATCTCCACCAGTGTTCCAGGGCTCTAAAACAAAATCATATTTCTAATACAGATTTTCTTTTTCTTCTTTGTTATGCCTAGTTACAATATTTCTAACTATCCTTTTTCTTTTTTATTATTTTCAACTAATATTAATTATAAAATTTTACCACTAAATGCATATAATTTTCGGAAGACTCTCATGATTATTACTGGGTATCTAAATTTCAATTTTTAAAATCTCAGTAATTCTTTTTCATGTTACCTAAATGAAACAATATTTCCTGCTTAAGTATGTACTACTTTTACTTTACTCTATAGATTTATAATCAAAAGTTATTTTGTCAAAAACTTTTAAAATATAACTTTTCCTTTATTATTAATAACTCATCTACTTTCCATCTTTTTCTCTTCTTATCTTTTAGTTACTTGAGTTACTTTCCAATATTATACTCAAAGTAGTGAGGCCAAGCTTACATGCTCTGTCAGCCCCAACCCCAGGGCACTGAGGGGCCACTGAGTCCGGGTTGGGATTAGGCCTGAAATCACAGCAGTAAGGAGGCTGAAACAGGAGGATCACGAGTCTAAGCTGCATAGTGAAACCCTGTACCAAATATATTTTTAAAAGTAAATAAATAAAATAAGGAAAAGCTTTCCTATATTTTGCATTTAATTCATAGAAATTACTGTATAATATATACCTATTTTAAGAATTAACATTATATTTTTGCTAGGTCCTAAAGCATATGTATATATTGCTCTTTCTGGCAAAATGAGCCTTTAAAAAATTCCACCCTGCATAGGATATTAGTAATGAAATGAACTAACACTGTATCTTCTGCTTTACTATATTGAGAAGGATAAGTTTTTCATAGCCTGAATTTAATCTCAAGAACAAACTGAAGGATGCTTGAAAAATAAATGGTTTAAAAAACTTTTTAAAACATCAATATCATATACAGTACTCTGTAGAACTGTTGTCAGTGTCAGCCATCTGGATGAGTCATGGCCATTGCTTGACCAATTTGCTCTCTGTGAAAGCCTGAGAGAATGTTTGCTCTCTAGGTGACTCTTAGGTACACTATATATCTTTAGTTCCTTTCCTCTGTAATCCCATAATCTTCTTGAACAGAAAATTTGGGAAACCACTGAGTTATAGGATGTTATACCACAGGTTCTCTTATGTCCTGAGTCCTCACTGACCTTGAAGGGCTAGGACCAAAATGTTGGCTATTCTTGTAGCCCTTCTTTTTCTCCAATTTTTGGTCTGTAAACTTATGTTCTTAACCCTCCAGAAGAAAAGCTTAGTGGTACTATAATTCTGTAACATAGGTACTTGAGCTTACCCTGAGGGAATTTGACTGACTTTGGGAGATACAAAAAAAAGTTCCGTGTTTTGTTATACAGGCCTGGCTTTAACTTGCCCTTAACCACCCAGCAGGAAATTTTAACCATGAGGCATAAAGCATAAAGCTAGATTAGTATGTTGAGCTGTAAAAGGCTTAAATCAACAGCTTCCATCATTTCCAGTTTTGCCAATAACCCACTGTGATTATGAAGCTTTGGGCTATGTATACAATGACTTTCTCTTAGTTCAATGAGTAGAAACTTTTTGTACCAATAATGATTAGAAAAACTATCACATCTATACCCTGTGCTTTGTATAACTATACCCTGTGCTTTGTATAACTATTAGGAGGACAACAATATGCATTGTATCAAATACTGGAAGTATACTACGAATGTGTTTCAAGACTGTCACATTGTTTTTCTTATTAAATGCAATAAAAAGGGGGTCTGGGGAGAGAGCTCAGTGGTACATGTGCCTGCTGGGCAAGTGCAAGATTGTGAGTTTGAATTGTGGTCCCACAAAAAATAAATAAATAAATAAAAATAGATGCAATAAAAAATATCAATATCATAAAAAAGATGAAGATAAGTGAGATTAAATGAGAAATAGTTATAAAAATTAACTGTGATGTGTGATACCATTTCATCAATAAAAATTCTTTATGAAGAACTTCCACTGGCATTATTAGCAAAATATAAGAAAGTTCTATAAATTAGATGTTGCTATATTAATGTTATTTTTATTTTGATCACTTTTTCATAATTATCTTTGATCTTAAGAAAATATGAAATTATTTAGGAATTAAGGAAAAATCCTTCATAAATGCTATAGTTCTTGAAACTCTACAAGTAGAGCGTGCTGTAGCAGCCTGCCTCGGGATTCCCCAAAACTACTCCCAGCTTCCTGCTGTTAGGGCTCAGCAGCCTTGGCTTCCCTTTGTTTCTCAGGCGTCCCAGGCTTGTTTATTCCAAAGCCTTTGCGTTTTCTCTGCCTCCAGCTTCTCCCAGGTCTGCACTTGGCTAGTTTCTTGCCTTTTTGGGCCCTGGCTCAAATGTGACACTTCAACACCTCACCTCAGGGCAGCATTCTGGGGCTTTTCAAACAAAAGTAATTCTCAATTACATTAACCTGTTGTCTTGTCTTCATGGGATTTATTATCGTCTGACTTTATCTTGTTTATTTATTATCTGTCACCTCCTTCACATCCAAGTCTTTTTGACACATTGAGACTATAGGTCAATTGAAAGCAGGACCTTGTTTGTCTTGATTACTGTTATGAATTTATTGTCTAGAACAATACTTGGCATGTAGTGCTTGGTAGTATTTGCTGAATGAATATTCACATATGTAGAAGAACAGCAGAAGCAAATAAGTCAGTTAGAAGTGAAGTTCTGAATACCTAAAAAATATTTAATTCTGTTACTCAATTGATTTTACAATAGAGAGTGCCTGTGACCCAAGAAGAATTTATATGTAAAATACAGTCTTCTGTAATGGTAGCCATGACTTATTATTTTCTACCTAGAACAAGGGTCTGAATTAATAAGACATGTAAAGATGTAGAAGAATATAAACTCCAAACTTAACAAGTATGATAATTAAAGGGAACATCTGAAATCCAAAAGATTCAGGACTACTAATGGAGCAGTAGATATGTCCCTGAAAGGGAAAGGGTCTCCAGGCTAAAGGAAATAGGACATCCATGTACTTTGAGTACAGCCCATTGGCCTAAGGGCTCATCCTAATGAAAAATTGCACATTCCAACTTATTTGTGTCCGTGGAAGAGGCATGTCATTATTACTTTGCCACATTTTGAGATGTGCTAGAGAAGAGCTAAGGCAAGCATTTGTTTAATAAAGAGACTAAGTAACAGCATTCCTCATTTCATCTTCTTCCGACCTTTTCAAAACCTTCCTTCTTTTTGAGGCTCTATTTACTTCATATTAAATGTCTCTCTGAGTAAATTCTTTGGGTAAAGGCCACTCTTTATGATGTTCTTGCTAATGCAAGACTTTGGAGCTATCCATAAATGACAAGTCTCCTTTTTGCAATTGGTTGGAGCAATAACCACCACTCTGACCCCTGGGTAGCAGGAACCAGTTCCCATTCTTCATTTCTTGTAGGAATTTGTATGGAGCTGGGCTTCATTAGACTCTTTTAAATGCGTAAAAATGCCAACCACACTTCACAGACATGATGTTTTCAGGCACTTGTAAGTTCAAAAATACTCTTTATTCTTTCCAACTCCATAAGAAGGCTGTTTCCCCATGGAGACCTAGCCACAAAGCAAGTTTGAAGTTTTCTTTTGTTTGGCTTATGGGAAGTCATTGGTGAATTCAGGATGGGGGAGTGCAGGAAAGAAAGCTGAAATTGTCCCCATTTAATTCTTCTGTATGTTGAAAGGGATCGCACAGGTTTTGCTTAGATTTAAACAAATATAGACACTGATACTATTTTGCCTTGATGGTTAAAAAAATAAAGTAGCTACAAATTGTATTATTGACTGAAAAGAAAACTGTTTTGGACTGGTTGATAGGACTATATTCTAGTAGAAATACATATGTACCTGAAAAAACAGGAATAGAATTTGACGTATTTCAACATTTAGTTGTACATAGCTGTCATAGCATGAAAAAAATATGTGAAATAGGACTTTTTGAAGGGAGTGTTGTCATTCTATACACATAAGAAAATAGGCAGAAAACTTGAACTAGTAATTAAATAACAGAAAGAATAATTCAGCAGGGGGAATACCGAATTAAATATCAGACAACTTATATCCATGGCTGTTTCTGTCTGGCCGTTCAATGTCCCATAAAGCTTGCAATTTCTTATACCTAGGTTCAAACATTAATTCCATGGGTGTTATAATGTGAAAGATACCTACTAAATTATTTTGGGAAGAAGTGCTACAATACTGAGCAAGTAAAGGGTCAATTAGCTAGGTAGAAATAGATCTGCAACAAAATTCCATTCTTTTACATAGGTAATTTTTCTGAGAAGCAGTTGCCATTTAGCAGCTATTTTAGTCAAATATGTGAAACTTAAACATAATGTAAATGAACCCATATTTGGGAAGTTATTCTTTGTAAGAAAAAGTTCACCTATTTTTTTCTCCTATCACAGCATATATGCTAAATATATAGTCTGCATTTACTGCTTCAACTCACAGCACATTTGTTTGCAACACCAGGTCACTTGGAGTCTAATCCATCTATCCTTCCTTCTCTCTCTCTCTCTCTCTCTCTCTCTCTCTCTCTCTCTCTCTCTCTCTCCCTCTCTCCCTCTCTTCTCTTCTCCTTCCCTCCTTCCTCTTTTTGAGACTGAAGTTTACTATGTACTTCAGGCTGGCTTGAACTCACATTGTAGCCCATGCTGGCCTCAGTTTTGAAGCAATCCTTCTGTCTCAGCCTCCTGAGTTCAGGGAATAAAGGTGTGTGCCCCCATGCCCCCCATTTTAGTAGTTTTCTTGAGGCTCATTAGATACCATTTGATGGCCAAGTGCAGCAGCAGCCTTTTGTTAAGGCTTCACATTGAATATTTGCAATAGCATACTATTTGCTCCCTTTTCTGGGTTCTAATGTTCACTCTACATCTCAGTCAATTTCAGCATTCATTATGACTTCATGATCTAAAAGGAAAACCATCATATGTTGTGGAAAAATAGTATAACATAAAACATGTTATATGTAATTATTGAAGCATGAAATAACTTCTTTCGTTCTGTGACAACAAAAACTTAGATGTTTGGTGATAGAAACTCAGAAAAGAGGAGCTATGAGTGCCATCTTGTGGCAAGGTGTGCCCTGCCGCATCTAATGGCTGAACTTCACCTCCCACCCCACATATCTTAGTGTGTTCCGCCTGCCATTTGGCACTGAAAGTCACTCTGTTTTAAAATTATTCTTTGAAAACCCTTATTTTCAGAGTCACTGCAGTAATTCTTAGTCTTCATATTCTTTTATTGACTCTCTGCAGTTTTTAAGACTCAGTGTTCTATCGCCTTATTTTGAAAACTCCCTTAAATTTCACTGCTATTAGTTCATCTTGGTTCTTTGGTCACTCTTCGACTTGTTAGGTGTTCTTGACAATTCTTCTCTTCTGACAACTGTAGCTTTACCCTGATTCATCCTTTAGTAGAGTTGCTAAATAAAGAAAAGAAGCCCAGTTAAATACCAAATTTAAGTAATAACAAATAATCTTTTAATATAATTGTGACTCATATAGTGTGAGACATATTGACATTGATAAGACATTTGTTTTTTATATGAAATTCAAACTTAATCAGGCATCTTGTGTTTGTGCTTTCTAGCCATTTACTTTGTCTTCTTTCCCTGTTTGCAGTAGATATGGAAGTATACTGTTAGGTTTCCTCTCATAAAATACTTCCTGCTCAAATATGTGGAGTAAGATCTGTAGACAACAGTTCCTTAGGTATGCATGAAGCCATCTCTCTCAAAGAAGCCATATCACAGCAAAGATAGAATAGTCAGCCTCCCCCATTTTTACTTGGTTTAATCCTAGAATGTGCTGAGGCACATTATGCCAGCCAACCAAACACAATAAAGATGATCACATATCAGCTGTGCACGTGGACAGATGTGTTTCTGCAATTTGAATTGCAACTCTATGATGGAATAGTTTCAGACTGAACTAAAGGAAGAAAAAGAAAGAAAGAATGTTCTCTCAGCTTTATTTAATACATTAATGTTATCAAGGTTGTGTGCTGCATTTCTGTTTAGTTTTCAACATATGAAAAGAGAATCGGGATTCTTACCATCTCTTCCCTGCTCTTCCACAAGATTCGTTGAATTTCCTTCACAGGTGGAAGCCTAGGTTACGGACAGCACTACAAGGTGTTTTATTTGGCACTTGTGAATTGTGTTACCAAAAATCCCGCCTATTTCTAAAACTCTTAGATGATGTCAGAAGAATATTTATGAAATGGTAATACTTTTTCAGTGATATGAAGGAAATGGAGCAGTGCAAGAGGAAAAGAGAAAGCCTGATTATTTCTTGCAAGCAAAGAGAACACTAAGCCTAGCAGGGAAGGCTGAGTGTTTAGCTATCAATAACTGTTACTCACTTGACATTTTCCAGATCTCGGTTTAGGGAAGGCAACACCTGATTTCACTTAAAGTTGTAGCATCTGTCCTACTGCTTTCCCTTGACCAGCCCCATGCCTCACCTGCTAGTACCAGGAGGACAAAAGGAAAGACACACACATTTGGGGGGGAAGTGGGTGGTGAGGGAGAACCTCTTGAGAGCTAGCGCTAGAGTTCTACTCTGAATGTGCAGCTGTCTGCAGAGGTTTCTCTCACGTGCAGTTAACACAGTGTATTCCAGTACCAAGAAGAAAGACAGAATGAGAGAGCTGGCATTGTTTTTCTGTCATAATTCAAGGTTTGTTGTTGTTGTTGTTATTGTGGTGGCGGTGGTGGTTTTAATAGCAATGACTCTAGCTTCTGTTTTCTTATACTATCAAAGCATTGCTCTATGTGTGGGACAAAAAAGAATTTTTTTGTCTGAATATTTTATTAGCCTTGCTAAGGAAAACTACAAAAGATGATTAGGACAGTAATGCTCAGTTGTTTTGTTTTCTGCCATATTTTGCTCCTATCTTCTCTACCATCACTGCATACATGTGAGTACACACACATACATGTATATATGTATGCAGGAATGTACTAATGTATATGCAGGAATATGTAAACATATGGAGATGCCTATCTGTCATAGATAAACAGATAGATAGATAGATAGATAGATCAATAGATAGATAAATTTTCGGATGAAAAAATCTCTAGGAAGAAAAAATGCCCAGAATTGTGGCCGACGTGGAGAACTTTGAATGAATAGAAATGTTTTGATGCAGTTTTTGTCAGTACATGTTTGTGGTGTGCAATGTTTACATTCATTGTGGGGAATAGTACACAGCATTTCAATTCCTTTTTATTTTCCTCTTTCTTTACCCTCCTCATTCATCATCTCATGATTTCCTTCTCTTTTTTATCTTATATGCATTTCCAATATATAATATTTACTTTCCTTGCATGGAGTTGGTACAAACACATAGCACCTGTAGTTCGTTTTTTCATCCTCTTTTATTCTCATTCTTTGTCCCTTCCTCCATCTCTTGTTCCCTCTCATCTTTTGAAAGGTCTACCTCCATATTTCCTATAATCTTTTATTTTACTTTTCATTTATACTTTGGGTTTCTCATAGAAGAGAAACCATGTGATATTTAAACCATGAGACATTTAAAGCATGTGATATCTAAACTTGTGATTTATTAAGCAACATTACATTCTCAAGGTGCATACATTTTCATACAAATGGCTCAAGATTACCTTTATGAAAGAATAGTACTCCATTGTATATAAAAACCCATTTTCTTTTTTTCTTGTCTTTCTGGTTTATTTTTTATTTTTTTTTTTTATTGCATCTGGGGAACTGGGGCCCGCTCAGATGGTGCCTCTGGCATGTGAGGCCAAGGATTGAACTCAGGTCTTTGTACTTTCCAGGTCGGTGCTTATTCCTCTGAGTTATCTCTCCAAGGTCCTCTGTTTTAATTTATTTTAAAGAAAATATAATAATTGATATGACACTAGGAATGGTACAAATTTAGAAGACCAGGATAAGGACAGGCATAGCGGCATATGCCTGTAATCCCAGAACTTGGGAGGGGGATCAGTGTGAGTTCAAGAGCAGCCTGGGCTACAAAAGTGAGCTCAAGGCCAGCCTGAACTGCATAGTGAGACCCTGTCTCAAAAAAACAAAAAGACCAGGATGAGAGGCATTCAACCATAAGTTCTGTTGTATACATTGCTGTCCTTGATATTGTTGCTCAGACCACAGGTAGCAGCACACAGTTAGTCAAGGTGAAAATTCTAAACATTAGATGCTATTTTTGAAAAACTGATGGAAATTATTAGTACAATCAACTCAGCCATCCTGTTGCATATTTTCTCTCCTTTTTCTGTCTTTTCTCCTTTCATCTTTGTTATTCAATCTTTAAGTTCAGTTTCCTTCTTGTTTTACTATATCTACTATACTCTTTGGGTTTTATTTATTCTTTCATGTTCTTACACTAGGGAGATAATTTGATATACATGTAGATCTTATTTATTTCACTTATGAATATACCCTCTCATTGTATCCACTTATATATAAAAGTTTCTAGTTTGTCTTTGTTTATAGCTGAGTAGTACTCTATTGTATAGAAATGCCATATCTTTTTCATCCATTCCTATTAAACAAAATAATATGAATTTCATAGGATTTGTTATATTGTATAGTGTTTTCTTCAAATTAGCTGTCCATATTACTAGATATATGCATGCAAAATTGGAAGAAGACAAAAAATATATATGAAAGAAAAGGGAAAAAGCATTGATAAAAGAGGACAAAATAAATTAAACATTAACTACTCTTTTCCATAAATCAGTAGAAATCCACAGTATAGTTGTCTAAATCATCCTGCTTATATACATAGATACACCTCTTTCCCCCACTCCCTCTCCTGTCCTCAACTTAGTAATTCCTTTGCTAGTAGATTTTTTGCTACATTTTCAATTTTGTTTCCTGTTATTGGGTTATTCAGAGTTTATATATCTTCTTGACTCAGTTTGGCATTTCATATGTATTTAGGAATCTACCCATTTCCTCTGTGAGAATAAAGATTTTGGAGGTATGTATTAATAATCTTCTGAGTTTCTCTAGGGTCTGTTATGATTTTGCCATTTTCATTCCTTATTGCATACATTTGCATTTTTCTTTTCAAAATAAGGTTATCTATGTCTTTATCAATTTTTTTTCAAAGAACCAACTCTTGATTCATTAATTCTTTGTATTGTTTTCTTCAGCTCCATTGCATTAATTTCTGCTCTAGTCTTTATAATTTCAACCTTTGCGGTTTGGGCTTTACTTATGTTTTCCTAGGACCTTGAGGTGCAGCATAAAATCATTTAATTGGGTTGTTCTGTTTTCCTAATCTGCAAATTTTCTGCTATAAATTTCCCTCTTATGGCGGCTTTCATTGTATCTCATAGATTCTGGTAAGTTGTATCTGTATTTTCATTTTATGGGTAATTACTTTTTAAATTTCTTCTTTAATCTCATTTGTAACCCACTGGTGGTTTGGGAGGTTGTTATTTAATTTCTATGTGTTTATGGAATTTTTTATGTTTTTCTGTCAATAATTTTCTGTTTTATTGCACTATTCTCAGGTAATGTGAATGGGATAATTTCAGTGCATTTACATATAATTAAGCATGCTTTATGTGCTAGTAGTATATGGTCTATTTTGAGCAATGTCCCATGTGCAACTGAAAAGAACGTGTATTTTGTTGTTTCTCAGTGAAAAAGTCTGTAAAGGTCTACTAAGTTCCTTTCTTCATAAGTTTGGCTTAGTTTTGTTATTTCTTTGTTGATTTTTTGCCTTGTTGATCTATCTCTTTGTAACAGTGACATGTTAAAGTCCTCATTACATTTTTTAGTAGGACAGTTACAATAATACATTTCATTGTTGTCTTTGTAGTGTTTGCTCAGAATACAAGATGCAGACTTGATGTCTTGTATGAACACCATTAGTACAAATCTTTCTTCTCATTGACTAAGAGATAGTAGTTGTACGTACAGTTCAATAGTCCATAGTAGAAGTAGGTTATCAGCAGAGCTGACAATGTCAGAAGCTGTTAACTTGAGCCTTTTACAACTCAGTATATTAATATGGCTTTCCTTTTTATACCTCATGATTAGACTCTTCTGCTGGATGGTTAGGACCAAGGTAAAGCAAAACCTATATAACAAAAAATGTGACTTTTCTAGCTGACAAAGTCAGTCAAATCCCCTCAGGATTTACTCTGCAACCATGTATAGTTGTTTGTAGAACTTTTTGTCATTGTCAGCTATCTGGAATACTCACTGCTATTGCTTGACTAATTTGCTCTGTGTGAAAGCCTGAGAGAATGTTTTCTCTCTAGGTCACTGGTTCTCCACCTTTCTAATGCCGTGACCCCACAATACAGTTCCTCATGTTGTGGTGACCCCAAAGCAAAAAAATAATTTTGGTGGCTACTTCAAAACTGTAATTTTGCTACAGTTATGATTCGAAATGTAAATACCTGATATGCATTATGCATTCTCATTGCTACAAATCATACGTAATTTAAACATAGTGATTAATCCCAAAAACACTAATTATATGTTGAGAAATATTTATTACTAATTCCAATAAATAACATTTCACAATGGCATAGCATGGGTTTAAATATAACAACAATTTCAAATAAATAACATTTTCTAATGGCTTTTAGTGACCCCTGTGTTTTGGTCGTTTGACCCCCACTGGGGTCGCAACCCACAGGTTGAGAACCACTGCTCTAGGTGACTCTCCTTAGGCACTCTATACATCATTGGTCACTTTCCCCTGTAGCCTTATAATCTCCTTGAACAGAAAATTTGGGACATCACTGAGTTATAGGATATTACATAGATGTCTCTTATGTTCTAAGTCCTCACTGATCTTGAAGGACCAAAGCCAAAATGTTGGTTATCCTTGTAGCCCTTCTTTTTCTCTAATTTTTTGGTCTGCCAACTTACTTAAGTTGTTAACCCTCCAGAAAAGAAGCTTAATGATATAATTTTCCATAGCATAGACAGTTGAGCTTAACATCACTATCTTTCTGAATGTCAAACACCTTAGACATAACATGGAACATGTATTTTCCATAAATCGTTGATATTCTAAATTTTAAATCTGTATAGAATGTGAAATAAATTGTACAGCCTGTTACAATTGTATTATTGCTCATTTGATTTTTGATTTCAGTTAAAATTTGTGTTACATAGGTGAGTGCTCCTACATTGGATGCATATATATTTATAGTTGTTATTTCTTCCTCTTACAGTTTTCCACTAACAAGCATGTAGTAACGTTCTTTATCTCTTTGAATGTTTTTGTTTTGAAGTTGATATTGTCACCAGCCAGAATGGCTACCCCTGATTTTTTCTGGTTTCCTCTGACACGGAATATTGTCCCTATCCTTTGATTTTCAGTCTGTGAATTTCCTTTTGAGTTAAAGGTATTTCTTGTATCCAGAATAGTGTTGAATTTGGATTGTTAATCCACTCTGCTAGTCTTTTTCTTTTGATTGGTCATTTGCGGACATTTACATTGATGGTTATAACTGATTTGTATTGGCTTATCTTTTTCATGCGGTTATTTTACTATGAGTTTGCACTATATCCCTCTTTTTAATTAGTTGCTCTGTTTGGTAGTTCTTTTCTCTTGTTCTTGAAGCTGTGGTTGTTTCTATCTCTTTCTAGAATATCTGTCCTTGCTATTTGTAGGGTTGATTTGATGGTCATGAATTTCTTTAGCTGTTCTTTGCGATGATCAATTTGTTTGCAGGACATATCAACCTGCGTTGGATTATCTTCTTTCAGGATCTGAAATACTTTACTCTAAACTCTTTTTGACTTGATGGGTTGTATTGAGATGTCTACTGTGATTCTGATGGACTTTCCATTATAGGTGATATGTTTTCCTCTCTAGCAGCTTTTAAGATTCAATTCTTTTGCGGAATCTGGAAGCTTGATTTTTTTTTTTTTTTTTTTTTTTTTTTGTGGGATCGGTGTTCAAACTCACGACCTTGCACTTGCCCAGCAGGCACTTGTGCCTCAAAGCTATCTCCCCAGCTCCCTATTTTATTTTATTTTATTTTTATTTTTTTCTTGTTTCAGAACTTTTGTTTGTTTCCTTTATTTATTTTTATGGCCGGCTCAGCCTGCCCTGAGGGCAGGGCTGGCGCAGCATGTGGTGCCGGGGATCGAACTGCGGTCCCTGCAGCCGCCTGCGGGTGCTTTAGACCACTGAGCCATCCTACCGGGCCTGGAAGCTTGATTAATATTTGTCTAGGCATAGATGTATTTTGATTACAGCAATTGGAGTTCTATATGCCTTACTGTATGTCAGATTTTTTTCCCATGCTTGGGAAATTTTCTGCAGTTATTCTGCAAATAGTCTTTTTCATGTCATTTGTGTTTACTCCTGCTATTTCATTGACCCCTATTTTTTCTTATATTGTTTTCTTTGCATTGCCTTATAGCTGCTGAATTGTTATTTCTTGGTTCCTTGTTAGTTTAAAGAGATTTTTTCCTTTAATATTCATTAGATGTACCACTTTCTTCAAGGTCTGAAAGTCTTCAGCTTTGTTCAAGCAGCTTTGGCAGCTTTCAATGGAATTCTTAATTTTCTGGATATCTTTTTGTATCTGTTTCACACATTTTAATTCTTTCTTCTATTATTTGTTCAGTTGTTCCATCATTTTTCTATTCTTTATTTTTTAATTTATGTCATCTTTAACCGTGCTTAGTAGTTCTTTCAAGATTGTTGTCATTTCTTTTTTCACTTGAGATACTATTTCTAATCTTATTCCTTCTATAGCCTGATGTATTTTCTTTACTTCAGTTGCTATCGTGTGAGAAATTCAGATGTGTGACTTCCACATTCTTCTATGTCCTTGTCTCTTGGACTTGTTCTGCTGGACTGGAGGACTGAGGTTGCCTTTTGCAACCTGTGCTTTGGCATTTCTGAGGCTCCCAGTGATATCCCAGCTCAGCAGTGGTAGGAGATGGAAGCCACATGGGTCACTAAACTTCCCACTACAGTAGGAGAGCAGGGTAGGACTCACCAAGATTCTCACTACTAGTATGGGTGACTGGCCAGTGCTCAACAGCCCTTCTGTGCAGGTGGTGTGTGTAGGCCTGGTTGACCAGAATCCTGAGTCTTCCTGCTGTCCTTCTAAGTTCTCAGATGTTTAGATTTGGGGCTAGCACAGCTGTCACACCTATGACCTGGAGTCCACAGGTTGCAGCCCACCAAATCCTGCAGGCTTCCCAGAGTCTTTGGAGGTCTCAAAAACACGCATTTAGTTTGTTTTGGTACTGGGGATCAAACTCAAGACCTGAAGCTTGCCATGCAGGCACTTATGCCACTGAGCTATCTTCCTGGCCCACTATCCATTCATCTGTTCATGGACTTATTTGCTGTTTTGGGAATAAAGATAATGTTATCTTCCAGAAATAACTTTGGGACAGAGTACTCATTCATTTTCAATTTCTTTGAAAAAGCTTGCGGAGTACTGATGTGAGAATTTCCCTGAAGATTCTGTAGAATTTGTCAGTGAACCTATCCAGACCTGGGCTTTACTTGGTTGTTTTTTGTTTTTTTTTTTTTTTTAAATTTCTGTTTCAGCTTGATTAGATTAATCAGGTTGTTTTAAATCTTTTTGGTTCAATTTAGTAATTTGTGTGATCTAGGAATCTATTTTTTCTGAATTGTCTAATTTCATACTAGTTTTCATTGATGGGGTCTTTCTCTACTTTTTTTTGCTTAGTTTGGCTGTGTTTATTTTGTTTATGCTTTTGAAAAACCAGCTATTCATTGTTTCATTAATCTTTACATAATAAGCTTTTTAGTCTCAGCTTCATTGATTTCTGCTCTGATCTTTATAATTTCCTCCCTTATAATAACTTTGGTTAGGATTATTTTTTTCTAGGAATTTCAGCTGCATTGTTAGGTTATGTGGGTGCTTGTTCTCTTTTTATGATGTGGGCATTCATAGCTACAAACCTTCTGTAGGGTCTGTTTTCATTGTGTCTGATAAATTCTAGCAGGTTGTACTGACCTCTTCATTTAGTACTAGAAACTATCTCATTTATTTCTTGTTTCTTCTATAGCCAATTGTATATTTCACAGTATACAGCTTCCTTACCATGCTTTTGTATGATTTCTAATTTTTCTTTTGCCATTGATTTCTGGTTTTATTGTACTATGATCTGATAATACGCATGGCATAATTTCATTTCTTTTACATTAAGTTTGCTTTACTGTCTACTATGTGTCCTATTTTGGCAAAAGTTCTAACTACTGCTGTCAGGTGTATATTCTGTTACTGAATGGAGCACTTTGTAGATATTGACTAAGTCCATTTGTTTGAAAGTTTTAACTCTAATATTTCTTTGTTCATTTTATGTCTAGTTCATCTGTGTATTTGTGATAGATGTTGAGATTTCCAACTATAATTGTGTTTGTGTTTATCTGATCTATTATGGTGAGTAGTACTTGTTTTATAAAGTTGGGTGTGCTGTTTTGTAGTGCATATATCTTAGTAATTTTCATCTCTTCCCATTTGTTCCTTTAACCAATGTGTAGTGATTTTCTTTCTTTCTTTTGATTAGATTTGACTCAAAGTCCACTATCTGAATATAGGATAACTGCACCTGCTTTATGGTCTGGGGTGTTCCTTTTGCACAAAGTATTGTTTTCTACCCTATGATTCTTAGTCTATGTTTTTCTTTTGCAATTAACTGTTTCTTTGTTTTTCTTCTGCAATTAACTATGCTTCTTGTATACAGTATACCACTGAATTTCATTTCTCGGTCTGTTTTGGCAGTCTATGTCTTTCAGATGGGGAATTGAGATCATTTATGTTGACACTTACTACTAAAAGTATTAACTTATTCTTATCATTGCTTTATTTATTTCCGTCTTTCTGATTCCCTGTCTGTCCCTAACTGCTCACTCTTCTTGGCTATTAGATCTTTCTTCATTCTATTAGATCTTTGTCATTATTAGCTTCATTATCTCATTTTTAGATTATCCTTCAAAATTTTGGAGGATAAAGGTTTGGTAGGCACAAATTTCTTTAGGAGCTCTATTTAATGAAAGTATCTTATTTCTCTATCAGTTTGGAAAGACAGTTTTGCAGCATATATCAGCATGCATTTAATGGTGTTTTCTTCAGAGGTCAAAACACTTGACCCCAACCTCTCCTAACCTTTAAGGTCTGTGTTGGAAGGTTTGTTGTAACTCTAAGAGGTTTTCCTTTATAAGTGATTCACTTTTTTTTTCTCTAACCATTTTTAATATTCTTATTTTGTGTTGGTGTTCCAGGGTTTTGAATATGATGTGTCACAGAGAGATTCTTTTCTCATCATTACTTTTTGAATTTTTATATGTATGTTAAATTATTTTCCTTTACTTCAATGTTTTTCTTCTAATATTTCATTAAAACTTTTTATGCCATTTGTACTGTTTTCTGATTTTTTGACTTATTTTACCTTAGATTGGTTACCTTTGCATCATCTAGGTTATGTTGGGTTCATTTTTAATGTTCTCATTAATTTGTCACTGAAAAATCACCGTGTCCTCTAGTTCTGACACTCTCTCCTCACAGCGACCACTTTTGTTGGTTATATTTTTAACATAAATTTTAATCTATTCAGTTTCTGTTTGGATTCTTGTTTGGGTGTCACTAAGTCTTTTCTGTCACAGACATGTATTTTTTTTGCACTTTTTTCTTTAGCTCTTTATCTTTTTAGTGTGCTCTCTAGATTTATTGATCATTTTATTTTGCCAAATATCTTATTACTTTACTCTTCCATAAGCTTATTATATGAGTCTTATTGATCTGTTTTTATTGTTGTTGTTGTTATCTCCAAAATACCATTTTAAATAATTCAGACTTGTTGTTTTGGTTCCCTCTCTTTCAATACCACATAGAAAGATTATTTGGAGAATTAGACATTTAGATAGGCATTAGGATGTTTTGTTTCTCATGTTTCTATTTTTGTTCATTTGGTTTTCGCATTGAGGCTTTTGAGTTGATTGTAATGGAACTCTTGTTTCTAACAGTGATACATTTTTAGTTAATATCTAATTTTCATTTTTGTCCTCCAGGCAGAGTTAACTATTGCAATGTCTTTGTCTCTGTCTCTAGATTCAACCATGTCCTTTTTCTTGAGCTGAAATGTGATAGCACATTTGGCCCAGTACTCAGTTTTCCAGTAATGGACCATGGTATTTCTAATGACCTCAACTTATTCCAGATTTGGCATCCCAAGAGAACAAAAGAGCACCAGCTATGTCAGCTTGGCTATTATAGCTATAAAATAAGCATCAGTTATAATGTCAAATACAAACTGAACATTACTAATCCCTGTGAACCAATAATGTACCAGCCTTATTCATAGAAAAGAAATCTATAATTCTGGTATGAATACTATGACTACTAAAACAAACCAATATTGACCTTATCAAGGTAGAGAAACTTCTACTAAATGGAACCAAGAAAATATAAAAACATATAACAACAACAATAGCTTAAAGCAATAATAAAACTTAAGGGCATTTCTTTTAGCTGACTAATAAAAGTTGCACAGCTCTATTGTGAATAAAGCATTATAATAAACATGGTATGATAGAGTGCAATCCTTAGTAATAACTCTGTGTGTGTGTGTGTGTGTGTGTGTGTGTGTGTGTGTGTGTGCATGTCCATATTGCAGCCAGGAAGATGTACCACTTGGATCCCCTTCATAGAGAACATGACTGATTAATGTTCATCAGTAAGCTGCTTCTCTTCTCCCTTTATTAATATGCTCATTTCCTAATGCCACATTTCCTATGGTGACCAAAGAAAACAAGCCGAGTTCATTGTAGTAAGTTGTATAACTTCTTACAGACAGCCTTGATGGCCACCTCCACACAGGCTCAACTATTTTGAACCATGCTGTAATCTAAGATTCTTCCTATAATACCCATCTTTATTTTCTCGTTCCACAGAGTATAATCCATAGGATTTCATCTTCACTAATTTTCTATCATTGGTACCCTCAGTAAATCTAGTACAACTAACCTTATTTTAGTATCTGCTTCTTGACAGACTCAGACTACTATAAGTAACAGTAAAAACAGTCCAAGACTCTTCACTTTGAATTGCTTCACATACCACCGAACAGGCAAAAAGAAAGTCATTCTGAACATATAAGTAGACATATAGTTCTTTACAAGAGGGGATATCTTATTTTCTAAGGATACTACTAATGTTGATCTGAAAGACTAACAAGATAGGGGGATGTAGCTGCAATAATTCAGAGATCAAAAGGCATGGCAGAAAGTATTTACAAAACAGAAAGCAAACTTTCCAGTTATGCAAAATTGTACTGGGGATAACTAATGATTTCTCATTATTTTTCTGTAATCTCAGATCTGGAGGGGCTGAGATTACTACAAGTCTGACCTGTGTATCAAGACTCTGTATTAAATAAATAGATAGATAGATAGATAGATAGATAGATATTTAAAAGAATTTTTAGAGGCACCTTTCTTCCTTATTTTCTCATAGGATATGTGTGCATGTGTCTGTGTGCACAATGTCTGTGGATCTGTGTGATTGTGCATATGTTTTTAGGATTCAAATTAATTAAGGAAGAGCTCCCTTCCTAATATGTATCCTGGTTTAATGTATGTTTCTTTGCAATGCAACCTTGATTTAATTATATTTTGGTATATAAATACTTCTTAAATACTATTTATATACTGTAAGTAGTACATATATATGTATATAACTATAATATATTCATACATAATTTATATACAAATGTATAATGTATATATAAATTATGTATATATACATATGTGTATATATATATAACATATATAAATGCCACTTAGTATAATGTGGATCATTGTGTTGCAAGAAAAGAACCACCTTGAGTTTTATCAGTGTCTATAGAGCCAGCTATATCTCAATTTCACTCTTGCATGCCTGGCGATCCAGAAGTTTTCATCTTTGTCTTTTTTTTTTTTTGGTGGGACCAGGGTAATCTTTGTCTTATGATCAGATATTTTTGAGTCGGAGATGGAGAGTTTCAGTTTGATTGTGATAGAACCAGACATGCTGATTTTTCAAGTGGTTTTCTTAATTTCTGGTCTCTGGTTTGTTTCTCCATGATAATTCCAGGGCTACATTTGTCGGATGTATGTCTGTCTGTATGTATGTATGTATTTTAGTATGTATGTATGTATGTATGTATTTTTGCATGTTCCTTTGTCTGAGAGGACCATGCCTTTTCCCATGGTTAAGCTGCGCCTCTCAGGCATCTGGCTGGTGTCTCGCTCTGCATATTCCATAAAACATCACTATCCAGCCCATAAACTGAGTGGTGCCTAGGTCTCCTCATATTTGGCAGCTTTTGGCTGGAACTGGGGGAAAGGTGTTCTTAATGGTGCACAGTGGGGAGGATATTTTGCAGGCATAGAGCTCCCCAGTGTTAGGAGGAACAATACGAGAGTGACTGTTTTGGCTTTGCTGCAATTGATTTTCTCCCTAGGGTCTCGTTGGTCATAACTCCTGCACACCTGCAACTCCCGAAGTTGCAATTCTCTCAGTGTTTGGATCTGGGTCCCTAATTGAGACCATGCCCTTTTTATTTACTTTCTCAAAGGCCCACCAGTGCTAGCTCAGTCACCACCTTCCAGATGTTTCTCTGGCTTTCAGTTTCTTTGGTGCATTAATTTGGGAAAATCTCACTCTCTGAACTCCCTCTCCCAGTGGGGAGAGAGCATATGCTAGGAACTATCCCAGTGGTTTGGCTACCACTGTTATACTGGCTCCCTCCCTCAAGCCATTAGACCCTCTCCCTAGATGGTGTGCTCCCAGGCCCTGGCATGCAAGCGACTGTGAGATTCAGGAGCATCCCTGTTGTCCAGATGCTGAACTCATATTTGGTAGCTTTCTCTTTGGGTTGCCTTCCTGTATCTGGTTCAGTTTGTCTTCCTAGTTCTGAGTAGCTGTGCTACCTGGTAACCTTCTTCTGAGTTTCCTTGCACATCCCTTCCTGTAATTGGACATGATGGAGTCGTTTCTTTGTTCCTTCAGTGTTTATTGTTAAATGGTATTTCTGCTATAGGCAAGAGATGTTCTTTTTCCCATTTACTATTTTAGAAATTACTTTTTTTTTTCTTTTTGAGACAGGGTCTCGCTATGCAGTTCAGGCTGGCCTTGAGCTCACTTTCATAGCCCAGGCTGGTCTCAAATTTGCACTGATCCGCCTGCCTCAGCCTCCCAAGTGCTGGGATTACAGGCATGCACCACCATGCCGGTTTAGAAATTACTTTTATATATAAATTTTTATTTATAAAGCTACTAATATATTTATGACCCAATTATTTATTTAATTCTATGGACTATAGCTCAATGTTATCCTTATTTATATATTTAATTTGTGATGTTATTTTATTGTTCATTAGTTGTACATATTGATGGGGTTCAGTGTGATATTTCATGACATGAAAGCAGCATGTACTAATCAAAGTCAGCCTCCATTTGTCCATTCATCCTACCTTCCCAAACTACCATAGTGACTATTTTACATTAAAGCCAACCTTTTACAAACCTCCACATGAGAAAGAATATGTGGTATTTGTCTCTCTGCATATGCATGATTTCACCTAACATAATGACCTCCACTTTTTTTTTAAGGTCAAGTTTTATATGAAAGAACATACCCAAACTGTATACGTCAGGAAAGAAAAACTTGTATAAATGTTTTAACACTAAACTTAATGAGATTGTGAGATTAGTGCAAGTTACCTTTGACCCCTACAATTATAAGAAGTGCTCATAGTGATGCCCATTATTTTCCAGACATCTATTAGTATGCCAAGCTGCTGAAGTGTGCATCTCACACTCTCTCTCTCTCTCTCTTTCTCTCTCTCTCTTATCTCTGTCTCTTACCCCCTCTCTATGTTATCATTCATTAATTGACAGACAGAATTGATTCCACATCTCTGTTATTGTAAATAATGCTGTAATTAATACAGGCACTCAGGTATCTCTTTTGCGAACTGATTCCACTTTCTTTGCAAATATACACAGGTATGATACAGCTGAATCATATGATATAACTTGTGTTTGTTTTGGGGAGAATCTCACACTGCCCCTTACAATGATTTTACTAATTGACTTTCCAATCAATAATGTAGGAAAATTCTTTTTTACTCTACATCCTTTACAGCATTTAGTTTTGTCTTTTTTTTAACACCATTCTACTTTTAGTACAATGATACCTTAGTGTCATTTTGATTGACATTTTTCTGATAACTTGTGATATACAACATTTTATCATATATTTGTTAAGTATTATATTTCTTGTGAGAAATTTCTGTCAGTTGCTTGCTGTTCAATTGAATTGTTTAGGATTGTTCTGTTTTCTGAGTTCTTATATATCCTAGATATCAATATTTCATCAGATGCATATTTGGCAAATATTTTCTCACACTCTGTAGCTCGTCTCCTCACTCTCTTCACAGTTTCCTGTGCTGTGCAACAGCTTTATAGTTTGGCATAATCTTATTTGTTCATTGAATCACCTGTGAGTTTGAAATCATATTAATGCTCTCATTCCACCAAATCATTGCTTATGCCAATGCCTTGGATTGTTTGAGCTGTTTTCTTCTAATAGTTTCATAGTTTTAGGTCTTTGATCCATACTGAGTTGAGATAAAGAGGTCAAGTTTTGATCTTTGCTCTACAAATACCCAATTTTTCTAGCATTGCTTATTGAAGAATCTGCCCTTTCTTTGATGTGTGTATGATTTTGATACCCTTCTCTACAATCAGTTAGCTATATGTGTGTGGGTTTATTTGTGGGATATCTATGCTGCTCCCCTTGTGCATCCTTCTATTTTTATACCAGTGTGATACTTTTGTGATTAGCTCTCTTGTATGTCTTGAAGTCAGGTATCATGATTTCTCCAATTCTGTTCTTTTGCTCATCATTGCTGTGGCTATCTGGATGTTTGGTCCTTTCATATAAATTTTAGATTTCTTTTTCTATTTGTATACAGACTGTCATTGCTATTTTGGTGGCAGAATGAAATTTATAAACTGCTGTGGATAGTGTGAGTATGGTAACAATACTGATTTTTCTAATCCACAGTGAACATGGGAAGGCTTTGGATTTTATTTGTCTTATTCAGTCTATTTAATCAGTGTTTTGTGGTTTTCATTATAGCAGCCTTTAGTTAAATTTATTCCTAGATAATTTTCTCAGGTAACTATTAGATATCAAGCTCAGAACTAACAAATACACTGTAATGCAGAGATATATCTCAGCTTTTTAAAATCTTATTTTTTTTAAACTACGAGAGATGATCTCACTAAATTTCCCGATTTGCCTTAAATTTGTGATTTTCTTGCTGCAGCCTCCCGAGTAACTGAAATCTTAGGCACGTGCTACCTTTTTCAAGTAGCTATTGTGTGTAAAACAGCTGTTAGCAATCTTCTTAGGAGTGTTAAATATATTTCTAATTTTTGTATGTTGATTTTTTGTACCGTGTTGTGTGTCTGGATGTCCACCCAAAGCCTCAGGTGGTGATAGGACTTTTGCAGAGGTGGCCGAGTCTAGACTGTGTGGTGCTGAGATTAAAGATGTGGTATTAGGAAGTGAGTCCACTGATTGGTTTGGTATAGTTCTGACTAGGGTAAGGGTGTGATGCTACACCAAACCTAGAGCAGTTGGCCAGCTGATATGGACTGAATCTTCTACAAACTTTGAGCTAAATAAACCTTTTCTTCTTTAACTTAGGGTGCCAAGGTGTTTTGTCTCAGCAATAAGAGAAACATAACTAAGACATCCTGCAACGTTATTGCATTCATTTTTCAATTACAAAACTTTGGATTTTTTTTTCAGGTTTTCTATATAAAGACTCATAACTACAAAGAGGGATACTTATATGTCCTTCTTATTTTCTGCCTTTTAATTATTTATCTTGCCTAATTTGTCAGTCTGAAGTATTAGAACTGCGTTGAATAAAAGTAGTAACACAAAACACATTTCTTTTTCAGAGCATTAGTGGAAATGCTTTTAGATTTTCCTTACTCTGTCTCATACTGATTTTGGGTTTGTTATACATGGTCTTCATTATATTGAGATACGATCCTTCTATAACCAGTTTGTTAAAGATTGATAGAATGACTGGTTGATTGATTGATTGATTTTGAGACAGGATCTCGCTATATAGTTCTCTCTATGTAGCTCAGGCTGACCTTCAACTATTGACAATTTTCTTACCTCAGCCACCTGAGTGCTGAGTTTATGGATGTGCACCACCAAGTCCAGCTTTTACTTTTATTTTTAATCATGAAAGGATCTTGAGACTTTTCAAGTGCTTTATCTGCAGTTATTATAGCAATCGTATGATTTCTATCCTTCATTCTGTTGATAAAATATGTATTATTAATTTGTGTATGGTCTGCCATATTTTTGGGATACCCTGATCATGGAGAATAATATTTTGGAATATTGAAAGTAATATGCTAGCATTTTGTGACCGTGTACATATATGTACTTTAGGGATATTATTGTATAGGCTTTTTTGTTATGACTTGTCTGGTTTGGGGTCTTGGATAAGAGTGGCTTCATAGATGTGCATTTAGATGGATTCCTTATCTTTCATATCTTTGCAAAAGTTTGAGAATTGGCATTAACTCTTTAAAAGTTTTATAGATTTCACTATTGATGATGTAAATTCCTGGACTTTTTTTTCTTGAGACATTTCATATGCCTTCACAGCTCAATTATGCAAGTTATGTGTATATGCAACTTTTCTTCAATTTATTTGCATAACATTTTTGTAACAACCTCTAGAGATCTTTATATCTCTGTGGTATCAGCTATAATGTTTCTGTTTTTCTTTCTAATTTTATTTATTTTTACCTGGTTTTTCTTAGTCTAGCCAAAATTTTGCCAATTTTGCTTATTTTTCTAAAAAATACTGTATCATTAATGCTTTATCTTCTTTGACCTTTCTTATCTATTTTCTTATATTAACTTTGGGTTTGGTTTGTTCTTCATTTTCTGTGTCCATGGAATGTGTCATTAGGTTGTTTGTTTGTAATTATTCTCTTTGTATTTCTATAGACATTTGTTAATACAAACTTTCCTTGTAATATTGTTTTGTTGTATCCAATAAATTTTGGTGCACTGACTCCATCGTAATTTGCATTAAGAAAATTCTAAATTTCCCTTTATTTTGTCAGTGACTATTTCCTCAGTAGCTTCTTGAGAAGTTTTAATGCATAGTTCTCAGTTTTATATTATAAATTTCTAGATTTTTATACATTGTGGCTAGATATGATACGATTTTTTTTAAAAAAATGAAATCTATCATGTTGTTTGACATATAAACTATGTTAAGAGAATATTGTAAGTAGTAAAGAAAATATTGAATATTCTACAGCTATTGGATGAAATGTTTTGCACACCTCTATTAGGTCCACTTGGTGTATTGTATAGTTTAACTCTTGTCTAGATGATCCATGCACTGATGAAATGTCCCAGTATTATTGTATTAGAACCCATTTCACCTATCACATAGGAGTGTTTATTTTATAAAATTGATGTTCCAACACTAGGTGCACATAGATTTACAACTGTTATGTCTTCCTCTTTAATTAATCTCTTGATTGTTACACAATCATCTTTTTCTCTTTTTTTTAATTTTAGTACAGAATCTATGGGGTCTCACTACACAGATTGGACTTGTAGTGATCCGCCTGTTTTCAGCTTCCCAAACGCTGGGATTATAGGTGCACACCACGATGCCCAGTCTCAGTTGTCATCTCAGCATGCCCCATGGGTGGGGCCAGCATGGCATGAAGAGGATCAAACCCCAGTTGCTGTACCTGCCTAAGCAAGCACTTTAGTCTGCTGAGCTATCTGCCTGGCCCTGGCCCTCTTTTACTCTTTGCAATTTTTGTTTTTTAAATTTGTCCTATCTAACATAAGAATTACTATTACTGATCACTTTTGGGTTTTTGTTGTTGTTGTTGTTGTCGTTTTTAAGACAGGGTTTCACTATACAGTTCAGGCTGTCCTTGCACTTACTTTGTAGCCTAGGCTGGTCTTGAACTCACAGCAGTCCTCCTTTCTCAACCTCTCGAGTGCTAAGATTACAGGTGTGCTCCATTACGCTCTGCTGCTTGTTTTGTTTTTGCATGAAATATCTTTCTTTGTCTTTCACTTTAAGCTTATTAATTTGATTATTATTGAAACAATGTTCTTGAAGGTTCCATATTGTTCTATTTTGTTTTTATATCCACTCAGCCAGTCTTAGTCTTTTAATTGGGGAATTTAGAACATTTAGGTTCAAGGTTATTATAGAAATGTAAGGACTTATTCCTCTGATTTCGTTTAGTTTCTTCTTTTTACATTGAGTTTTATTTTAGTATTCTTGTCTTGCTGCTTGTATTTGTCGTTTGGTAGTGTGCTGTACTAGTAAGGTTTACTTGCTTCAATTTTTCTTTTGTGTACTTGTTCTTCTACTAAGTTTTGTACTTTCATATGTTTTCATGATGATCATTGTCTCTCTTTTATTTCTGGATATATAGAACTCTTTATGTGACTGTTTATAAAGTCATTCTTGTGGGAATGATATCTTTATTTTTTGCTTATATTTCAAATTATGTGCCTTTACTTTCTAAAAGAAATCTTTGCTGAATACAGTATTTTAATTGAGCTATTTTCTTTCAAACTTGATTTTTCCATTCCCTTCTGGCATATAAGATTCTTGCTGAGAAATCTGCTGTTAGTCCAGGGCAGATGGTTCCTCTTAAATGTGACTGAGTGCTTTTCTCTTGCAATTTTTCGAACTCTATCTTTGTCTTGTACTTTTGGCAGTTCTACTATACTATATGAATTTGAGAATCTTTTTATCTCATCTATTTGGGGTCTTATAGTCCTTCTGTATCTGAATGCCATGTCTTTTCCAATGTTAAAGTTTTTAAAGTATTACTTTATTTTCTGGTTTTCTGTCTTTCCTTTTTCTTCTCCTCTGAGTATCCCCAAAATGTGAACATATATTTAAGAGTCCCAAAAGCCTCTTGAAGCCTGTATTTATTCCTTTCCTTTTTATTCAACTAAGATATTTCAAAGTCACATCTTCACATTCAGATATTTTTATTCTGTGTGTTCTAGTGTATTGTAGAGGTTTATAGCTTATTTTACTTGACTAATGAAGTTCTTAATTTCCAAGATTTCTATTTGGTTCTTTTTCAAGATCTCTCACCATTAACTTTATAACTCATGAGATACATAGTTTCACAACTGCCTGCGCTCTCTTGAATTATCTCTGAGCTTCCTAATAATTATTATTTTAACCTCTTATCAGGGATTTCATTAATATTATTCTTTTTGGGATTCATTGCTAGAAAGTTATTTTGCTCTTTTGGAGGAATAATGTTACCTTGATATTTACTGTTTTTTGTGTTTTTAAAGTTGTATATCTAGTGGGTTAGTTATATTGCTTTTATGGGGGTGGTTTTCATAGTAAAATAATAGTTTTCTCTTAAAGATGTTTCTTGAGCTATCAGTGCAGTATACATTGTTGAGCGCATTTACAGCTGGGGAGCATAGTGCACTCTCGCTATAGCTTCTGTGGATGTAGTCGGTGACTATGACACATGCTCCAAGTAAGTTGGATAGACTCATTATTTCCAGGACGTATGTGTGAGTAGGGTTCTTATAATGGCTCAGATATGGTGCACACAGCAGTTTGTATGAGGTGCCCACGATATGAGAATTAGGTTATGAACATTTCCTCAGCGCACCACTGAGACAGCTCTACTGCTGGCAGGAGGGTTGAACTAGACAGTAGCATCAGTGTACGCAGTGTCTGGGGAGAGGTGGAAAGGATACACACAGTGTCCATTCTGTGATGGCCCCACAGCAGAGTGTGCCCTGATGGCACTCTGTGTGCAGGCATATCATTATATTGTTATTTATTTTACTGTTCAAATTGTCTTAACTTTAGTCAAGGTGGGTAAGTGCCTTCAGCGTAGCTCCTGTGTTCTTTTGATGTACCTCCCTCCATCGTGCCTTAGGCCCTTTCCAATACCACAGACTATCCTAAGTATATTTGCATTTTTCCTGACATAGCCCTCTTAGCAATCATTTTCCCAAGGAGTTCTGGTTCCTTTAATTAGTGTAATTGAGAAAGCCAGACTTGGGTGTTAGGTGTGATCACTAATATTAGAATTGCATTGTTTTTAGGAATTTTTTTGTCATTATATCTATCTATCTATACATTTTAAGAATGTTAGAAATATGTATTAAATGTTTGCATATTAACATCCATATTTCCATATGTATCCATCTGTGTGTATGTATATAAATTTTATGTCCAAGTCCAATCTAACTGCAGAGTTTGTATTAGGCCTTTTAAAATATACTTTTTTTATAAATAAAATATGAAAGGTACAACAAATAGTTTGTTCACTGGACAGGAAAAACTGGGATGAGAAAAAGGACAAAAGAAAGGAGAGATATATATTTATGTATATATGCAGAATAATTTGGATAATTGTACTGCTGATTTCTGCTGGTCTTTTGAAGGGAGCCATTAATGCTTAAATTTTTTCTCTGTAATTTTTTATAACTTTCTGTTGTTGTTTTATTTAACTAACTGGTAGGTTTATATCTGATAATCCAAGCAACTAATTTGAAGATAACATCATGCAATATAGCAACCACTGTTGAATTCTTACTACTTTGTTTAATGAAATTTTGTATCTTTTCTAATTTTTTTTTAGTTTTTTGTTCTTTAAAAAGTAAAGTGAACTCTTTTTAAAGGCAATAAGTAATATATATTCAAATGCTTATTAAATGGGAATTGGTTAAGTAAATGATAGAAAATATATGTCATAGGCTGGAGAGATAGCTAAGTGGTCTAATCGCCTGCCTGGCAAGTACAAGGAACCTGAGTTTGATCCCTGGTACCACATGCTGGTCCTGGAAGTCTGGGCGCACTGCACTGCACACCTGTAATCCCCATACTGGGGAAGCTGAGACAGGAGGATCACTAGAGTCTGAGCTGCCTAACAAGACCCTGTATCAAATAAATAAATTTTAAAACTTTAAAAAGAAAACACATGTTGTAGAAAGACATTACAAGGGGTCAGGGAGATAACTCAGTAGAATAAGGACGTGCCTAGCAAATGCAGGATCCTGAGTTTAACCCCTGGTTACGCAAAAAACAGACAGCTATAATAAATAAAACTATTTTGATTCAGTCATGATGACCAGAAATGGATAAATATTTAGTTGCCTTAAACCTTGTCAGATCAGTTCCCTGATTTTACAGATGAGAAAACTAAAGGTCATGTACGTCATATGCTAATTTTGCTCATTCATCTCCCTCCATGCTTGCTAGAATCTTCAGTAATTGACCTTCAAAATATTTTTAGCAGTGGACAAGCAAAGAAAGAGCAGTAACACTGTCTCAGTCACTCTTCTCTCATTGCTGAGACAAATAGATAAATACCCAGCACTCAAACTGAAGGAAAGAAAGGTTTATTTAGCACACAGTTACTGGAGTTGGCAGTCCATACTCAGTTGGCTCCAAGGCAGATCAGCGAATCGCAGAGGGCAGCCTTTCATGGCACCAAACTCCGGAAGACACCTCATGACTGCATGAGACTTTGGAGGAACACCTATGCACAAACCATAACAAACATGAAAAGTGTTTTTTTAATTTACAAAATAAACAGAAAAGAGGTATATAGACATAGCAAGTCTACAGATTTTGAAGACTGGGCTACTTTCAGAAGAAAAACCAAGGAAACAGAGCAATGCACAGGGGAAAGTCACAGAAATCCAGGCAACATCTCACCCAGTTGTCCTTCTATATTATAGGAACAACTACTAGTATATAACACACACACACACACACACACATACACACACACATATGTAGATCTTATAAGTGATTCATTTGTTGTCATTCTTATAATTACAAATGGAATGTAAGAATCACCAGATATTTACAAATACCTCTAAAACTAACAGGAGAAATAAATCTGGTGAGAAGTTACAAGGAAAAGGTAGTAACAGACAAATTATTATCTTCTTCAGAGAAATAGGATATATTGTTTTCAGTTAGATTACTATAATGATATTCTTTGTACATGTACATCTTGGACAACTTTCAAAAGTATGTTTTTTTTTTCAATATTTATTTATTTATTTATTTTCTTGTTTCAGAACCTTCTGTTTATTTATTTTTATGGCCGTCTCAGCCTGCCCTCAGGGCAGGACTAGCACAGCATGTGGTGCCGGGGATCGAACCGCAGTCCCTGTAGCCGCCGATGCTTTCCTAAGCAGGCGCTTTAGACCACTGAGCCATCCTGCCGGGCCCTCAAAAGTATTTATGCTGAAAAAATTCTAACTTTAAGTGGACTTGTGTGGTGTAAAAGATTACATTTTAAAATTTTGACAGATGGTTCCAAACTATTCTTTAAAACTGCTATTCACATGTTTTAAAACTTGTTTTTAAAAATTCCATTGTCTTAAAAAGCAGTGTTAGCCTCTTTACTGAAGTGAGACCTAAAGGCCCTGCTATACACATTGATACTCTGTTTTTTTCTTTCATCTAGTTAAGTTGCCACAATTCCTGTTCTGACAGTGTTGTAATATACACATAGAAATTTCTCAAATTTCATTCTCCGTCCAGAGTTTCAGTTAAATCATAGATATTTCTGCAGATTTCTTTATAACCTATTTAAGGCTTCATTTCCCTGGCTAACCTGAAGATACTTCTCTTCCTATTAAAATTAGTTCTCCATTAACTTTACTCTGAAATTATTCTATTTCCTTTCTAGGAAATTTTGAGACTTTTGGCTTTGAATAGCTACAAATAAAATAATACTTTTACTGGTTACACTGACTAATTCAAAAGGGTCTTTATTAACTCATGGTTCCTCTTTTTTAAAAATTTATTTATTTATTTTACAATAATTAAAACATTGCATATTGTTGCCTTCATGGTAGTTGTTCAGAGTACAGCATGTAGACATGATTTCTTGTTTAAACATCATTAGTACAGATCTTTCTTTTCATTGCACAAAGAGAAAGTAGCTGTATATATAGACCAATAGTCCATAATAGTAGTGGATTATCAGCTCATCTGACATTATTGGAAGCTGTTGACTTGAGCCTTTTGCAACTGAGCATATTAATATGGCTTATCTTTTTGTATCTTATGGTTAGACTTTTCTGCTGGATGGTTAAAACCAAGATAAAGCAAGAAGTGTATTGCAAAAATAAATGCAACTTTTGTATCTGACAAGGTCAGTGAGGTACCCTCAGGATTTACCCTGAAACCATGTACTGAGATTTGCAGAACTTTTGTCAGTGTCAGCCTTCTAGATGACCCATTTGCTCTCTGTAAAAGCCTAAGAGAATGTTTTCTCTCTAGATGACTGTCCTTAGGCACAGCGTACATCACTGATCACTTTCCTTTGTGGCACCATAATCTCTTTGAACAGGAAATTTGGGACTCCACTGAGTTATAGGCCATTACAATACAGGTTCTTTTATGTCCTGTGTCCTCACTGACCATGAAGGGCTAGAGCCAAAATATTGGCTATTCTTATATCCTTTCTTTTTCTCTAATTTTTCTGTCTGCCAACCTAAGTTGTTAACCCTCCAAAAGAGAAGCTTAATGATATTATTCCCTATAACATAGGCACTTGAGCTTAACATCACTATCTTTCTGAATATCAAATGCCTTAGACATAACATGAAACAGGTATTTTCCATTAATTGTTGATATTCTAAACTTTAAAATTCCTATAGGATGTGAAAGAAAATAATTGTGCATTGTTACACAGAGATTTAGGAACTTAACCATTTACATGATTGTAGTGGTACACTTCTATGGTCTTCTTTCCTTGTCTCATATTATCTTTTTTTAACCTTTCTTTCTATCTTTCAATATTTTATTCTTTCTTTCCTTCTTTGTTTCTTTCATTCATTTTTAAACATTTACTTGAAAGAGAGTATAGCAATAATTGATGTGACATCCAAAGTAGTGTGTAATTAGAAGACCAGAATAAGTATTCCACGCATGGTTTTAGTATCACACATTGCTATCCTCAGGAGACTATGTGATATTTATATGTGTAGGTCTGGTTTATTTCACTTATGAGTATATGTTCAAGATACATCCAGTTATATATGAAGGCTGCAAGTTTATCACTTTTTATAGCTGAGTAATACTCCATTACATTAGAAACACTAAATCTTTTTCATCCATTCTTCAGGTGATGGGCATTTTGGTTGCTTTCAAGATTTGTCTGTCACAAATTGTGCTGCTATAAGCATAACTGCACAAATGTCACTATGATATGATGTTTTCAGTTCTTCTGAGAAAATTCCCAGTAGGGGAATAGCTGGATAGGATTTCCTATCATAAAGAAATCAATCAACAAAAAATGTTGGGAGAAAGGAACCCTTTTCCACTGTTGGTGGGAATGTAGACTGGTGCAACCATTATGGAAATCAGTGTGGAGACTCCTTAAAAAACTAGCACTGGAAAGCCCATTCAATCCTCTCTTAATTACAAGAGGCAGAGTTGGTTCAGAGTGCCTTGTTCTGTATTTACTCTGATATTTCTTAATTTTCTGGCTTACTATATTAGTTTGTACTGGATATTCTCGTATGCCACAATATTATTATGCACATTGAACAAAAGCTATGAATATATTATTTCAATATACATAACAGCATGAAGTAATTGATATACTCTAAAGGAAATTTGCTACAATGGTTAATGATAGTTGAAGCTAGACTTTTAGGGTCCATTGCAACTGACACCGAATGAGGTGGGTTGTGGGTGTGCACCACCACCTAAATAACACCTATGTGGATCACATTTGGGCCCAGCAGGATGGCTCAGTGGTCTAAAGCGCCTGCTTAGGAAAGCTTAGGTAGCTGCAGGGACTATGGTTTGATCCCCGGCACCACATGCTGTGCCAGCCATGCCCTCAGGGCAGGCTGAGCTGGCCATAAAAATAAGTAAACAAACAAACAAAAGTTCTGAAACAAGAAAAAAATAAAATAAAAATAAAAAATTCTTTAAAAAATGTGTATTGTAATACACATTAAATTTTATACTTCAAAAAGGAAAACATGGTGCCTTTGATTTAGACAAATGTTCAAATTTATCTTTAGAGAGAAAGCCAGAACTGAGTAATGATATCATGATTGACTGTTGCAGTAATAGAAGCAAATAAAGATCTCAGGAAGGCCATAGGAGAGAACCCCCAGGTCACTGTCTTGGACAGTCAGAGGAAGACATTGATCTACACTAAGAAGAATGCAGAAAAAAAGAGGAAAGAATTCCATAGAGAAATAGAAAGCTTATGGTAACATAGGGAAATGGAATAATGTGTCTTATCAAAAAACTATGGGTAGTTCCACCGTCTCCAAATTTGATTGCACTATGTAATTTGAGAGATTCTTTGGACCAAGACAAAGTGTGCATCACACAAAAACCTTGATTTCTTTTAAGGACTCAGTTTAGTTCTGTTTATTCTTAATTGATGAAAATGAGTTTAATACACCTATGTGACTTTTTTCCCCTTGAAATTTTCACATGAGGAGATAGGGCTTTTTTATTGTGTCTAAAGATCTCTTGTATTTGATGCTCTGAATTTTTAAATATCTATTTTTCTTTTTTATATATTTGGTACAGAGTCCTACCACTAGCAGTCCTCCTATTCTCAGCCTCCCCAGCACTGGGATTGTGGGTGTGCATCACCACGCATGGGGGCGGGGCCAGCTGGGCATTTTGTGCAGGGCGTTGAACCCTGGCCATTGAGCTTGCCTAAGCCTGAGCTTAGTCTGCTGAACTATCTTGCCAGCCCTGAATTTCTAAAGTTTCTTAACACTTCTGAAGGACAAAAAGGTAGAAAGATGGATGAATAAAATAACAGAGAAGAACTCAGAAACCAAGAAGAGTTCCAAAGACTCATAGCTGTCAATGATGACTCCCAAAGAGAAACTGCAATAGTGCCCACTTACTCTATTAATGAACACATGAGAGTTTGACAGATTATTAAGTCATATGAACAGCAAGATATTGAGTCTGAGTGCTTCTATCCCAGTTGCCTCCTAACACCACCCTCTACTCACCCTCCCAATCAACAAGAAAAAAGTGTGTAATGGGGGAGGGCTGATGTGGAACAGGGCAAATACTGGAGAAGATATGTTAAATATTGAGTTTTGAAGAAGCTTTAATGCCTCATTTTAATAGAACTCAAGAAGCAAAATTGGAAACCAAAATTACTTAGAAATGTATATCTTAATTCCCAAAGGGTATTTTTTGGTTTCCTAATTTTTACAGAAGAATTTAAAAGTTGACCATAAGTTTTCAGGTGAGATATTTGTCACGGGACCAAAAAAAAAAAAGAACCTTGTCATTAATGTAATTCAAAATCTCCCCCTTCTCCAAATAAACTGATCCTATTGTTGCAACTACTTTGTAAAGAAATTCTAGACTTTCTCTTTTATGTCTTCATGAGGTGTGAGATTTTAAAAAATAGAAATTGCTGCTGTTGAGTGACATCCAATAGAAATGCAGCCCTGTTAAAATATTATAGTGTATCCTCATCTACCTTGTTCACCAGATCTGTCAACATAAATTTCCTGGCTCTTCCACAAAGTGAAAATGATTACAAAAAGTAGATGTCTTTAATTAACTCAGGACTCTGAGATAGCAACAATAGTGCAACTAAAGACCCTCAAGGAAAAAGAACTACTCCAGAAAGTGGGAAAAAATAGTGGATAAGTGTATTCAAAGTGTCTGTCTGTGGGGGCAGAGTTTTGAGGAGAATTAATGACAATGTGTGTTACTGAAATCATTTTTCAAAAACTTAACTATTCAACATATTTTTAGATTACTGCTATAGATGGCCCCTAAGTCTATGATATCTTACATCTCGTTAGCATGCTGTGCTGGAGAGAGTAGGAAATTTCTGCTAAGTATCTCCTTGCTTGGATGGAACTTGACTGCAACTATTCTAAGATTACATTTGTTGAGAATATTTATTTTGGAATGATATCTGCATGACTCTTTTAAATTTCATATTGGGCCACTTTATGCATAAAAATAATTTGTATTGTGAAAATTCTTAATCATGACTTTCAAGCATAAAATTGACATGTGGTAGATTCCTTCACAGATGATATGACACTGCCAAACTTAGGAAACTAACAGCTTAACTGCACAAAATCCATTTAATCTGCTGATGTAAATGAATCAAGAGCCAAATCATAAGATAAGACAATGGCACAGGAGACAGCTTGCAAGTAAGACAGTACCAACAAGTGGTCAGACCCTGAGTTTAGAATCAGCTGACGTTACCTGGGAGATTTTATTGTATTCAGGAATGCCTTTGTGGAAGAGGCAGAACTTAAATATAACCATATTACTTCTCAAATTTTGTTTTGTTAGCAAACTAAATTATTTTTTCTAAACTGCTTTTGTACCTAAACTTTTTTATAGTCATGAAATTTCAGGTTTCATGTGCCTTATTTTTCTTAAACATGAAACAACTGCAAAAGCAATAATGGACAACAAGAATGCATCACAGTCTCAGACTTTAAGCTATATCACAAAGCTACAGTGATTAAAAATTTCATGCTTAACACAAAAATGGATACAATGGAACAGAATAGAGGATGCAGAACCTAGGCACATTCACCTATTAAATCTTTGTTAAAGGACCAAAAATGTACACTGCAGGAAAGATAGTCCCGTTAATTAATGGTTCTTGGAAAATTGATGATCCACATGCTGAAAATTGAGACTAGACCCATATATTTCATGCTGTACCAAATTGCTACATGCAGCACAGCTCTTAAAATTCTTGGTTGGAGGTCGGTAAAAGGACAAAGGAATGAATACAAGAGTCACACTGCAGCAAGCTGAGGTCAGATGGAGCCTTCCCTCCTGATGGGAGAAAAAGAACTGCCCAATGACTGTAGTGCATTTATTTGCACAAACAGCAAGGGGTTGTTAACGGGTGGAACCCCCTCCTAATGGGAGAAGGCATCTGCCTAGAGTTTGTTTGCCTGGCTCTCCTCTGGCGTACCATGTTCTCAGATTGGCTTTTCTTTAGCCCCACATGTGTGATCAATCTCCAGCACAGCCATTCCTCACATTTAAGTCAAATTAGATCACAGTGCTAACTGCTGCTAAGCGTGGTGGTACCTCCCTGTAATCCCTATACTCAGAAGGCGGAGACAAGAGGATTACTGTAAGTTTAGGCCAGCCTGGGCTACAAAGGGAGTTTAAGACCAATCAAAACTGCACAAAGAAGCCTTGTTTCAAAACAAACAAACTAAAAGAGCTAAATGGTAAGCTGAAACAATCTACCAGAAGACAAAATAGGTAAAACTTTGAAGACATTGCTGTAAGCAAAGACATTCTGAACAGAACCCTAATTGCCCAAGACATAATATCAAGAGTCAATAAATTTGATTATATCAAATTAAAACATTTTTGCATAGCAAACAAGAGAGAAAAGACATCCTAGGGCCAGGGAGATAGCTCAGTAGAATAAGCGCTTGCCTGGCAAGCACAGGGTCCTAAATTCATTCCTTGGTACCCCAAAAATAAATAAATAAATAAATAAACAAACAAATAAATCCTATCAAATGGGAAAAAATTGCCAACAGTTCCTTGGACAAAGGACTAATATTTAGACTATAAAATGAAATAAAATAGATCCCCCAAAATAAAAGACCCGATCAGAAAATGGGCAACTGAAATGAATAGACACTTCTCAAAAGAAGTACAAATAGCCAATAAATCCCTGAAAAACTGTTCAACATCATTGGCCATTATAGAATGGAAAATGAAGGCAGCTCTGAGATTTCATTTAACTGTAAGAATGGCTACTATCAAATCAAATAACATGCTCATGCGGCCATAAGGAAAAAAGAAACTTTTCCTCACTGTTGATGGGAATGTGAAATAGTGAATCCATTATGGAAATCAGTATAGATCATAAAACTAAAACTAGATGCTCTATTAGACCTAGTTATTCCTCAAATAGGTATCTTCCCTAAGGGATTAAAGGCATCATATTACACTGATATTTACAAATATATATTTCTAGCAACGTAGTTTATAGCAGTTAAGCTCTGCAAGTGCCCTGTGCCCATTGACAGGTTAACAGACAAAGAAAACTGGGAAACTGAGTGTTTATACATAACGCAGTACTACTCTGCCACAGAGAAGGATAAATTGGAGTCATTTTTAGGGAAATGGATGCATCTTTACAATCTAATGTTAAGTAAAGTAAATAAAACATAAATTTAAATAGCACATGGTTTCTTTTATGTAAGAAACCAAAATATAAGTAAAGAACAAAATAAAAGATAGACATGTAATACAACAGTAATTCTTGAATTCCTATTATTTTGTTTAGTGAAATTCAATATTGTTTCTATTTTTTTATTGTTTTGCATACCTTTAAAAAAAGATAGATAGTAGGATATAAGGAAACAGAACTTTGAAAATGAGAAGGGGAACAACAAATGGAGGGAAACGAGAGGGAAGGAAGAGAATGAGATGAAAAAAGATTTAAAACGTTATTATGTTTCTTTATCAGTTCCCGGAAGGTTATATAATCATTATCATTGAAAATATTTACTAATAAAAAATAAAAATTAAAAGAAATGGAACAGAGGCTGCAAGGGCCCACACTCCTCAGTTCAAAACAGTATTGTCTCTGTGCCTGCTGTGCCAGCCCCACTCCCAGGGTGTGCTGAGACAGCAATTGAGACTGGGCATGATGGCACATGCCACCATGCTTTGGGGAGGCTGTAAATAGGCAGCTCACTGTGAGTCTGATCTAGTAGTGAGACCCTAAACACTGTGTAGACCCTTCCCTACAAAATTCAAGAAGAAGAAAAACAAAAACAAAAATATTATTATATCTAAGATCTCATTGCTTGTGTGATTTAATTATAGTTATGAAGTAATAATAATCGCCAGTGTTCTTTCAAATAGAGAATAGTTTTTCTAAGAATGTTTTTGTGTTTTGTTTCAGTTCTAGGGATCAAAAGTGTAGTATATACCTAGCTTCATCTTCAGGCCTTGAGAATGTTTAGCTGGCCAATTTCTTAGTCTTTTCTTTTCTATTGTTTTTCTTTCCCCACGAATTATACAAGTTCTGTGAGTGTAGGTACAAGATATTTCAATTTTCCCTTCTTACTAATTTCTCACCTGATTTTTATAATATCTTACTGAAGTAACCCTAAAAGGTTTATTATGAATTTCTATTGTATGAAAGCTATTGAGGTATGGTGTATCGTATGTGATAAGTGCATACATAGGCTTTTTGCCCCTTCTCTTACAAGGTAGCTGCTTCTACAAGTGGCTTGCCAAATAAACATTACCAGATTTGGGGTTGCCCATATCTCCTGGAGTTAGATTCTAGATGAGATTCTCATCTCCAGCAAACAATTGAAAGAAATGAGCTAAAAGCAATGTCAAAGTTTATTTGAAAGTATAAAAGTGAATAGTGAAAGAGAAGATGATTCTTCAGAGTGAACTCAGGCTAAATAAAAGCACAAAAAACAAAATAAATGTACACTACAGGGAATGAAAGACAAGCTATGAAGAAAGCCATGATAGCGAGCTCTTCTTGGTATCTACGTCCTCTTACGTTGCCCTAATCTTGATGAAACATTCAAGTCCTGTGAGGTGGTACTTGGGCCTTACACCTCAGATTGACATCAAGTGTAGACCATCCAACTGAAAACCTGCTCAGATTATCACAAGAAGCCATGCGTATGGCTTTACAAACTGTTCTGCACATATCTTCTAAAATCTTGTATGCTGAGGCAGTGAAGGCACCTTCTTTGAGGTGGAAGACTCTGTAGAACTTACTGACTGGTTATTATGTGCTCTCCATTCAACTTGGGAGCTGTGACTCACAGGCTGGCTAAAAAAAGAAAACTGTGTGAGAAAATGAGGAAAGAGTTAATGAACATTGAACTATTGATCCAATAAGAGGAGCAGGTCATATTTCCATACTCCCTTCAGCAGCACTGATGTTTAAAGAGAAATCTCAAGGCTTCCATTGGCTCAGAGCAGTACCTTTCCTTCTGGATGATCTTGGATGATCTTGCTCCTCAAACAGCTGATATGGGACTAGTTTTATTATAGAAATATAAATCCACTTTCTTTCCTTGACACTTTTACTGCAGTGGGTGTGGCAAAAATCACTTGGAAGGGGCCCTTCCATTTTGGTGTGCCCTCCCAAGTTTTTGAGTACTGGTTCTCCAGGATGGACAGTAGGTGGCCCCCCTGGGCCAGTAGCTGGCAGGACCTGTTGATACATATTGGGATAGCCTCCTGTACTTGGACCAGATTAACGAGACATTGTAAGAGATTTGTGATCTCTAGGTCTACCATCATTTCAGAGGATAGAAATAGCCTCCCACATAACATCTCAAATGGGCTCAAACAGTTATCAATTCTCATAAGCTTGTTAGCAGTCAGAGCCAGGACTTGAATGTCTGTTAGCACAGTTTCACGAGAGCTCACTTTAGGATCTGGTTTGCCCTCTCTACCAAAAGACTGAGGCCTACTACTCATGTAGGAGTTTTTGCTTGTCACTACATCCCTTGAAGAAGGATCAATTGTTTCCTCGGGGGCTAGGAATAGGGCTAAGGCCTTGAGGGTTTGGAGGTCTTCCTTTTCCTTCCCTGTAAGACTTCTGATTTCCCAAGAAAAATCTGGACATGTCTCTTTGGTGCCTTTTCCATTGCATGATGATGACCTACCAGAGAAGATGACTGCCATAGGAGTTGTACAACTCATTTCACAGACGATTAGCAAGGAGAGTTCCATCAGTGAAAGGCAAAATATCTACATCATCTAGAGAGAAACCAGAGTATAAGCCTGCTTCCATCAGTGAACCATACCTCCTCAGGGTTCTGGAGGAACAGGACACTGCTATTCTGCTTTCTTGCATGTGTCTGGGAGATCACTTGTTCACAAGAGTGGCTAACTTCTGGGCCTCTAGGCACCAGAGAAACAGAGTTGTCAGTAGTGCAGGATTTTATAATAACTCAAGGATACCTAAGAGTATGGCCAGATATTTAGTGATCTATTCCCCTGTTGACCACAAGTAACTTTTGACTTCAGAGTAATTCTGACCTGGTAGAGTCAGGACCTCCAGTCTGTCCCAGAGTTAACTTTATGCTCCTTCTTCTACAAGGAATCTGTAGTTAGAGGCCCCTTCATACTCAACTAAGGGCACATAGATGATGGAAGATTTTTTTAGAGAAATCAGAACAGAATGAAATGATTGAAATGGCTCACCCATAATGTCTAGGATTGCCCAGGGTTTCTCAGAGGAGATACTGATGTCCTGGGACAGACTTTGCAGGTGTCACTGCACCTCTTCAGTAAATGAAACATTCAGCTGGCCAGCCCTCTGTCTTAGAGCAGGTATAGTTAAACTTTCAGTGCCATGAGTCAGGCACATGGGCTGCCTCACACTTGGAGCAGGGCCCAGGCAGTGTTTTGGGTTACATGCCCAATTTATAGTATTCTTGCACTTGAAAAGGAAGCTCTCTGGGTTTTCACTTAGATGATTTTGGTGAGTTTAAAACATTATCATTTGTGACAGTTAAATAATCTTAGACTTTTTTTCTTGTCCCTCATTTGAGTCTAGGTTTTCTTTTTTTAAAAAATGTATTTGGTACAGGATCTACAGGGTCTCACTATGTAGATCGGATTCATAGTGATTCTCCTGTTTTCAGCCTCCCCAGCGCTGGGATTACAGTGGCACACCACCACACCCAGTCTCAATTTCCTGTGTCAGCGTGCCCTGGGGGCAAGGCCAACGTGACATTCTGGAGTTCAAACCTCGGCCAATGTGCTCTGCCTAAGCAGGCACTTTAGTCCACTGAACTGGCTGGCTGGCCCTGGGTCTAGGTTGTTGAACGTCTAGGTTTGCCTTTCACTGATGGAACTCTCCTTGCTAATCATCTGTGAAATGAGTTGTACAACTCCTACAGTAGTCATCTTCTCTGGTAGGTCACCATCATGCAATGCAAAAGGCACCAAAGAGACATGTCCAGATTTTTCTTGGGAAATCAGGCTGTGTCTAGCAATGGGGCCAAAGGTGTCTTTGGACCCTTTGAAATTTTAGTCTATGCTCAATACTTTGAGCTAACTAACAGGTGAAATAATGACCCATTGGTGCTTTTGCCAACCTTGAAGATGGCTCTGTATTAATGTATTTATTAAAGATTCAATATACCTCTCTATCTCCCTAATAAGCAGCTAGTTAATGAGATATCATCCATAGCTAGTATTGTAGTCTCAGTTTGGTTCTTTTGAAGAGGGAATAACCTCTCCAGGGTGGTTTCCTTTCCTTTTTAAAGCATGTTGCTTAAAGAACGTTTGCATTGTTCCTAACATTTTCTAGAATTATTTGTCTTTCATCTGGAAGATAGCAAGTGGCCAACATTCATTGAACATGTCACCATGATGAACCAAAGGCAAGTACAGGTCCGGTGAAAGTTTGAAACCCATCTCCAAAGATGGGGTCTTCTGACAGTTGTACGGCTGGATATCAGCAATGAAAAAGGGACCTGCACTGTAGTGTTCTCTCGCACCTCTGAGACTTCTCTTCAGGACAGGATAAGTTGTGAACTAGAGTTATAAGAAGTACTACTTCAGGTTTGACCTGTGGACGATAAATCTGAGAAGCGTGATGAAGGGCCTGAGAATGCTGAGCTTCCCTGGAGTAAGAGGCTCTAATGGAGTTCCCAAGTCATTTGAGGGGCATGGAACTTGATTTATTGACCTCAGGGCTATAAGGAAAAAGTCGTATAATCCTCCCCGTCTCATAAAAGAAGTCAGAGAGACAAACATTTCTCGGAGAAGCAAGTGGGGGTGTCAGGATGAGGTCATCCAGAATATCCTTCTGCTTCTTGGTGGCCACTCTAAATACCACAATTCCTGAGCAGTCCCTTGAATAATGAGTCATAACAGCTTAAACATAAGGCATTTCATTCCACCCTGTATGTTTTCAGCAGAAACACTATACCTAGAGAATAGTGTTGTAATTTAAAGTGCCATCCATACACATCTCTTGCCACCTCCCAATTTGTACTGAAACCAAACTAGATTGCAAAAGTAGGTAAGCTGTTCCTGTTTTAAGCTACCAAGATCAGCCGTTTCCAGATCTCAAGATTACAGCCAGTAGCAAACTAGTGAAATTTGTGCTGCAGCAAAGTCTGAGGGCTCCTTGGCTTAGCTTGGTACCTATCAAAAGAAGAAAATAACTAGGTTTTGACTCCTTAAGATGATGTACCCCTAGCCCTTATAGGTCAGAACATAAGCAAACCTGTGCTAGCCAGGCGTGGTGGCACACGCCTGTAGTCCCAGCACTCGGGAGGCTGAGGCAGGAGGATCAATGCGAGTTCAAGACCAGCCTGGGCTACAAAAGTGAGCTCAAGGCCAGCCTGAACTGCATAGTGAGAGCCTGTCTCAAAAAGACCAAAAAAAAAAGAGAGGACCTGGGCTGTAACATCCTATAACTCAGTTGTATCCCAAATTTTCTGGTCAAGAAGATTATGGGACCTCAGAGGAAAAGGATAAATGAAGTATTGTGTGTCTAAGGAGAGTCAAATAGAGAAAAAACATTCAGGCTTTCACAGAAAGCAAACTGGTCAAGCAATACCACTTTCGTACGAAGTCGCATTTAGATGGGCATTATTATATTCATCTGTTCATTTTCTGATCACTTTAATATACCTATAAATACATTTTAATTTTGTTATTGGGAAAGTCAAACAGTAGCAATGAGATTATAGCCTAAAATACAATTTCACTAGCAACTTTTTTTAGTTCTTTATATTTTTTTTATTAATTTTAATGAGAAAAAAGATAAAATAGCAATGAAACAGTTTCAAAACAAGTTAGTAGGATGGTTACAGTTAATATCATGCGTATTGTTTTCCTTATAGTAGTTATTCAGAGGAAAGATGTAGACCTCATATCTTGTCTAAACAATATTACTATAAACTTTTATTCTCAATGAACTAAGACAAAGTAGCTATATATCTATCCTATACATATATATATGTATATATATGTATCCTGTATATACATATATTTTTTTTCTTTTTAAAGTTTCTAATACTAGTAGAAAATATACTGCATCTTATAAGTAGATTGTAAGTCAGAGATACAGTATGAATCATAAAATGAAAAGTATAATTAAACACTATTCAGAAAATTAATTAAATATTAATTATTTAAAATTAAATTAAATATTTCAAAACAATATTCCAAAGTTCAAATCAAATCACGATTCCAGCTTAGAGGCTAGAATGTTGTATATCATATGTATGAATCTGTAATCAATTCAGAGTACTTGCATAGTATTTGAATAGGTGATATCTTTGAATATACAAAGATATCAACTAAGAAAAAATTTCCATGGTAGTAAAGAATTACTAAGAATAAAACATAACATAAATACTAGAATGGCAAATATATGACCAGACCTTCTAACATCTTGGGGATAGGATATCACACAAAGTTCTAGAATGTTGTGTACATGGACACTGTTCATGACACTTACGGTGGCCAGGTGTCACTTGTGGGACTGAACTACTGTTATTTTCTTGATATCCACTCTACAGACCCAGACAGAATCGTGACCCATAGGGTACAGGAGAAGTCCATTTGTAGAATATGCTGAGAGACATATTCTACTGCTGTATATAAAAGAGTAGTTGAAAGATTGCTTTTGTTTACCTCATTTTCTTCTGTGTTTAATTGTTTGACCTATTTGGTGGGTTCTTTCCATTCTCCTTCACGGAGCTGTGATCATTTTTATCCCTCTCTAGAATATCTGTTAGTAGTCTGTGTAAGGTAGGCTTTGTCATCATGAAATTCCTTAGTTGTTCTTTGTCCTGGAAGTATTTCACTTCTCCATTGAACTTGAAAGAGAGTTTTTCAGGGTATATCAGTCTGGGCTGGAATTTGTTTTTTTGCAAGACTTGAAGTACTTTACTCCATGCTCTTCTTGACTTAATGGTTTGTAAAGAGAAATCTGCTGTTATTCTAATGGGTTTTCCTTTAAATGTGATCTGTTTCTTTTCTCTAGCAGCTTTTATTTGCTGGAAATTTTTACAAGTGTTCCTTTCTTACCACATGTGGGGTGGGCCCAAACACCACCCCCCCCCAGTGTACTGGGTAGGCCACTGAGACCATGCCTGTAATCCCAGTGCTGGGGAGGCTGAGAACAGGAAGATCACTACTGATTTCGAGCTGTATAGTGAGACCCTGTACCATATATATATGCTGCTTTCTTTTCAAGTGGCATATACATAATCATTATTATATTTATGTGTTCATTTTATGATCACTTTAATAAGCCTCTGAATGAATTTTAATTTTGTTATTTGTAACAGAGTAAGTTTATCTCTTTATTATAAAACCTGTGCCCTCTTTTGCCTAATTATATAATTCTAGGAAGAATGTGAGATAGTCACATGGATTTTATTTTCTACTAAAGTGCGCTCATTTCTTTTCTTGTTCTTGTTGCTTCTTAGAATGTTATTTTGCACACATATAAGAAGCTGAAAATTGCAGCCTTGCTATATCTCACTTCAAAAACTAATAATAGTTTCAATGTATGTATTATGATTCTTCTACTTTAAAGGATTAAAGATCTCTAACAGCATTGCTCAAGGGGCATCTTTGTTCATGCTGCATCATCTTTTCAAAACGCTAAGCAATCATTTGTGGAGTCCTAGTGTTTTGTAGAGCCCCACTTGAGAAACTCTGCTTCAGGGACTTGGGTAATAAATAGGAGAATGTGGCCCTCTTTACAAAATTATGCTAATAATTACAACTTTTACAACTTATAGCTATATAGCCTGTCAACATGTTATTCATAAGTTATTTTATCCATAAGGATACACTATCTAGGTGCTGGGGAAATAGCTCAGTAGAATAGGCACTTGCCTAGCAAGTGAAAGGGCCTAAGTTCAATCCCTTCTCCTGGGGGCGGGGGGGCTACCTATATGGTTGGGAAACACTGTGTAAGAGGACAAATTAAATGTGGATATGTTTAAAAGAGGACTCTGGGTATGCCAAATGAAACAAATTAGGGCAAAGTTCGATAGTCAAAAATATTGACATAAACAAAGCACTCTTGAGACACAGGCCCAAGTTGGGAGTGAAGAATATGGGCAAATTGGAGAGGTCTTGAACTAAGGAACAAAGTGGTTTTGAAAACCCTCAAGAAATTGAAGAAGTAATGTAGCTGATGAGACTGAGTAAGAGAAAATAAATTGAAGGAAGAATTTAGAAGTAGACAAGGATAATTTATGTAAGTGGAAATAAGTTCCAGACAAGAATGGTGGCAACAGAAAATGAAAAGATGGGATGGTATGAAATACATGACTTTAGAGTTAATACTATCTCAGACTGACCCAACAATGAGTAAATTTTTAGTGGTGGCTATATTTCTATTCTTAGAAATACTAGATTGTGGGCTTCAGTGATACACTTTGGAAGTCCTGGTAGGCTGAATTATTTTCTAAGACTCACTTGTCAGTCATTTCTTGGCTTTGTAACCTTACACTATTTCTGTCATGTCATGCAAGAAAATAGAACCAACATTCTCAGATCTTCATATTTTTCCAGGAAAATTAGAAATCCCACTACTCTAAGGAATATTCTCATATTAAACATCAACAGCTAATTTTTGTCGAATAAATTGCATTATGAATGTGATATTGTTGCCAATTTGCAACATTTGTCTGGAATTCTCTATAGTCTTTTTTTTTTTTTTTTTTAAACCTGTGTCAGACATCAAACACTGCTTTGTGTCTACTAGGAAAGTGCACTGTCAATGAGCTCTACCCCAACCCTTATGTGCTGCTTTCTGAAATCATCTTGAAATGCATCTGGAACAAAAAGAGAATTCTGCTGTGAAGTCTGCGCCATCCCTTGTTAGCAGGAAGTTTACAGGAAGATATTTTTAATTGTAGCTAATATTTTCTCTTTACTGTAATGTTGGCTTAAAAGTTACAAGCCTTTCTCTGCTTCTTCCCAGCCAGGTCTCTAGATAAACTCTACAACTTTGCTGATTGCTCTGGACTCCACCTGATCTTTGCTCTAAATGCACTGCGTCGTAATCCCAATAACTCCTGGAACAGTTCTAGTGCTCTGAGTCTGTTGAAGTACAGCGCCAGCAAAAAGTACAACATTTCCTGGGAACTGGGAAATGGTAAGTAATGATGTTATTTCCTCTGAATTAACACAATGAAAGGGTGAGGTGGTAAAATGGCTTGGGATATCATCAGTCAGGTCATCTCCAGAACACTGGCCCAGAACACATTTGGATGTTTGGCCACCAAGTTGGTTCTCCACACAGTAAAAGACTGTATAGTGGATTCCAGTAGGCTTAGTGAGTCCACATAATTTGCATATGTAGTTATCTGTTCCAGATAGAGGGAAAGCTCCACAGCATGGAGAAAGCATAGTGATTTATTAGTAGCAAATTAATCTTAAGCCAGACACAGGCTCTTTGTATAGCCTAAGCTTCATCGTATAATATGTTTTCTGTAGAAAATCTGTCCTGCCAGATGATTTTCTAAAATAATAATTTGAAAGAGATCTGGTCAAATGTATTACAGCGATGCTGTAGGGTATATGAACCTTATGAAGATTCAAAATCCACATTAGCTTATACACACTGAGAAATTCTACTGCAAAGATATCCGTTCAACATTTTTCAATCTAACTTTTCTTAAGCCATTCGGCCAAGGCTTGTTTTAGGGATTCACAATGTGTGGAGTCACACAGGCCCCATGTATAAAAACCCATGCTTGGTTTACTGTTCTTCTGTTTTAATATTGAAATTCCTAGGAGCCAGGGAGATAGCACAGGGCCATAAGTGCCTGCCTGGCAAACACATAAACACAAGGTCCCAAGTTTGACCCCACGCACTACAAAAAAAAACAAAAGAACAAAAACAAACAAACAAACAAACAAAAAAACCCACCAACAAACAACTAAGAAGGGCCTGGAGATAGCTCAGTGATCTAAGTACTTGCCTGGCAAGTTCAAGGAATGCTGCTCACTGCCGGCCGCTGAAACCAGGCGTGGCGGCACATGCCTGTAATCCCAGTGCTAGGGAGGCTTAGACAGGAGGATCACTATGAGTCCGAACTATGCAGCAAGACCTTGTACCAAATACATACATACATACATACATACATACATACATACATACATGCATACATACATCTTTAAGAAAATTCTTAGTAAATATTTTTTTAAAAGATTCAGGCTTCCATCTTGTATGAAATCCTGAGTGTGTGTGTGTGTGTGTGTGTGTGTGTGTGCATGCATGTCTGACTGTCTCTATGTCTGTCTGTCTGTCTGTCTGTCTGTCTGTCTGTCTGTCTGAAAGCAGCATGTACTAACATAGAACATTAGTCCACGGCAGTTTGGATAAACATTTCCTGAACAATGGCATTTTGTCGGTGATATGTATTTGTGCATGATATATATGCTACTCTGTAGATTCCATGACTCTGTAATGTTGGGCATAGTTAAAATTTAGGATAGTAGAGATATGAAAATTTTCTGATTTTCTAAATTTTGATTTATCTTTTGGTACATCTTAGAACAAAACCATCGAATTTAACAAACATTGTCTACTCTTAAAATTATAATTGCAAATTTATTTTAACATCTTTATCCACAGATTTGTAAGTCTGTAGCTAGCTCATATTTGGAGCATTATAGTTGTATGCACATGTGCACACACAATTGTATTTATACACATTCTGAAATTTAAAATTTGCATAATAATATGGCAAAGTAGGAGAGTCTTGTAAGAATAATTGCCCTTCTTTTTGGTAGCCATTAATTGGAAAGTAACTTGTTTTCCCTCCTCTTACACTTCTTTACTCATTCTCTTACTGAATGAAGGAATTTTTTAATATCTTATTTTATTTTATTTTTAAAGTGTAGCATTCCATAGGCTATATCATATTCACACAGTTATATATACAACCTTCCTTACAATAAGTTTCAGAACATACTTACACCTTGCAAATAAATCTTCATGTCTATTGGTCTCAGTTTTAGGCAATCATTAACTACTATTTGTTCTTATTGGTTTGCTTTTCTTTCTACTTCTAATTTTATTTTAAAGAGTAAAAACTAATAGAAACAAAAGCAGAAACTAGCAGAAACTAAGAAACAAACAACAATTTCAAGCTAGAATAAAAATTTAACAACTGTTGTTGTATTACATATTTTCATCATCAAATCTGTTGTTCAGATTAATAAGTAAAGTTATGCAAGACTGGTCTAATAATTAAACACTAATGCTTACTTTCAGTAAACCTTAATTATTGTCTTGTCCTCTCTTACTTTTTTAAAAAGTTGATTTTTAGACAGAGCATGACAATTGATAAGACATTAGAAATGTATGCAGTATGCATACATTTAGAAGAACAAGATAAGAGGTATTCAACCATGGTTTTTGTATTGCACTTTGCTGTCTTTGATGTAGTTGCTCAGATTATACATATTATCATATAGTTAGTCAAATTGAAAATTTTAAACAGTAACTACTAATTTAAAAATGAACTAATGTAAATAAGAGCTACAACCATCTCAGCTATCATGAATATACGAGGAGGATTTTCCTCCTCGTTTTTCTTCCTTTTTTCCTTTCCCTCTTCTTTATCATTTATTCCCTATGTTCAGTTTCTTTCCATTTTGGAGTATCTGTTATTCCTTTCAGATCTTATTTATTATTTTATGTTCTCACACTAGGGAGACAATACAATATTTACACATATGGGTCTGAGTTATTTCACTTATAAGTATAGCCTCTAGCTGCCTCCATTTGCCTATAAAGGCCTCAAGTTTGTCTTTCTTTATAGCTGAGTAATACTTTGTTGTATAAAAACATCACAACTTTTTTCTACATTCTTCAGGTGATGGGCATTTTGTTGTTTCCAAGATTTAGCTATGACAAATTATGCTGCTATAAACGTGGTTGCACATATATCACTGTGTTATAATGTTTTCAGTTCTTTTGGAAAAATACCCAGATGGGGAATAGCTATGTTGAATGGGACTTCCAAGCTTAGTTTTTTGAGGACTTTCCACACTAAACTCCATAGTGGTTGTACCATTCTACACTCACACCAGCAGTGAAGCAGGGTTCCTTTCCCCCACAGCCTCTCCTGTATTTGTTATTAGTGAATTTCTTTATGACAGCCCTTCTTTCTGGATCTATGGGTTTTCTTGATCTGAACATTTATTTTCAATGTTGAAAATCTAAAGCAAAATTTTATAACAAAATAATAGAAGCTAAACAAGTGTTAATATACTGTATTATTATTATCTTTAACGTAACTACACAGAGACACAAAGATTCTCTCTTATACCGAAAAAAAAGAATATATGCATAAAAGTTTCTTTTGAGTGAAGTGGAGAAACCAGTAGTATAAATGAAATAAATTAGCATATATCTTATAACTTTTTTGAAATAATGAAATAAGCTTAATTGCCCTTTGTTGATTAAAGAAATTTAATGATATTTGAATTACATCTGTTCTTTATTTGAGGTCTTTATTCTAGGAAAGTCAGGTTGCTTGCTTGCTTTATTTATTTATTTATTTATTTATTTATTTATTTATTTATTTATTTTTAAGCTTTCTTTCTTCCTTTCCTTCCTTTTTCTTTCTTTCTTTCTGGCCGGCTCAGCCTGCTCTGAGGGTGGGGCTGGCGCAGCATGTGGTGCCAGGTGCCAAACCATGGTCCCTGTGTTTGCCTAAGCTTGCCTAAGCTTGCCTAAGCAGGCACTTTACACTGCTGAGCTATCTTGCTGGCCCAGGCTGCCTTATTTGAATCCTGGTTAGTGTTAAAGGTAGTTATGGAGAGCACTGGGGATAACTGTATATGAAGACTGGACAAATAAATAGTATGGCAAAGGTTTCTGTGCTATTCTCACCAATATGAGTCACTATATCCATGCAATAGACATTTTTAGGCATGTAATAAGCAATTATTATCTTCTACCTATTTCTCAAATGCCCACCTGTTTATCAAGGACAGGGTACTGTGAAATGGAGCATGTCTGAGTGGCATGGTCCAACAGAATTTTTCATTTCTTTAAATATTTTTAAACACTTTAGTAACCTGTTAAAGCAAAGATAGTCTGTTGACACAGCACTGACCTCAGTAACATATTAGTATGTTACTCAGTAAGATTTCTTTTCAGATGGCATTGACAAGGGACAAAGGTTGTTTTATTCATTGTTTTCTCACTTAGATTCTTGAACATACATGTACACTGACAGTTGATAAGAAATGAGGCTAGACTCTATCTCATCTAAAAGACTGAGCCAGTTACTACCATACAGAATCCTACAAAAGGCACAGCCACATAGAGAGAGCAAACTGTTCAGCTATTGTCAGGAGTTCGAGACAGGGGTGTAGCAGGCATGCAATACATAGAACACATGGGGGTAAGGGGTGTTAGACTTATTCGGTATGATACTATAATGTTGGATGCACAATACTATGCATCTCTCAAAGCACATATTACTATGTAATATGAAGAAAACCTAATGTAAAACTATGGACTTAGCTTGATATTAATGTACCAGTATCAGTTTGTCAGCTACAATAAATGTATCATGCTAAACCAATTAATGATAGGAGAAATAATATTAATGATAGGAGAAATTAGGGAAAGTGCAAGATATACGCACACGTTCTGTACTGTCTGTTCAATTTTCTATAAACTTAAAATTGCTCTAAAATAAATTCTATTAGTTAACAAAATCAGATTGTGACCAGAGTGAAAATAAATTTCTTGGAAATTGGATTTATTTTTTGTGTTGGCCTTGTAAAAACAGCTCAAGGAATAGTTAGAAGAATATTTTTTAACTAAGGGTTTAAATAAACATCTCCAAAGAACATATACAAGTGGCTAATAAGTACAAAGAAATGTCAACATCATTACCTACTATGAAAGAACAAATTAAAACAACATTTCTATTTTACTTCATACTTATTGGGATGGCTGAATTAAAAAAATAAGAAATATTATATACATTAGTAAGGATGTGGAGAAATTGGAACTCAGCGAAAAACACTGCTAGTGAAAAACAGGATGGCTGTTCAATAAAAAACTTAAGCATAGTACTACCACATACCTCAACAATTTAATTCCTCACTTTTTTTATATATCCAAGCAAATTAAAAACAAATGTTTTCACCAAAAACAAAAAAAATTACATGAATTTTTTAAAATTTATTTTTAAAGAATATAAAATAGAGATATAAAGCAAACAGCATTAGAAACGATACAAGATTTCACTAAACAAAGTAATAGGAATTCAACAGTGGCTGCTAATTACGTGATGGTATCTTCAAATTAGTTGCTCACATTACCAAATATAAACATGTAAGATAAAACAGCATTTAAAAAGTAGAAAGGCCAAAATTTCAATCAGTTGATGAATGGCGGGTGAAATATAGCATTTATATAATAGAATAATATCTGGCCATATAATATAATAAAGTGTGTACATATGCATTCTACAACATGGATGAACATTGAAAAGACTACACTGAATAAGACAGTCATAGAAGACAAAAAGACATTGCATAGTTCCATTTCAATGAAATATCTAGAATCAATAGGTGTTGATTCATGACAATAGTAGATTAGCAGGTGCATCAGGCTCCGGGTTGTGACAATGGGCACTGACTACACAGCTGGATTTCCTTCTGGAATGATCAAACTATTCTAATATGTGTGGTACTGGTGATTAAGTAACTGTAAATATAGTTAAAAAATTGGACTATAACTTGTATTACATGTGAATTAAATCTCAATGAAGCCATCATTAAAAATGTATGCTTTTTTTTCTTTAGTATCAGGGATCAAATTCAGGGCCTTGTGCTTGCCAGGCAGGCTCCTATGCCCCTGAGCTATCCCCTTGGCCCAAGGTGCTTACTTTTTTATTTAAAAGAGCATAACAATACACATTCTATGTTATTGATTGGTGACAGAATACTTTAGGAATTTTATATATGTAATTATTACCAATATTGTCATCCTATATGTGTACTATTTAATTTAGGTAAGAACTCCAAGTACACTCTTCTACTTGGACCTCAAAATGCAAAATAAAATATCTGATGTTAATGAGAAAACCTGCCAAAAAAAAAAAGTGAAGTGAACTGTTGAAATCATTTAATAACTAAGTGATAAATCTGTTTAGGGAACTTAGAAATTCTAATGGAAAAAGAATTATTTTTATGCTACCTTATTAGCTCTGTGTTTGGGGGTTTTGTTCTATTTCATTGTTTAATTGTGTAAAGACTTCTTGGCTTTCTTTACTTCATTTCCTTCCATCCACAAACATTTATTAACTGCCTAGTATCTGCTAAAGGTGCTATTCTAGGTTAGAGAGATAATACACTAAATAACAAATATAGCTGTCTACATGTTAGTAGAGGACATACATGTTACATAGCACTTGAAAAGACTTGATTATTGTCTCTTCTCTGATGTCATTTTTGCCCTAATTCAAATTAAAACTTGAGGGCTGGAGAGATATCTGAGTGCATTAAGTATGTGCTTAGGCAAGCACGGGGACAGGAGTTTGATTCCCTACCCAACATGCCTTGCTGGCCTCAACCTAGCAGTGCTGAGCCAGCAACCAAGTCTGGGTGTGGTGGTGCACGCTTGTAATCCCAGCACTGGGGAGACTGAAAATAGGATCACTATGAGTCTGATCTGTGTAGAAGGACTCTGTATCAAATACATTAAAAAATAAAAAATAAAATTTTAAATGGACTCTTTTTCTAACATTAGATTAAAATACACATCAGGATAGTGATGACAGCTTATTGTCCTGTGTACTGTATGGAGAGTAGCAGTTTTCTATCTACTTCTTTCTTTGTCCCCCTCTCCACCTCTCCTCTCTTTTCCCTCCTGTCTCCTGCTCTACTTTCCTCTTCCCTTCCCTTCCTTTCTCTTCCTTGTACCTTATAATTCAGTAAGTCTTAGTAAATTTAAATACTCAATCATTATCACAGCTCACTTTTCAAGCATTCTCATCACCTTCAAAAGTTCCATGGTGCCAGTTTGCTGCCAATTACTATTACCATATCCCAGCCCAGGAGACACTAATTTGCTTTCTTCTTTATAGATTGGTCTTTTATGTACATCTCACATAAATAAGACCAGGCAATATGTATCCTTTGTATGTGACTTTACATAGTGCCGTATAACGTTTTGAGGTTTATCAATACCGTAAGAATTTATAATTCACTCTTTTTTATTGTCATAGTATTCCAGTATATGAATATAACATCATTTACTTTTCACTCACCAGTGGGTAAGCATTTGTAATGTTTCTACTTTTGGCTGTGTTATATAGTGCTGCTGTAAGTATTCAAATACAAGTCTTATGTAAATATGAAAATTCATTTCAGGAACATACTCAAAAATGGTGGACTTGCTTAATCTTACAGCAAATTTATTTTTGTTTTTCAAGACGATGCTAAATTATTTTCCAAAGTACTTGTATAAAGTTTCCAAAGTTTCATTTTACATTTTTGTCACCAATGTGTGAGCACTCTGATTTTTAATCTTTGGCCAAATTTGTTATTGTCTTTTCCCTTATAGTTATTCAAATAACTATAATTCTGTTAGTGTCACAATATGACTTTAATTTGCACTTCTCTAGTGACTAAAAATATTGAACTTCTTTTCATGTGCTTACTAATGATTTATACGTCTTTATACTTTTAAATGGACCATTCATCCTGTTATTGAATTGCAAGAATTCTTTATATATTCTGGATACAAGGCTTTAAAAATCAAATATTTGACTTGCAAATAGTTTTTGCCTGTCTATAATTTATTTTCTTAATAGAATCTTTTGAAGTATAATTATTTGGAATTTTGATAAAATCCAATTGGTCAAAATTTTATATTTTTATGAATTATGCCTTTAGGTCATATCTTTGCCTAACCCAGAATTACAGAGAATTTTCCCCATAGTTTCTTGTTAATTTTTTGTAGTTTTAGTTCTTTAGGCAGGAGCCTGTTAGGAGTTAATTTCTGTGTATGAAGTAATGCTCTAAATTTATTTATGTATGTGGATATCAAGTTTCTCAGCACAGTTTATTAAAAAAAAAAAAAAAAAAAAACCTATCCTCTCCTTAGTTGAACTAGCTTGGCACCTTTGTTAAAAATAAACTGACAACAAATGGTTCAACTTTTAGAATTATAATTCTGTTCCACTGGTCTATATGTTTATTTTCTTGCTAGAACTACACTTTTTTGTTCATCTCTTTCTTTTGTTTTAATAATACCTTACATGACTGTTCAAATTTGGGCAGTGGAATTAACTAACTTCGTCTATTTTCAAAATTATTTTGGCTCTCCTTGACTTTGTATTTCCATGTATTAGCTTTTGATTTCTGCAGTAAAGTCTGGTCAAATTTTAATAGTGATAACACTGAACTATAGGTCCATTTGGAAAAGTTGCTGTCTTAACAATATTAAGTATTACTATTTATAAGCCTAGATTATTTCTCTATTAACTTAGTTTTTTTTATTTCTCTAGGCAATGTTTCATAATTTACAGTATATATACTTTTCATTTACTTTAAGTTTATTCTGAAATATTTTTTGTGTTTGTGGTATTGTGAATAGAATTATTTTCTAAATGTCATTGTTTGATTATATGCTGGTAGTATTTAAAAATATTATTGATTTCATAAATTGATCTTATATCCTCAAATCTAGCATAATTTTTAATGTTTTTGTTTTCCCTCATATTCCTTTGAATTTTCTTTATGCAGGAACATGTTGCTTGAAAATAATGACATTTTATTTCTTCCTTTCATTTAGGATGCTTTTATGTTCTTTTCCTTTCTTGACTGCTCTGGCTAAAACATTTCATAGATTTGACCATACTCGGGCTGAGTTCAAACTGGAGCGCCTCCTGCCTTAGTCTCCCAGAGTGCTATGGTCACAGGTGTGAACCACCATACCTCAACATAATGGCCAGTTTTTAGGACTTTTCCTGCCCTTTTTTGCACTCAAACCGAGTGTGCTACTTTTCTGCTTGCTGAGACAAAACACCTGACCCCCCAAGGTTAAAGGAGGAAATGTTTATTATAGTAAATGGTTTGTAAAGCTTTCAGCTCATAGTTGGCTGACTCAAAGGCAAGGTTGCATTGCAAAGTGGCATCACAGAACAGACAAGCAGAAGGTAGCAAAGCAGATAAGGAGAAAGTGGCAAGGAGCTAGCTGCAAGTGACCCTCTTTCTGTCTCATATTTTATCACTTACAGCCTCAATCCTAGCATAGCACCACAAGTCAGTTCCAGCATAACATCCTTTATCCCACCTGCCCACATCCAAAATCCAGTCACCCCCAAAATGCCCCACCTCTGACAGCAGGAGGCTGTGTGAGAACATCTAGACATAAGCCCCAACATTGAGCAAAGAAATTTTGCTTTTATTTTGTTATTAATGAACATTAAGGGATTTTTTTTTCTGTAGAATTACCAACTTTATAAAGATTCCCCCCTTATCATTTCTATGAGTTTCCTGGAACTTGACAACAAATTACCATAAATTTTGTGGCTAGTAATACAAATGTACTCATCTTGCAGACCAGAAGTCTGAAATCATGACAGCAGTAGCAGTGGCTCCTTTAGAAAAGGAGAGAATCTTCATACCTATCTCATAGCTTCTGAGGTCAAAATTTTTGGCATAAAAGCATCACTCCAATATTTGTATTTATCATAACATATATATAACGTATATCATATATAACATATATCATTATTTTTGTTGTCTTGGAATGTAGATTTTCTTCTGTTATAAGAATAGGTCATGAATTTAGGGTCTACTCTGATCCAGTATGACCTCGTAGTATCTTCAAGGGCACTATTACATAATAATGTCACATTCTGGGGTTCTTGTAGATATAAATTTTGAAAGATACTATTCAATCTAGTATGGCATTTTTAATGAAGAATTTCCTGAAAATAAATATGGTCTGTTTGTGGATTAGGTGATCTTTTGTATAGGTTAGCCTGAAAATGAATGGAATAGAGAGATAGTGCAACTAAGTGAATTTGTTCATTGGAATAGTTCCTTAACATAACTCTCCCCTTCTTTTTGGTAATTTTATTTATACTATTAAGAAAAAAGTAGAGAGTTGTAGACAGGAAAAAGTTGGCAGAGTCTCATTCCTCTCAATTCTAATTTATACGTCTGTTTTTAATCTAGAGCCAAATAACTATCGGACCATGCATGGCCGGGCAGTAAATGGCAGCCAGTTGGGAAAGGATTACATCCAGCTGAAAAGCTTGTTGCAGCCCATCCGGATTTATTCCAGAGCCAGCTTATATGGCCCTAACATTGGGCGGCCCAGAAAGAACGTCATTGCTCTGCTAGATGGGTAGGTCGAATTACTTAGCTGTTCTTATTGACATTGGTCATCAAATGTAATGAACCAAGCTAATTATTTCTCTTGGATATTTTCAGAATAAAAGAAAGCCTTTATGCATAATAGCCAGTCCAACTCTACCTTAGGAAATCTTCATTCTACTTGGCAGAACTTATCTCTTGAAGCCTTCTATAGTCAGAAAGGACTGTGGGATGATGGAGGCATGTTAAAATCTCTAGGGTGGATTAGAAGAAATACAGTGTTTGAAAAACAAGATTTAATATTATAACATATCCAAGACCTAGACTTTCTACTCTGACAGGGAAAAACTGAAGATATTTATACTAAGATATTTGCCTCTCATGGAGAATACATAAATAGCAAATAAAATGCCCAGGATATAAACTGACACCAGAGCTGTAAAGACATAAAGACTTCTTAGAACCTGTCTTAGTTACTCTTCTATCATTGCTGGGACAAATACCTAACACTCAAAATGAAGGAAGGAAAGGTTTATTTAGCTCACAGTTACTGGAGGTTTCAGTCCATAATCTGCTGGCCCAAGGCTGAGTGGAACAGGGCAGAGAGCATCCAGTTCATGGAGGTGGAACAACAACAATATGGTGGCAGAGGCAGCCAACCAAACAGGGCAGCAGAGCAACAGCTACAGCTCTAGTCTGTCTCTGTCTCTCTTTATATTCCTATCGGGCTGTCCACCTTAGGATATCCACCCTAGACCACATCCATAGTCTCAGCCTTACTCAGACCAATAATCCTATCAGTACTAAAACCCATAATCCCAGGGATCATGGATCAAGTCTCAAATTCTAGAAGTCCCTGCCCAATGACTACATGAGGCTTTGGGGTGACAACTAGACATAAACCATAAAAGAACCATACATTCTCACAGGAAGATAACAATAATGGAATTGCCTGGTGACTCAGAAAAAATAGGTACAGACATTCTCTAACTTCAGAAACTCCTGTTGATGAACAACAGAATTTCCTAGGTTTCAAAGCAGTGTGCTACACCAACTTACGTGTCTTTGGCTATATACCTTTAATGGAGAGATTCTATAAGTATCAAGAAATAGAAAAACAAATAGAAGCAAAATTTTTTGAAATTAATAAAACTTTAAATGTGAAAAAAATATTGCAGCATCTCATAGCATCATTGTACATTTTAAAAATACAAATAATTACTCTAGTAAACCTCTTATAGAAACTCAAACTAGACAAAATCTTGGCCAGAGAACTTGGATTTAAAGTTAACAAGCAAAAAATAAATAAATAAATAAATAAATTAAAAAAAGTTAACAAGCATGCATATATCTGTCCATTAAACCACAACCTAACTGAATGATTTATTATCAAATATTCTGGGAAGCTACCACCACTTTGTGACAAAGTCTGGCAATCATTTCTAAAGCATTATTATCACAGAAAAGCTCTTTTAGTGTTTTCTGCCTTATTTCTGGTGAAGATCCAGCATCAGACTAGATAATTAACACATCTATTCAGGTTAGTACAAGTTATACAGGGTCAGAGGAAATGCTTTAGCATGAATTTGTTGCTAATAAGCCAGTAGCATTAGAGTCACAAGAAGCTCTGGCAGTGTGAAAAAAGCTGAAGACAGATACATATTAAATTCTACTTCCAAAGTGAAGATGTAACTGCACTGCGAAATGTAGGAACAATGTTCTCCTGGAATGAAGCACGCTGTGCAACAATACACACATTTGCGTGTCATAGTCCAGAATATAAATGATTATTTTTACAAATTCAAAATGAGTTAAATATTCTCAATGAAGTACATAGACCAAGTGAGGTTAGAAAAACGCCAAATGAGTATAGACAGAGGTGTACAAAGAAAGGGAAACATTTGTTTCCTGAACGGCCCTGTGGCTGGTGACCCTAGTGGCCCTTCCCTTTTCTAATTGCTAGCCATGATCTACACCTATGAACGTAACAGACGTATGGAAGGTTTGAAAAATCAGACAGCCTTACACTGAAAGTAAATACAACCTCAAATTGAATTTTATGTCTGTCTGTCTGTCTCTGTTTCTATTACTGTCTGTCTGTCTGTCTGTTTTTCTGTGTGTCTCTCTCGTTCCCTACCCTGCCTTGCCATGTTCTTTCCTCAACTCTTCACTTTTGTCCTCTGTGTCAGTAACATCTTTCCAGTTCTAGTGTTTTCTCCTCTTCTGTACTGACTCGCTTGAGGGTCTAGCCCTGACTGACTGCTTAGGGTATTTCTACCTAGCTTACCTCTCCATAACATTATACCTCTAAAGAGGTACCCTTAACTGTTATGAGGAGGGCCATCACTGTTCTGGCTACTTAGGTATGGCTGAAGGAGGTGATAAGTCAGATACTCTCCATAGGGTCTATCCAAAGACCCTTGACAGATGCCGGGTGTTCTCATCTTGAGTAGGCTTGTAGCTTTAAGTCTGAAGGAGAAAGGGACAATGAAGCAGATAAGCATTCTCGTGCAAAATATTAAGATAAAAAAGACTGTTATGAATACAAACAACAAATGTTTTCTCCTGGGGAATGTCCAGGGAAAATCAGAATCTGACCTGACTGCCTTTTCTTTACTATCTTAAGCTGCCTTTGAGATATTAGCAGAAGAGTCACTAATGTACACACAACATTCAGCTTTTACAATTGCCTAAGTACAATTTTGTTGTTCATTGTACAAGGAAAGGCCTCAGCCAAGTTTGTGGAAGTGTCTACCCAGACCAATAGGTATTAGAATCCTTTACTCTTTGACATATGAGTGAAATCTAGCTGCCACTCTTCCCGGGGGTATTTACTATCTCTCTGTATCCTTCGAGGGACTATGGTTCAGGTAAGAGGATTATTCTCTTGGCAGAGCTCACATGTCGTAACTATCTGTTGCCTGTCTTAGATCGTCTCTTTCCTAAGAATATCTCTGAGGTCATCTGATGGGTCTTATCATTCTCCAAATGAAAGGCTTTATGTAAATACTTAATAATTTTCCATTGACCAGTACCAGAAAGGAGCAGTTTACTAACATATAGATTGAAACAGTGTCCTGTTGGTAGGCTGAGTGCTGAGGCATTCAGAAGTGATTGTTTAAACTTCTGGAATGAAACAAAAATGGTATTAAATGAGAGCAAGAGACTAGGAAAAATACTGAAGGATTGACAGGCTACAATTTTGTATATGCTTGGATTTCTAAATTCTGGTGTAAAAATGTGTAGCTGCTTTTGTCACATTCTATAGAGATTTATTAGAATATCAATGATTGGTAGATAATAACAATTCCAAGTTAAGTCTAAGATATTTGATACTCAGAAAGACAGTGATGTTAAGCTCAAGTACCTATGTTATAGAGTAATAGTATCTCTAAGCTTTTCCTCTAGAGTGTTAAGAATATAAGTTTACAGACCGGAAATTGGAGAAAAAGAAGGGCTACAAGGATAGCCAATGTTTTGGCCCTAGCCCTTCAAGGTCAGTGAGGACTCAGGACATAAGAGAACCTTATATGCTGTAACATTCTGTAACTCAGTGGTTTCCCAAATTTTCTGTTCAAGGAGATTCTGGGGCTACAGAGGAAAGGAATTAAAGATATACAGTGTACCTAAGAAGAATCACCTAAAGAAAAAACATTCTCTTGATCTCGGGCTATGGGAAGGAAAGTATTGGTTTAATTTTCACTTCCTCCAGGTTTCAGAGTGCAAGTTGGTCAAGCAGTGGTTGTAGCTCATCGAGATGGCTGACACTGACAACAGTTCTACAAAGCACTGTACATGGTTTCAAACTAAACCCTGAGGGGATTTGACTGACCTTGGGAGATACAAAAGTTCCATGTTTTGTTATACAGGTCTTGGTTTAACTTGCCCTTAACCACCCAGCAGAAAAGTTTAACCACGAGGCATAAAACATAAAGCTAGATTAGTATGCTGAGCTGTAAAAGGCTTAAATCAACAGCTTCCATCATTGCTAGTTTTGCCAATAGCCCACTGTGATTATAGAACATTGGATTATGTATACAACTACTTTCTCTTAGTTCAATGAGAAGAAAATTTTTGTACCAATAATGATTAGAAAAATGATCACATCTATACCCTGTGCTCTGTATACCTACTAGGTGGACAACAATATGCATGATATCAAATACTAGAAACGTACTACTAACATGTTTTGCAACTGTCACATTGTTATTTCTTATTAAATGCAATAAAAAATAAACTTCTGGAATGCAGTTTTGGAATTAGGTTTCCAAGTTGAAGTATAGGTATCTGTTTTTAGAGCTTCCTTTATAAGAAGATAGAGGGGTCTTGTGACCTTACTCATACCCTCATACCCAAAGAGGGCAAAAACCTGTGACTCCTAGGAATTCCCTTAGCTATTAAGATCTTGGGCTATGGGAAGGAAAGTGTGGGCTTAATTTTCACTTCCTCCAGGTTTCAGGTTCCCTTAGATATGATAAGGTCCAAGTACTTTACCTGAAGTCTACAAAGTTGTATCTTACACTTAGAGGCCTTATAACCTCTGCTAGAAAATTCAGCAGAATGTGGGTACCTTAGGCCTGCCAAATGGCTCAGTGAATTAAAGTGCCTGCTTAGGTAGGAAAGTTTGACTGCACTAGCCTGTGTACCAGCCCCATCCCTGGGGTGCGCTGCAACAGAGACTGAGGCTGGGAGTGGTGGTGCCTGCCTGGAAACCCAGCACTTGGGAAGCTGAAAACAGGAGAATCACTATGAGTCCAATCTATACAGTGAGACCCTGTAGATCCTGTAGACTCTGTACTAAATACGAAAAAAAAAAAAAGTGGGCACTTTGGATATAGAGCTCTTCTGAGTGAACCTGTAACAGTATGTCATCCACATATTTCAGAACTCTGACTGAAAAAAATTCATAACTTGCCAAGTCATGGGAAAGCATTCACCGAAAAATATGAGGACTGTCTCTAAATTCTTGAGGAATCATAGGCTAAGTCAGTTGAGAGATCTCATCAAAAGGATCTTCCAAGGAAGGGGAGAGCCAGTAGACTGGGAATCTGTATTCAAAGGAATACTAAAGAAGGTCTCTTTTATATCTAGCCCTGAAAATCAACTGCATTCTTCAGGATATGAGAAAGGAGAGTGCGTGGGTTAGGTACCACTGGATAGATTGCCAACATTGCCTCATTTACCAATCTAAGGTCCTGTACCAGCCCCCAGTCTGCATTGTATTTTTGAACTCCCAAGATTGGAGTGTTGCAAAAGCTGAGTGATAGTCAGCAAGGTTTTGATTAAGGTCCCCTTGGAACCTGATCCTTAGGATACAAAGGGCAAATAAGAGGACCAGTAATAGTAGAATCAGGGGGCCAGGGAGATAGCTCAGGGGCACTTGCCTAGCAAGTGTAAGGTCCTGAGTCCAATCCCTAGTGCCACAATAAATAAATAAATAAATAAATAAATAAATAAATAAATAGTAAAATCAGTAATACTAGAAGTGTCTGATTGTGCCTTGAAGTGTCTGGTTTTTCTGTAGCTTACATTTGTATTTTGAATACAAGTAAGGATTATCTCTTAATGCAAAGAAGGAATATAAGGCAATTCTGACAGTCTTCCCTCTCTCCTACAATGTAATTCTAGTTATGAAATACTATAATTGTCTCAGTTACTCTTTCATTGCTGGGAAAAGTCTGTCTCTCTGTCTCTCTCTCATGTTCTATTCAGGCTATCCTCCTCAGGCTGGGCGTAGCGCTCACACTTATAATCCCATCAGCAGTCAGACCCAAAATCCCGGCCTCGGATCACTCACAATCCCAGTAGATGATGAGCGAATCACAAACTCTACAAGTCTGCCCCATGACTGCATGATCCTTTGGGGGGACACCTGGAGACAAGCCATAACAATAGTCAATAATTTCTTCTGCATTCCATTTTACCTCTGGCCTGTCTATGCAAGGATACAGAAAAATGTTAAACAGCTCTTTCTCAATACCTGCTGTTCTAACAATTTCCAGTGCTAAGAATACACTCCAAAAGAGTAAGAGAAATTGATATTGAGTTTCCAATCTATAAAATGAGGCATTGAGTTTCCAATCTATAAAATGAGGCATCTCTTTTCATCTCTACCTGGCTTTTATATCCTCTCAGGGTATCCCCTGAGGCAACCTGCTCCAGGACAGGTGTTTCAATCTGCTGTCTTGAGAGTGGTCAGAAGTTAGGTCTGGTTGGACTAGCCACCCTTATCATCTTATGCCTCTACCTTCTCCAGAAACTCACACTCCTCACTCCAGCATGCTTTTCTAAAGCACAAGGTAAAGTCAACTCTAGCTGTAATAGTTATGTGTAAAGAAGAAAACATTACTAGCAAAATTAAACCTACAATCGGGGATCTGAGCAACTGCTTTCCAACTCTTTGAAGGAGTATGGGGGAGAAGAGAGTCATAGGACAAATTGAAAGTGGTTGGAGCAATTCCCAGCCTGAAAAAAGATCATCTCTAGACCTAGAGGCAAGTACTGGCTTAGATAAATACTGCCCCGGACATGAAGGCAAAGAAGACCCCGAGACATTTGTGTTAATCACCAAGGTGATCTTCTTTAGCAACACACTGGTGGATCTCACAGGTTAAAACCTATACCCATTATTCAGCAACTATACCTTAAACATTAGTGAAAGTACTTGTCCCCCCTACACACAGAAATGATAGGAACCAGGCCTGAGTTGGGGGAGAGGGACAGACAGACAGACAGACAGACAGGAGATCAGGGATTCTCCTTTAGATTGAATGTGTCCAAATCCTTTCACTGTGTATGTGCATGTTCTCCTGAACAGAAAAAATTCCAGTGTGTTATTTGACCCAGAGATGAGATATGTGTTCCTCATCTAAGATGATTTCCCTGTCTGTGGTATTAGCGCACATTCACTTTTTGTGAACTCAAATTATAAGTTCTTAGTCATTGGAGAGGAAGAAAGGATGATACAATACAATGTTCCTCCTTCTCAAATCTTTATCAGAAACATTCCTTCAAAAATGTAAAGCATAAAGTGACAGGAGAAGACCAGAAATGAGATCAGAAAATGGAATTTTTTTATTTTTTTATTTTTTAAATTTCTTTTCTTGTTTCAGAACTTTTGTTTGTTTATTTTTATGGCCAGCTCAGCCTGCCCTGAGAGCAGGGCTGGCACAGCATGTGGTGCCGGGGATTGAACCGCGGTCCCTGCAGCCGCCTAAGTTCTCCCAAGTAGGCGCCCCAGACCACTGAGCCATCCTGCCGGGCCCCAAAATTGGAAGTCTTCTTACACTCACATTGAGTTACTGAGAGAGTTTGCCCTTGAACCATCACCTTCAGCCTAGAAAGATGAGAATGGGGAATCTCAAGAGCTAAGATTCCTTCCACACTATTGTAAAATCAAATGTGAAAGGAAACTGAAGCATAACAGGCTCAACATTCCCCTCTAGAGTGTAGGGGGAGATAAAGGAAAGACTGGCCTAGTGAAACTTGTCCTCCAAGTCTTAGGAAAAGCTGCAAGTGTGTTGCCTTTTAACTGGAAAAGTTGCATGATTTATTAATAAGCAAGTAAATTTTTAAAATACAAAATAGGTTTCATAAAAAGACCCATTTTACACTGTTTCATACATTCACATTTTGGATACTATAAAATTTACTAAGGGATGCTCTAACATTGCCTTTCCCTAACATTCCTGTATAAAATAAAATAACAAACCACTACAGTCAAAACAAGTCAATCAGCTTCAAGCAAGGAGCATCAATAAATTCCACAACTAGCAAGTCAAAATGCAGCATATAAAAGAGAGGAATACAAAAATTTGCATGAAAAAGTAAAGTGTTCCTCTAAAGAAATAGTAATAATCACATCATGGTCTCATTTTACCATGATTTTGATAAAATACAATGTATAAAAAAAAGACAAGACACTCAGTTACTGCTATACTCTCTCTCAAGTAAATGATTGATTTACAAGAAAAGAAAAAAGGGTATTAAGTGACAGTAAGAGACTAGGAAAAATGCTGTAGGTTCGACCAGCTACAATTTTACATATACTTACATTTCTAAATGTCTGTGCAAAAATGTGTAACTGTTTTTATCACATTGTATAGGGATTTATTAAAATATCCAACGATTGATAGAAAATACTGATTTCAAGTGTAAGATGTTTGATATTCAGAAAGACAGTGATGTCAAGCTCAAGTACCTATGTTATAGAGTAATAGTATCATGAAGCTTCTCTTCTGCAAGGTTAACAGTGTAAGTTTACAGACCAAAAATTAGTGAAAAAGAAGGGCTACAAGGATAACCAGTATTTTGGCCCTAGCCCTTCAATGTCAGTCAGGACTGAGGACAGAAGAGAATCTGTGCTGTCACATCCTATAATCCAGTGGTTTCCCAAATTTTCTGTTCAAGGACATTATAGGACCTCAGAGGAAAGGGATAGTTGATGTATATTGTGCCTAAGGAGAGTCACCTAGAGAGAAAATGTTCTCTCTGGCTTTCACACAGTGCAAACTGGTCAAGCAATGGCTATGACTCATCCAGACGACTGACACTGACAACAGTTCTACAAAGCACTGTACATGGCTTCAAAGTAAATCCTGAGGGGATCTGACTGACCTTAGGAGATAAAAAAAAGTTCCATGTTTTGTTATGCAGGTCTTGCTTTAACTTGCCCTTAACCACCCAGCATAAAAAGTTTAACTATGAGGCATAAAACATAAAGCTAGATTAGTATGCTGAGCTGTAAAAGACTTAAATCAACAGCTTCTGACATTGTCAGTTCTGCCAGTAATCCATTGCAATTATGGAATACTGGACTATATACATGACTACTTTCTCTTAGTTCAATGAGAAGAAATGTTTTGTGCCAACATTGATTAGAAAAATTATCATGTCTACACGCTGTGCTCTGTATACCTACTATGAAGACAACAGTATACATTATATCAATTATTGGGAATATACTACTATTGTGTTTTGGGGAAAAAAAGTTTAAAAAAGGACAAGATATAAAAATCTAAGGTTTAAGCAAGTGACAAAAAAGGATTAAATTTCTGATTACCTGAATGAGTCACAATCCAAAATCCATGAAACACAAGCAAACCTTTCCTTTCTTCTACTCTTCTCTATGGGGCTTCCAAATGATATGAGGGATATAAATGTAACTCTCAACCTGCTAGATGTCAGATAGGCTGAGTTCATGTTCCCCAAAATTAAATAAGAAACATGATACTCTACATATAATATCTGAAAATCTCCACCAAAACACCTGTAGATTTAATAACCAAATTCAGTAGTGTAGCTGAATATAAAGTCAACACTCAAAAATGAACATTATTCCTGTATACAACAAGCAACAAATTCACTGTGAGAGAAATTAGAGAAACCACACGCTTCACAATATCATCCAAAAAAGTTAAATACTTAGAAATCAATCTAACAGAGGAAGTAAAAGATCTATACATTGAGAATTACGGTACTCTTAAAAAAAAAAAAAAAAAAAAAAAAAGATCAAAGATAATCTCAGAAAATGGTAAGTTATCCCTGGCTCATGGATAGGAAAAACCAACATTGTGAAAATGGCCGTACTCTAAAACTTGCTATACAGATTTAATGCAAGCCTATCAAAATACCTTTAGCTTGAGAATATGATTTTCTTTCTAGCTGACTCTCTGTAGGCCTACCATACATTGTCAATTATTTTCCTCTTTGGCCGCATAATCTGATCAGAAGATCTGGGACACCACTGAGTTACAGGATGTCACAGCAGAGGTTCTCTTATGTCATCAGTCCTCACTGACCTTGAAAGACTAGGGCCAAAATATCGGCTATCCGTTTAGCCCATCTTTCTCTCTAAGTTTTGGTCTACAAACTTAAGTTTTTAAATATCCAGAAGAGAAGCTTAATGATCTCATTACCCTATAAAAGGCAATTAAGCTTAACATCACTATCTGTCTGAATATCAAATGTCCTTCACATAAAATGGAACTGCTATTTTCCAACAAACATGCATATTCTGAAATTTAAATCCCTACAGAATGTGAAAAAATAATTACATATTTTTGCGCAGAAATTTAGAAATCAATCCATATACAACATTGTAGCAGGACAATTGCAAATTGGTCAAGCAATGGCTGTGATTCATCCAGATAGCTAACACTGACAAAACATCTGCAAGGTGCTATACAGGGCTCCAGGGTAAATCCTGAGGGGATTTGACTAACCTTGTCAGATACAAAAGTTACATTTTTAGTTACACAGGTCTTGCTTTAACTCAGTCTTACACATCCAGTAGAAAATTGTAACGAAGAGGTATAAAAGATAATGCCATATTAATATGCTAAGGTCAAGTCAATAGCTTTTGACAATTGCCAGTTTTACTGATAACTCAGTAGTTTTATGGACTATTGGACTATTTTGGGTTGTTTTTCTAAATTCATGTACCTACAATCTTTGAACTGGCTTCAAGTATCAAAGGATCCTTTAAAGACTTCTCCAAATACAGCATCTCTAATTGCAGTGGAACACCCCTCTCTGACAAAACAGAACAAAAAGGCAGGATATGTCAGGAGCCACAAAGCTAGGAAATTGATCAAAAGAGTGTAGTTGGGACTAGGCCTCAGTGCTCATAGTAAACAAGCTACCTCACTCCTGAGATAAACATCCTATTTGGATAAGGTCAGCTATTAGTTGCTAGGCAACCTAGTGTCATGTGTTACTAACTTTACAAAAGTATAAAAAAAGATCATTTTGTTGTAAAAATAAATAAATGAATAAATAAATAAATAAATAAATAAATAGAAATAACATTAACATACTTCACAGAACTAGAGAAAATATTCCTAAAATTTATTCGGAAGCAGAAGACTCCTATAATAGCAAGAGGCAATTCTGGACAACAAAGGCAAGGCAGGAGGCATCATAATCCCTGACTTGAAATTATACTACAAAACTACTGTGATAAAATCAGCATGGTACTGGCAAAATAAAACAGACCTGAGGATCAGTAGAACAGAATATAAGATGCAGACATAATTGTAAATATACTCAGCCACTTTGTTTTGAGCAAGAGGCCAAATATGTTCCCTTGAACAAAGATAGTCTCTCTTTAATAAATGATGCTAGAAAAACTGGCTTTCTACATACTGGAAACTAAAGCTAGACCCATTTATGTCACCATGCATTAAACTAAAATAAAAATGGATCAGTGATCTAAATATTAGAACAGAAACACCAAGTCTACTAGAAGAGAAAGTAGGTATAAAAAATTGAAGAAAAAGAGTAGACAGTTTATGAACAAAACCCAGATCACAAAGCAACTACTTCAAAGAATCAACAACTGCAATCTACTCTTAATGAAAAGCATTTATACAACTAAGGAATTAATAGCAGAGTGAAAAGACAAACTACAGTACTGGAAAATTTTTAGCTGATTGTCACTCAGAAAAGGACTTGTATTTCGAACATGTGGAAAATTCTTTTCATCTTTTTTCTATTGCATTTAATAAGAAATAACAATGTGACAGTTGCAAATAGTATATTTCTAGTATTTGATACAATGCATATTATTGTCCTCCTGGTAGTTATACAGAGCACAGGGTGTAGACATGGTAATTTTTCTAATCATTATTGGTAAAAAAAAATTTTCTTCTCACTGAACTAAGAGAAAATAGTTGCATACATAACCCAATGTTCCATAACCACAGTTGGTTATTGGCAAAACTGGCAATGTTAGAAGCTGTTGATTTAAGCCTTTTATGGGTCATCATACTAATCTAGCTTTACGTTTTATGCCTTGTGGTTAAACTTTTCTGCTGGGTGGTTAAAGGCAAGATAAAGCATGACCTGTATAACAAAATATGGAACTTTCATATCTCCCAAGGTCAGTCAAATCCCCTCATGATTTACTTTGAAGCCATTTACGGTGCTTTGTAGAACTGTTGTCAGTGTCAGCCATCTGGATGGTCTTTTTATGCAATAGAATACTACTCAGCCCTAAATAATGGTAAACTTGAGACTTCTATAGGTAAATGAATGCCACTTGAGACCTTACTCCTAAGTTAAATTAATCAGATTCATATATGTAAACATCACATTGTCTTTCAGGTATGAGACACTGAAAAAGTAAATAAGGTCCAAAACACATCCAATAGCCAGGAATATAGATCAGTAGAATAAGCACTTGCCTGACAAGCATAAGGTCCCGAGTTCAATACCAGGTACGACAAAATACAAACAAACAAAAATGTGCAATGGATACTATGAAATTAGAAGAGGTTGGTCTAAAGGAAAAGGGAACTAGAGTAAAGGGAAAGGAAAAGTAGGAAGACAGAAGGAAAACAAAACAAAATACAAGATGGTTACAGAAGCAGTTTCTCATAGTTCATTTTTTTTAAAAAAGCTTTGTGCTTATATCATTTGGAGAATTTGTATGCCCATATCTTATACTTGGGGGTAATTAAAGATAACAGTACTTGACATACTAACTATTGTTATTCTTATAGTATTTTGTTATGATTTTTTTTTACTTTTTTGATAAAATTTAAAAAATTAAAGAATGAATTCTAATTAACAATGGAAAATAAAGAGTACAAAGAGATTATTGAGATAGCACCTGAGAGACAGAAGGGGACCCAAAAATGGGTTTCCAAAGATCACTTCTCAAAGAAAGTCTTATACAGCAAATAAATCGTGAGGCAGATATAATGTGGGGTACAATGTGGGTCAGAACTGTGATTGACCAATAACATTCCAAGTGTAGCCACATAAGTAATTTTGATCCACTGGGGAGGCAGGTCATGTGGAAAGTGTTCATGAGAACAAAGACATTCCTTAGAAAGGGCTGGATCAGGGGGTCCCAGTTAACTCACCGTTGTAGCTGATGTTTTTCTAGACTTTATTGGAGCAGATGACACTAATTGCCTTATCACCTGGGGAGTGATGCAGGTCATATATAGGTCCTGTGGTCATTCTATATTTATCTTGAGGCCTGGCCTTCAACAGATATGTCCAGCTACCATTGTAATATGTTCTCATCTTTGTACTAACTCACCTGAGGGCCTATCCTTATCTGACTGCCTAGAAAGTTTCTACCTAATTTAGTTGTCTATAATACTAGGAATGTCCTCATCTCTATTGTTATGGATAAGTTAAGAAATCTGAATACAATAAGACATATAAAAAAAGATGAACATTTTCTTGGTGCATTGTGGTAGCAAAGGTAGGCTTTATTTCCATGGTAGCCAAAATCCAAAATAACGTTCACACTGTAGAGAAAATCTCCTCAGGCAAAGAAAGATACTAATGACCATTTATCCCCTTTATGTGACATAAAACAGGAAAATCTATCTTTCTTAATGCATATATGCTAAGTATAGAACCATGTAAATATCCCCAGCACCTTGCACTTGTAGGGATCTCTTGGTAGTCCTCAGAAGGAAAAAGTGAAAGGATTCAGAATATAAAGGCAAGAGATAATAGCTGATGTCAGGTGGCAGACAAAGCCTGATAGACAACCCCCCCACCCCCACCACACGCACGCGCGCGCACACACACACACACACACCATTAGGGCCATTTATTTATACCTTTGCAAAGTTGCACGACACAAGGTTGCCTAGTGACTAATAGTCCACAATATCCAGACAGGATGTTTTTCTAAAGACTGAAGTAGCTTGATGGCTTTAGGCGAAGAGGCCTCATTCTGTCCATCCACATGTGATCAATTTCCAGCTTTAGCAGCTCCCAACATGCACTAACAATAAGAAAGCTGTCAAGGGCTCTAAATTACTAGTGCTTTTAGCCTTTCCAATCCTCTGGCTATACAGACATAGTTTTACATAGCTGTGATCATTGTACATGCACTATTTTGGGTTCTGAGTTTTTTCATTGCTTTATATGAACCTTTCCTTCCTTATACATAATTCTCACATTTCTCATTCTTAATAGTAATAAAATACAGTGTTCCTTTGCATCAATGTACTAGTTTTCCTAGTACATTAATGCCATCCTAACCATTCCCTCACTGTCAGGCAATTAGGCTATTCCCAGACCCAGGGGTCAAACTTGCACCCCATGCCTGCGCATCCTCCCAAGCAGGTGATTTCACCTGCTGGGCTGTTTGGATGGCCTAGTGCTGTTACTTTTGACTTCTTAGTATCGCTCATGTCCCATCTTCTTTGCTTTTTATTAAGTTGTAATATGTTCCCACTGAAATTATTTCTCTGTATCTAGTTTCAGAAGCTAATAAATATTTCTCCATACAGACTTTAGAGTAGGTTTTTTTTTTTTTTTTTTTTTTTTTTTTTTTTTTTTTTTTTTTTTTTTTTTTTTTTTTTTTTTTTTTTTTTTTTTTTTTTTTTTTTTTTTTTTTTTTTTTTTTTTTTTTTTTTTTTTTTTTTTTTTTTTTTTTTTTTTTTTTTTTTTTTTTTTTTTTAAATACGACATCTGGCCCAGTCAATCTTGCTTGAAATGAAAACACTTTCACATGCACTCCTGACCATTAGGGTCTCTTCCTGCCTACATTTACGTCTGATAAGCAGTGGCCTGTCTTCTAATTACATCGGAGAATCTGCAAATTTTTAGAAAATACCATACTCTTACCTACCTTTCCATCTCCTTATTCTGTGTCATACCACACTCTCATCCTGCTTGCCCTGGACCCTTTCTGGTACCTTCAGTCTGGCTCTGGCACTGCATCACATTTTTTTTTCTTGCTTTAGGATTTATCAATTTTCAAATAATTTTTATTTACATATTTTCCTCCCTTAGTAGACACTGAGCTAAGGTCAGCACCCTTTTTTATTCATGTTTTTTCCTTAGAACTTAAGAATATAGGAGGTAACTTCTAAATACTTACTGAAAGGGTGGTATGTTTTCTACACCACAATGGGCTCCTGAATGATATTCACAAGTCTTGCAAATACTCGAAAGAGTATGGATCACAGCTCTGTGTCTCCTTGACTTCTTGATCGATAATGTCTTAACTTCTTGATCTGCGATGTCTTGAAAGGATCAGATTTAATTTCAATGTGTGAATCTGTGATGGGTATCTTTCTTGCTGCATTGTGGGGTGATCTCTCTAGAGACTCTTTCTAGGTTTTTGCTATCCTGAACAAATAATTTATCAAGACAATTGAAAAGTTAGCAGAGTATTTTATTCCTTAAAGGTAGAAAAAGAGATGTGTTCTGCAGATTGAGAGCAGAGCAATTAATGTATGAAAGGATGGATACTTTGGAGAGTGAGTATGGACCACTGTAAAAGAACACAGCGGCTACAAGATTAATGGCAACTACCTTTTGTGTTACCAACTCCTCAGGCTGACATCAGATCTAGGCTGTCCTATCAAAAACTTTGCTTGCATTCCTGTAAGAACTGAACACAACACTTTCTGATTGATTCCAAGTGCATCACTTTGCACATGTGCCCTTGGTCTCAGTGACTGACAGGTCACACCCACTTGCCCAGCCTGCTCAGCCTACCCTAATTCCCTGCCTAACCCTGCAGCTTTGCAGTTGTGGGTATGCTCCGAAAACCTTAGTGGGGAGCCTTTCTACTTGGGGAGGAGCTTAGCAAAAGGTAACTCCTATTTTCAAACTTTTAGTAAGAACTAATCATGAGATGAAACTTTTAGAGACATGAGTAGCAGGTTCTGTGCTAGAAGTGTTTTATTACCATATTTCAGTAAAGCCAAGAAGTTTGAAGATTAATTATTCCAGAAGCTGGCAAAACCTCCTGTGTCACTTTTAAGAAATATTGGTACTTCTGGTCAGAAGCATTTGGGTGATATGGAGGTGCCTTCTTCAAAGAAGACACTTTTTCTTTTACTAAGTGAATAAAGATAGAGGCTTAATTTTTTTTTTTCTTGATTGCTGTGGAAGCAAAGGAAAAAAGGCCTCATGTCTTTTTGAATAGTGCATTTGAGTCTTACCCCCGCCCCCCAAATAAACCAAAAATTGAATGATGACCAAGGTAGTCAGTGCTTCTGTGTTGTTTTGTGTTGTTTTGTTTTGTTTTGTTTTTGTAAAGGGTCTCTCACTACTGACTCATAGTGATCCTCCTGCTTGTACCTCCCAAGTGCTGGGATTACAGGCATGCACCACCACACCCGGACTCCACCACCAGCTCTGCCTGCTCCAGAGCAGGCCAGCACCAGGAACCAAACCCTGGCCCCTGTGCTTCCCTAAGCAAGCACTTAATCCACTGAGCTATAACATTGGCCCTTAGTGCTTCTGTTTATAAATGGCATGTATAGTGTTTCCTTTAAGAATTTTACATAGATCTGCCAGGGCAACAAAATTTTGTGACTTTTCTCCTTCGTCATCTTCCAGCCATGTTTTTTGCTTTACATCTGTTGTGCCATGGCCATTCTTTTTAAGTCTCCAAATAGAAAGGCCTATACTTTGTTTTGGGGTCATCGATATTAAAACCGTCCATGAGGCATCTTCTAATGCTGCTTCTTTGGCACTGCCATCTACCAAGCAATTTCCCAGGATTGTGCTAGATTGAACCTTTTTATGTCCTAGGCAATGTATTACTCCACCCGGACTGGTAGCTACACTGCTTCTATCTTGGGGTCACGCTTAACTGAAAGATTTTTCACTATTAAGAGCCTAATTTCTACATGATTGTATGAGCATGAAGACTAAGAAAGCATATTTTGAATAAGTGTAGATGTTGACTCACTTGCCTTTACCCAGTTTTGAGACTCATATACGAGTCATGATTTCTGTTTACTGTGCTGAGGTATTTGAAAAAAGTGTCTTCACCTCAGTCACTTCTTGGAGACTAACAATTGCTCACTCTTCCCTCTCAGTTCCATCTTTTAATGTAATAGCTTCCATCAGTGGAACAGCAGGGTTATCTAAGGCGCACCTGATGAAAGTAGTAAAGCAGGTTATCTCCTTCACCTGGGTTAGAAACCAGGGTTGCCTGATTTAAAATTTGGTAGGCCTTGTAAGTAATCTCTGGAGAGTCTAACAGTAGAGCTTAATATTTAGATAGCTGTCCTTTAGTCACTAATGTCCTTTAACTTTAGAAATACTTGGAACATAATGGGAGATCTTAACCTCCAGTGGGTATCTGAGAGTTATATTAGTGGTTTTATCAACCAAGAATTCTGTGGCACCCAGGCCATCCATGTGACAAAGAGACTAATGGTTTAGAAAAGTAAGCCACAAGCCAATGAGTGACTCCCAGGTTTTGATTAAGTGAACCTCAAGTTATACCATAGTTTTTTGGCTCTATAATGTACAGGCTCAAATAGATCATCAGGAATTTATAATAGGAGGTCTTTGAGTCTTTAAAAGCCTCTTGTTGTCTTCCAGTCCACTTTAGGGGTTCATAACCCCATTATTAGTCCAAATCCTATAAAATCCAGTCATCCTGGGGAAGGCTGTTTTCAGGTTTGAGGTTACCCTTGTAGAATTGCCTCCTTTGAAGGTAAGAATTTTTCCTCTGAGTTTAAAATTTGTCTTATATTCTTAACTTTGGCTGAAACTTTAGTGGGAACATTCAATATCTTGAATTCCCTAAGAAATTTAGAAACCAGAAGATATTGTATTGAAGTCCAACTTGATAGAGTTACAAATAAGATCATCTACATGTTGGAGTAGTGCTCTTTTTCAAGTTAGAAATTTTCATTTTTTGCTAGGACATTTCCAAGTAAGAGGGGTAGTCTTGAACCACTGAGGATTATTGTCCAAGGTTGTTGGGCAGTTTCCATGATATAAAGACCAGTCTATTCAACATCAGATATTGTGAGTCGAGACATAACAGGGTGTAGAAGAAGTCAACCTTAAGACTTAAAAACCCTATGCCACGTAGTTACACCAAGTATTTTGGTTAAAATACTACACAGTGTAGGAAGTAGATGGAATAGAAATGCAGCTATGTCCTAGCCCACAAATCTTAGACTAACTGATGGTCCCCACTTGGTTTTAGCACTGAAGAGTAGAAATGTCATGGGAGGTGCAGGGCCTGGGGGTTTGGTCCCCAGGCCTGCGGTGCCAGCCTCACCGACAGGGTGCACTGAGACAGCAATTGAGACTGGGAATGGTGACACGCTCCTGTAATCCCAGCTCTTGGGAGGCTGTAAAAAGGGTATCATTATGAGTCTGATCTAGTAGGTAGACCCTGAACACTGTGTAGGCCCTTCTCTAAAATTAAAAAAAAAGGAAATGTTGCATGGGGACATAGAATGAACCAAAAGACAGTGTAAGAAATTTAGAAATTAAAGGTTTAAGTCCCTAGTGGGAATAATGCATCTTAATAAGTCATTGTCATGTGTAAAGATAGCTATTTAAGTCTTTTAAGGAAATGATGATAGACTGTCTTTTTTGAGTTTTAGTATCCCAAACTCGGTCTACCTCTGAAAAAAACTCGCTACATGTATCTTTGTCTTAATACTTTCTTCACACATAATACCTGATACAAACAACTATAAGAAGAAAAGTTTATTTCAGCTTTGTAGAGGCTTCAGTCCATAGTCAGCTAGCTTCAAGGCAGGTTGGCATGCCAGAGGAGCATTACAAAGGAAAAATAACTCATAGCATGGTTGCAGGAAAGAGACAGCTCAGAGGAGGGAGAGATGCACCTTTCTGGGCCACACCCCCAGTGATCTACGTACTCCAAGTAGGCTAAGCTCATCAGTGAACTAATCCATGAATAAGTATCACACCTGATGGTCCAATCACCTCTCAAAAGCCCCACCTAGGAGCCTATAAGACTTCAGAAGAGGCATCTGGATATAAACCAGACAGTCTTTTAATATGTTTTTCTAATTGCTTTGATGAGAGAGAGAGAGAGAGAGAGAGAGAGAGAGAGAGAGAGAGAGAGAGAGACCTCATGCTTACTAGGCAGGCACTGTACCACTGAGCTCTCTCCTCAGCCAGAGAGAAAGAAAGAAAGAAAGAAAGAAAGAAAGAAAGAAAGAAAGAAAGAAAGAAAGAAAGAAAGAAAGGAAGGAAGGAAGGAAGGAAGGAAGGAAGGAAAGAAAGAAAGAAAGAAAGAAAGAAAGAAAGAAAGAAAGAAAGAAAGAAAGAAAGAAAGAAAGAAAAGGAGGAAGGAAGAAAGAAAGAAGAAAAAGGTCTTTCCAATAATGGGATTAAGAGCCTATAAGACATTCTGGGAAAATTAGGAAAGGTTTAGTGAAAATTGGTTCCCCACATCTCCATGTCAAAAATCATTGTAAAGTGTTTGGCCTTAGGTATACTGCACAGGTCTTATTATAAGGCATACAGGGAATTAGAGCAAGGTAGAAAATGACCTAAGATAAAAGAAAATTAATATTTTTACCTTCTATGGCAAAAGCTACCTGAGAATTTTACAGACTTATGCCCTCTTCGTTAAGAGGGACTTTGAGGGACCCCAGGCACCTTCAGTGTTTCAGCCAGACTGAATGAAATCAGATGGTTTCTCCTTCTTTTGTGCTTCCTCCTTGAAGAGGGAGCACATCTGGTGAAAGGGTCTTGTTTACTGTCCAGGCTCTCCACAGCAGTAACTGTCATTTAGTCTTATATTTTCCCTCTTTGCATGTGGAGTCTTGGGGGTTTCTGAGGAGACAACTTTGTTTGCTAATAGCAAAGCAATTAATTGTGCCTATTTTCAAGCCTATAATGATTTGCCCTGGATCATGGTAGTTTCCTCTATTTTGTCCCTATTTTTTGACGATCCCAAAGACATGTGTGCTCACATTGTTGGTACTTCTTGAGGCATGCACTTCAACAGCCTTAGTGTGTCTTGTCAGCTATCCATGGGCTTTTTCTTCAGGTGTGCAGCATGTAGAAAATAGTACTTGAGGATCCGCTTGAGTTAGATTATAAATGATATCCTGATCTCATCTGTGAATCTCTTTGAGTCCTCCAAAACCCATGTCATTATTTTAGCCTCTGGGCAAGATCATTCATGGAAAACAAAACACATAACACCCTGTTCACCCCCATCCCCAAGACCCAAAGACTTCCTGAACCAGACAATACTAGGAGGCTTTGAATCAATGGGATGGTAAGAAGCGCCAGTTCTTATCATCATGAGGGACAGAATTTTTTGGTAATAGGGGAACATATACACTGATAAGGAGGTGAAGTGTGGGTAGTAGCTCTTGGAGAAAGTAGAGTAGTGGAAGAAACTGAAGTAGGTTCTGACGTTCTGAGGTATCTCTCAAACCTCTTTTGTTTTTGTTACTGGTGAGTGGTACAGTCATCTAGAGTGGTATACTTGGAGCACTCAAGAGTTCAATCTCTATAGGTTCTGGTTCAGTTTTCACTATTTCTATTAGCATGTCAGGCATAATATACTGTACATGAATTTTGTTGTATGACCACAAAAGGCATAGACATAAAGGATTTTTTTTTTCTATTTTCTTCCCTCTTGTACAACATATCAAACTGGAATAGTGTGGTAGCCCTTGGAGCATAAGACTAATTTGTCACTGAGGTGCATAAAGGTGGGTCTATTGGACCTATACTTATTCTTTAGAATATTTATATTAATAAATTATTAATCATAGTTTTTGAGTTTTGATACATTAAAGAATGAGTACATCACAGAAAAAAAAATCACAAAAAATATCAAATTTTGAAGTGCCAAAATTTTCAACATTAACTGATTTTTTGGTTTACAAAGTCTAAAAACAATAGCAGAAATAAATTCCTAGATGAACTATAATGAAAACACCAATATCACTCCTAAAAAATATCTTTACTTCAACTTTCATACCTACGGCAGTCTGCACTTGTGACAACAGCACATTCCATACACACACTAATAGCACATGTGTTTTGCATTCCTGACCTTTTTGGAGGACATACTTGACAACTTAATGGTCTTGCAGATTTTTTCAGGAGGTTCTTATTATATTACGCAGTGTGTAATTAACAGTAACATGAAATTTCAACAAAATAAATTGTTAAATTATTATTATTGTGTACTTGGAATGAACGTCAATTTTTCACATCAGTTGTGTACTTCCTTATAAAACCTAGAAGAACTAATATAAAAGAAAATTAATATTTTTGGTAGAAAACCTCAGAAATAAATTCTCATATGAACTACAAGAAAAATATCAGTAGATTTCTTCCACAAAAAGCTTTGCTACAGCAGTCACCCCGAAGGCAGCCTTCACACATGACAGCTCCATATTCCATAAGCATGTCGTATTTACACTGACGGGACATGTGCTTAGCTCTCCTTTCCTGTGTGGCAGTCCTATCACCTCTCCTCCCTTCCTGTTTTGCCAGGAGCTTCCTTCCGTATCGTATAATAGACATTTAACAGGGAAATAAGATGTCAATTAAGTAAAATATCAAATATCTATTCAGTGCTTAGAATGGACATCAAAAATTTCACACTGGCAGGATGGCTCAGTGGTCTAAAGCACCCGCTTAGGAGAGCTTGGGCAGCTGCAGGGACCGCGGTTCAATCCCCAGCACCACATGCTGCACCAGCCCTGCCCAGCGGACAGGCTGAGCCGGCCATAAAAATAAATGAACAAACAAACAAAAGTTCTGAAACAAGAAAAAAATAAAATAAAAATTAAAAAATTCTTTTAAAAAATTCACATCGGATTTTTTTTTTCTTACAAATCCTAAGATATACCATCAAAGTTAAAAACTTATGTGAACTACAGTACAGTGTAAACACAAATAAAAGTCAATCATAAAAATAAGTTTTGCTTCAACTGTGACATGTAACAGCTTTAATACATAAGAATTGTTATGTTCCACACACAAGCATCACTTACATGATAGGACAGTTTTTAGGTTTTATTTTCCTGTTCTTTCTTTTAGGACACAGCAACATCAGCTTTTTTCCCCTACTGTCATAGTGTATCTTTGTGATGCTGCACTTGTCTCTTCAAGTGTCGGCTCACCAGTGTGCTTCACAATTCTCAGAGGCCTCATGTATTAGCTTCTCCACTGGCCCCAGGAAAACACCTATAGGCTTGACTGGACAGAGAGCCCTAGTAACCAGGAAATTTGAAGCAGATAAACAGGAAAGCTGAAATAGAGTCCTTCTTGCAGGTGTCTGGGCATCTCCTCCTAACCAGAAAACAAGGACCATATACTTCCTTTGCCCCTTATGGTATGGTAGAACACACTAGGAGGGCTCTCTCTTCTTCACCCGGTAAAGCCATGATACTTATTCCGAGATCCATGAGAAAACTTTCTAATGTGAACTTTCCAGATTACTGTTTCTGCTTGATAACTAATACCAGAACTTTTTAATCTTTGATTTTCCTGACAGATGGAAGCTTAGAGTGTGACAGAAGGGACGGAAGGGATTGAGTTTTTTCCGGAGAAGAGAAATATTATAATTGAATATGATTGTTAAAAAATCTAATAGTTCCACTCTCCCATAAGAGCAAGGAGACCTCCACTGCACAAGTGGCACCCAAACCTCTGTATGATGAGCACTGCCCCTCCAAAACAGGGGAAGAAGACCCATGCTACATGGAAGGCACCTTATGATACAAGAGCTTTCCATCCCTGCAACAGCAAGCTGCCTCCAGAATTTGTTGCACTATGGCACAGGATGTCTTAGCTACTCTTCTCTCCTTGCTGAGACAAATACCCGACACTCAAAATGAGGGAAGGCAAGGTTTATTTAGCTCACAGTTCCTGGAGTTTTCAGTCCATATTCAGCTGGCTTCATGGCAGAGTGGCACATGGCAGAGAGCAACCTTTCATGGCAGCAGCTAAGAGCAAGAGAGCACAGAGAGAGAGCTAGCAGCAGCTCAAGGGCTAACTTCTCTGCCTCCCTTACATTGAAATGCAAGTCACCTGCCCCAGGGAAGGTGCAGCACCCACTTACACAATAATCAATCACAAATTCCAGAAGCACCCCCATGACTGCATGAGGCTTTGGGGGGACACCTGTACACAAACCATAACACAGGACAAGGGAGGAGAAGACAGCAAGTGTTCCGATCCTGAATGAAGACAGTGCTCAAGGGCAAAGAGAAAAGGGCCAGACCTCAAGACTGTGGACATTCAATTGAAAGCCCCACTGCAAACCCTGCCTGGTTGCATATATCTAGCAGAGACCAAAGGACAGGTCCTATTCCCCATATAGCAATTGGAATAAAGACACAGTTTACCTTGCAAGGTAATCTCAATCTGGGTGGAATTGACCAAGGAGCTTCTTTTTCAGGGAAATCACCTCAAAATCTCCTAGTCCTTAAAGCTAGGCTTAGAAAATTATGACTGACTTAATCTCACGCATGCAAATCATCGAAAGAAACCACTCATTCAATCACAGAAAAAGGTTTTCTTTAACTAAATCTCAAAAGTGATTATAGAAAACTGGCAAATCATTTTTGAAGGAAAACTCATTAGAATTACAGTAAATGTTGTAACACAAGCCACAAAAACTAGGCATGCTTGCAGTGAAGCAGTACAGTCCATGAAAAAAAAAATTTTTTTGGAACCCCAGAAAGTGTCAGGAGCCTTGATGAGTCACACGCCACCCCCACCTCCATGGCAGTGAGCTAACATCTGGAGAACTTTAGGATCTCTGAAATATCAAGACTAAGGAGCAAAGACAATCTCAAATGCCCAGCTCATCCAAAACAACTCCAAGATACATGGACATAGAAGAAATTAAAAATCACACACCTAAAATTTCTGAAATGATAGCAACTGAAGTAAACAAGTAAGTCCATCAGGCTATGGAAGAATCAGACCACAAATAATCTGTCAGATAAGAAGAAGAATAACAATAATGAAAACACTACTCAACACACCTACAGAAGACATGAAAAATAGAGGACCATAGAAAATTGATGGAAACATTCCTTGAACAATGCGGGAAAGAATTAGAAAGCATGAAACAGATTCAAATAGATATATCCACAAAATTAAGAATTCCACTGAAAGCAGTAAAAACAACTTGAATGAAACTGAAAACTCTCAGATTTTAAAGTCAGCATTAGAGCTAGCAATCATGAAAGACCTCCTGAAAACAACAAGTAACTAGTAACAATTCAATAGTTATAAGATGATACAAAGAAAAACAATAAGACTAATAGATGTTAACAAGATAGCACAAGTAAGCACAAATGACATAAAATGACTATTTGCAGAAGTAGTAGAACAAAAAATGCCCGGCATGGGAAAGGAATGTGACATACACATAAGTGAAGCATAGATAACTCCAATTAACAGCAACTAAATCAAACAGACATATAATAATCTAGCTTCCAGAAATTCAGGAAAACAACAAGATATGAAAAGCTATAAGAGATGGGAAAGTTACCTGTAAAGGAAAGCCCATCAGAATCACAGCAGATTTCTCAACACAAATCTTCAAGAAGAGCTTAAAGTATTTCAGTTCCTAAAAGAAAACAACTTCCAAACCAGATTTTTGTAACCTGTAAAAAAAATCCTTTAAAATTTATTTATTTATTTATTTATTTATTTGTTACAGGGTCTTACTATGAAGTTCAGACACATAGTGACCTTCTTGTCTCACCCACCCCATTGCTAAGTTTGCAGGTATGCACCACCATGCACAGTTTGGGGACTGAGCCTGGGGTTCCAGGGCTGGTACGGCACATAGTACTGGGACTCTAACTTGGATCCTTGCAATTGCCCACCATGTGCTTAGATCACTGAGTTATCTCCCCAGTGCAATCTTTTAAAATTAATGGAGAAATAAGATACATCTATGACTAAGAGCAACTTAAGAAATTAATGAGCACAAACCAACCCTACAAAGACTACTGAAAGATATTCTAGAAAGATTAAAAATGACCACAACTGCAAGAACAATAGAAAGAAACCACCAAGCAAAGCAAGCAATTAAATAGAAGGGGAAAGTATGGCAGGAAAATAACATAACAAAGATATGACTGTCAATATAAATGGCCCCAATTCATCAATAAAAAGAATCACATTGGCAGAGTAAATCAAGAAACAAAATGCAAAAATATGCTTTATGCAAGAAACATATTTAACTTAAAAGGAAATTCATAGGCAGAAGTCAAAGAATGAAAATAATACTTCATTTGCTAGGAATGCAGAAAAAAGCAGGGGTAGCTATTCTTGTTGCAATGTTAGCTTTATGCCAAGAATGATCAAAAGAGATAAAGAAGGTCATTACATACTTGCTATGGGAAAACTGCAAGAGCAAGAGATGATAATCATAAATATATATGCACCCAATATAGGAGCCCTCAACTACATAAATCAAATTTTAACAGAATGAAAAATCAAGTGATCAGTAACATAACTGTACTAGGAGACTTTAACTTCTCATTGACACAGAGATAAATCAACTAGGCAAAAAGTCAGCAAAGAAATAACAAAACTGAATCAAACTTGTGAAGAAAGGAACTCATTAGACCTTTACAGAGTGTTCCATCCAACATCAGAATACACATTCTTCTCAGCTGTGTATGGAATGGTCTCCAACATAGATCATATAGTAATATATACAAATTTAAAAGAATTGAAATTATCCTAGGTATATTATCTGACCATAGTGCAAGGAAACTGTAAATCACTGACAAAAGAAATTGCAAAAACTCCATAAAAACATGGAAATTAAACAATACCCTGCTGAACAAGCAATGGGTCACAGATGAAATTAATAAAGAAATGAAACAATATTTACAATCAATTAAATACTGGAATATGTCGGACACAATGAAAGCTGTGTCCCCGTTTAATTTCTTAAGAGGGAAATTAAATTGGGTGAATTCTCATATTAGGAAAACACAAGTACAAATATGCTTATGTTGCCCCATAAGCCTCTAAATAAAGAAAAGCAAGTCAAGACCAAGACCCAAAGGATGGAGGAAATTATAAAGTTCTGAGCAGAAAATAAAGTCATGGAGACAAAAAAAAAAAAATTAAGGAATTGAAGACTTGGTTCTCTGAAAAAATAAAAAATAAAATTTATAACCCCCCCTAATTAAAATTACCAAAAAGAAAAAAAGCTCAAATTCATTCAATAAGGAATGAAAATGATGAAATCACTACAGATCCTATAGAAATTCCAAATGTTAGCAATATTTACTTCAAAAATCTTTACTCTCACAGGATGGAAAACCCAGAAGAAATGTACAGATTCCCAGATGCATATGAATTACAAAAGTTGAGTCAAGAAGATAGAAAAATTCTGAATAACCCAGTATCAGCTAATGAAATTAAAATGTAATAAAAATCTTATCAACAACAAAAAGTTAAAGCCTTGATCAAAACACAGTTGAATTCCACAAGAAATTTAGATCTTCTCAAACTCTTTCATAAAATTTAAGTGCAAGTAATTCTCATTCCTGGAGGCAAATATTACCCTGATACGCAAATCACTGAAAGACCCAACCAAAGAGAAACTACAGGACAATCTCCCTAATAAACAGAGATGCAGAAATCCCCAATAAAATTCCAGCAAACAGAATGCAAGAAAGCATCAGGATTATATATGTTAGATAAGGGGGATTCATCCCAAGAATGCAGGGATGGTTCAGGATACATGAATCAGTGAAAATACTACACAATGTCAGCAGAGCCAAAGACAAAAATCACATGGTGATCTCAGTGGATGCACACAAAGTTTTGACAAAGTCTAATACATATGATAAAAAACCTACAGATAATCAGAATAAGTGATCTTTACCTCAATCTGATAAAAAGCCATGTATGAAAATCTAAGAGCCACCATCATACTAAATGGACAAAAATTAACTACTATAACTTTAATATTAGGAACAATACAAGGATATCCATTTTGATTATATTTGTTCAACGTAGTTCTAGAAATATTAGCTAGAGCAGTTAGAAAAGAGATAGCACTAAAAGGAATAAGGACTAGCAAGGAAGAAGTGAAATTATCATTACTTGTAAGTGACATGATACTCTACATAGAAGATGTGGAAAAAAAAGTCCACCAAAAACTTGTAGATAACATAACCAAATTTAGTAGTATAGTTGGACACATACTCAAAACTCAAAAATCAATAGCATTCTTGTACACAAATCCCAGAAACACTGAGATAAATTAGGATATCCAAGCTTTGCACAATAACATCAAAAAAAAAAAATCTGCTTAGGAATCAATTTAACAAAGTAAATGATTTATGCAGTGAAACTTGTGGTACTCTGCAAAAAAAGACATTGAGGAGGATTTCAGGACATGGAAAGCTATTCCTTGCTCCTGAAGAGGAAGAACCAACATTGTGAAAATCACCAAATTCCCAAAATGATTATGCAGAATCATTCCAATCCAGATTAAAATACCAGGCCCAGGTAGGACCTCTCCACCTGCATGCGCCCCAGCCCTGCCAGCCACCAGAACTCTGCTCTCTCCTGCCCACGCTGACAACTGGGCCTGCGCCCAGGTGTGACCTCTCTGCCGACATGTGCCCTCAGCCCTGCCAGCAACCAGAATTCTGCCCCAGCCTGCCCATGCTGACTGACTGGGACTGCACCCAGCTAGGACCTCTCCACCTGCATGTACCCCACACCCAGCCAGCTACCAAAAATCTGCCCCCGCCCAACCATGTGAACTGAACAGGGCTGCACCAAAGTGCGGGAAGAAGCTGAGCACAGCAGCCAGACCCAACCAGGCCCATCTGGATAGGATCAAGTTGGTGGATACAAACTGAAATTTTGATAGGCACAAACGGGATAGCTTCACCAAAGTGTAGATCATACAAAATGACAAAGAGAAGGAGCCAGATACAATCTCGGATCCCAAGCCCACCAAGAACAAATACAGGAGACAATACCATGGAAAAAAATGGGAATCATGCAGCTGAAATCTCTGAATTGGTAGCATCTGATGTTGACAGACAAGTCCAGAAATATACAGAGAAACTCAGATCAGAAATAACTTCTCAAATAAAAAAATAAATGCATGAATTCATAGAATCTGAAGTAGAAAAACAACTGTAGAAAACTATAGAGCTGTGGTTCTCAACCTTTCTAGTGCCATGACCCTCATGTTCATTTGGTCGTTTGACCCTCACCGGGGTCGCAACCAAGAAGTTGAGAACCACTGAAAAATCAGACTAGAGATAACTTCCAAAGTAAAAAAAAAAAAAAAAAATCTCTAAATTAATAGCATTTAAAATAGGGGAGCAACTGCAGAAAGATAGAAGGGAGATCAGAGCACAAACAATCTCTGAAGTAGAGAAAGAAAGGATAAATATAATGAAAGACTTAAATGCTACTGAAGAAGACACTGATAAAAAATTAAAGAATAGAAAAAAAAATGATGGATTCCCTGAATGAGCAATATAGGAAAGAAATAGATTGTAAGAAACACTTTCAAAGAGATATACAAGAGAATAAAATTTCTATCACAAGCTGTCAAAATCGTATGACTGAAAGCGAAGATAGAATTTCAGATCTTGAAGACACAGTCCTAGCTAGTGAAAAGGTAAGAAAGGTCTCTTAAAAACAACTAGGATGCAAGAAAAAATAATTCAACATCTGCAAGATGATGCAATAATGAACAACATGAGATTAATATGAATCAACAAGAAAGAAGGGCTCAATACAAAGGATATAAAAAGAATATGGGCAGAAGTAATAGCAAAAAACTTCCCAAATATGAGAAAACAATCTGACAATTAGTTAACTTAAGCATATAGAACCCCAAATAACATCAGCCCAATGAAAAACACACCCAGACATATAATAGACAAGATCCCAGAAATCCATCAGAAGAATAATATACTAAAAGCTGTTAGAGAAAAGAAACAGATCACACTTAACAACCTAAACTCCACAAATGAGAACAGAAAAAAACAACCAAATAGGGAAACCAATTAAACACAGGAAAAAAAAAAAAAAAAGGAGAAAACAATAGTAAGCAAAAGACATGTCAGTCATAAACAAACACATTTCAATTATAACCATGGAAGAAAATGGGAACGTAAATGGACTCAATTCTCCAACTGAAAGAATTGGACTGGCAGAGTGGATAAGGAAGCAAAATCCAACAATATGGTGTATACAAGAAACACATTTAGCTCATAAAGAAACTCACAGGCCAAAATTGAAAGGTTGGAAAACAATACTATATGCCCCAGAACCTCAAAAAAAGCAGGGGTAGCAATCCTGTTTGCAGACAGTCTGAACTTCAAACCAAGATTAATCGAATGAAGTAAAGAAGGCCACTACATACTGGTTAGGGAAAAAAATTCATGATGAAGAGGTAACACTCATAAATATGTATGCACCCAACATGGGATCAGCAAGCTGTATAAAACAAACCTGAATGCACATGAAAAATCTCATATCCAATACCACAATCCTAACAGGAGATCTCAACACTCCATTACCTGAAAAAGATAGGTCAAGCAGACAAAAAAATCAGAAAAGAAGTGGCAGAACTGAATCAGAACTTGGAACAACTGGACTTAGTAGACATACACAGAGTGTTTCACCCAACCACTTATGAATACACATGTCTTTCAGCAGCACATGGGACACAGGAAAATACTATTTCACATATGAGGGCATAAGTCATGCTTAAGTATATGCAAGAAAACAGAAATTATCCCATGCGTATTATCTGACCACAGTGCAGTGAAACTGGAAATAAATAACAAAAGAAACCACAAGAACTCCCAAAATACATAGAAATTAAATTAACACCCTTCTCAGCAACAGTGGGTTACAAATGAAATTAAACAAGAAATTAATATCTAGAATTTAATGAAAATTCAAACACAACCTACCAGGATTTATGGAATACAATGAAAGCAGTTCTTAGAGGAAAATTTATAGCTCTGAAAGAACAGAACGGGAACAAATAAATACTCTCATGGAGCACCCAAACTGACTAGAAAAGGAAGAGCAAATGAAACCAAAAGCCCAAAGATGGGAGCAAATTATGAAAAATGGAGCAGAAATTAATTCAATCGAGACAAAGAAAAAATACAAAGAATTAATGAATCAAAAAGCTGATTCTTTGAAAGATTAAAGAAAATTGATAAGCCCCTAGTTAACCTCATCAAAAAGAGGAAAGAAAGGACTCAAAATCAAGCAATAGGGAATACGAAGGATGAAATTACTACAGACTCAGCAGAGATTCAAATGATCATAAATAGCTACTTTGAGAATCTTTCCTCTCACAGAATTGAAGACACAGATGAAATAGATAGATTCCTAGAAAGGTACAAATTACCAAAACTGAATCAAGAATAGATGATATCTCTCAATAACTCAATAACAGTCAATGAAATACAAAATATAATAAAAACCCTACCGACAAAGAAAAGTCCAGGACCTGATGGTTTCACCACTGAATTGTACAAGAAATTTACAGAAGACATAATCCCAATACTCCTCAAACGCTTCCAGGAAATTCAATAGGAAGCAGTCCTCCCAGAATCATTCCTAGAGGAAAGTATTGCACTGATACCAAAACCAGAAAGAGATGCCACTAAAAAAGAGAATTATAGGCATTTATCTCATAAACATAGATTTTAAAAATCTCAAGAAAATCCTTGACAATAGAATACAGCAAATCATCAAGAAGATTATACACCAGGACCAGGTAGGATTCATCCCAGAGATGCAAAGATGGTTCAGTGCACTCAAATCTATAAATGTAATACAATACATCAGTAGAGCCAAAGCCAAGAATCACGTGATTGTGTCAGTTACTGCAGAAAAGGCTTTTGACAAAGTCCAACACTCGTTCATGTTTAAGTCCTACAGAAAATTGGAATAGATGGCCTTTACCTCCATCTGATAAAAACCACCTATGACAATTCAACAGCTAACATAATTCGAAATGGGGAAAAACAGAAGTCTTTTACTCTCAGATATCATACATGACAAGGATGTCCTCTTTGACCACTCCTATTCAATATAGTTCTGGAATCATTAGCTACAGTCATTACAGAACAGAGATAAAAAGAATTAGAATAGGTTAAAAAAGAAGTGAAATTATCATTATTATTTGTAAATAATCTACTTGGAAGACCCAAAAAACTCCACCAAGAATCTACTAGAATTAATACACAAGTTCAGGAGCATAGCAGGATACAAGTCAACACACAAAAGTCAATAGCATTCCTCTACAAAGATAACAAACACACTGAGAGAAATTAGAGAAACAATATCTTTTATGATAACACCAAAGAAAATGAAATACTTGGGAATTAACCTAACTAAGGAAGTAAAAGACCTTTTCAATGAAAACTATAGTACTCTGAAAAAAGAGATCTTAGAAGATCTCAGAAAATGGAAAGATATTCCCTGCTCCTGGATAGGAAGAACCAACATTGTGAAGATGGCCATAGTCCCTAAATTGTTATACAGATTTAATGAAATTCCAATAAAAATATCATCAACATACCTCACAGACCTGGAGAAATCATTCCTAAAATTTATGTGGAACCAGAAAAGACCTATATTTGCAAAGACAATTCTGGGCAACAAAGATAAGGCATGAGGCATTATAATTCCTGAGGTAAAGTTATACTACAAAGCTACAGTGAAAAATTGGCATGCTTATTGGCAAAAAAAAAAAAAAGCAGACCTGAGGATCAGTGGAATATATTAGAAGATGCAGAAGCAAATACAAATACACTCAGCCACCTTATCTTCGACAAAGCAGCCAAACATGTTTACTGGAAGAAAGATACCATCTTTAACAATGGTGCTGGGAAAACCGGTACTCTACATGCCAAAAACTAGAACTTGAGCCAGGTCTATCACCATGCACTAAAGTCAAAATTGATTAAAGATCTATTTTTTTTTAATTTTTTAAATTTTTATTATTTTTCTTGTTTCAGAACTTTTGTTTGTCTGTTTATCTATTTCTATGGCCAGTCCAGCCTGCCCTGAGGGCAGGGCTGGCGCAGCATGTGGTGCTGGGGATCAAACCCAGGACTTTGCAGCCGCCAGCAGGCACTTTAGACCACTGAGCCATCCTGCCGGGCCCCTTGATTAAAGATCTAAATATTAAAAGAGAAACATCACGTCTCCTGGAATAAAAAGTGGGAGAAAATCTTGAAGACATCTGGGTAGGCAAAGAGTTCATGGACAAAAATCAAAAATGCAAATTTAACATTTGAAAGAATGAACAACTGGGACCTCCTCTGGCTTAGGACTTTTTGCCTCTCAACACAAGTTACCAAAAGAGTAAAAAGACAACCCACAAATTTCAAAAACTGGTAAGTATTCAGACAAAGGTCTCCTATCTAGAATTTGTAAAGAGCTAAAAACCATTAGTGTTCCAAAATTCAGAGACCCAATTCAGAAATGGGCATCTGAGATGAACATACACTTCTCAGAGAAAGAAATTCAATAAGCCCATAAATACATAAATACTCCACATGACTAGCCATCCATGAAATGCAAATTAAAATAACACTTAGATACCATCTCACCCCAGAAAGAATGGTTTTCATAAAGAAATCCAGCAACAACAAATGTTGGAGAGGCTGTCGGGGAAAAGGCTGTTGGGAATGCAGACTCGTGCAACCTTTATGGAGAGCAGTGTGGAGACTCCTTAAAAATCTAGAACTGGAAATCCCATTCAATCCAGCTATCTCCCTAGTGGGAACTGTCCCTGAAGAACTGAAAACATCATATCCTAGTCACATGTGTGCACCTATGTTTATAGCAACACAGTTTGTAATAGCCAAATCTTGGAAACAACCAAAATGTCCATCATCAGAAGACTGGTTGAAAAGGATGTGGTATTTTTATACAATGAAATATTACTCAGCCATAAAGAATGATAAACTGGAAGACTCCATATAGAAATGGATGTATCTTAAACATATACTCATAAATGAAATAAACCAGAGCTGCATGTGTAAATATTATATCATCTCCCTAGTGTAAGAACTCAAAAGAAGAAATAAAAATGGAGAGGTATAACACAGCTGAATGGAAGTCAAGGACTTAAAGGTTATACAATGAAGTGATTGCAAACAGAAAACATGGGAACCATGGCAGGAGAAAAACCAGGCACAGGATAAGTTAGTAACAGTCCTAAGAACCTCCAAAAGGTTAATCACACTGAGGATAGCAATGTGAAACACTAAAACAATGCATGGAATGCCTGTCATTCTGGTCTCTTAGATGTGTGCTTTTTCTAATGTAATTTCAGTTACTGCTATACTCTCTTTCAAGTAAATGGTTGGTTTACAAGAAAACCAAAAAGGGTATTAAATGATAGTAAGAGACTAGGAAAAATACCAAAGGATTGACAGGCTACAATTTTGTAAATCCTTTGATTTCTAAATTCCTGTATAAAAATGTGTAACTGCTTTTATCACATTCTATAGAGCTTTATTAGAATATCAATGATTGATGGATAATGCCAATTCCAAGTTAAGTCTAAGATATTTGATATTCAGAAAGACAGTGATGTTAAATTAACGTACCTATGTTATAGAGTAATAGTATCACAAAACTTTTCTTCTGGATGATTAAGAATATAAGATTACAGACCAAAAATGGGAGAAAAAGAAAGGCTACACGGATAGCTAATATTTTGGTCCTCACCCTTCAAAGTCAGTCAGGACTCAGGACATAAGAGAACCTGTGCTGTAACATCCTATAACTCAGTGGTTTCCCAAATTTTTAGTTCAAGGAGATTATCAGGCTACAGAAGAAAGGGATTGGAGTTGAAAATGCAAAATGGAATATCTTTGTTCAGCTGAAGCCCACAGTGCTTACTTTCACAATGCTGACTGTCCAATCAGTTTCTCACCAAGACTTTGGCTTTTGCAAACTTGCTCTTCTATGTAAAATTCGAAATGACCTTCTGATGTGTTTTTCCTTCTGCCTGCCAGCCTCTGCAGCCAGGGCCAATCATATTGAGTCAGTTATAATGCCTTTGCTTGAGTCCAACTCTTTACAGCTCTCAGTAGTACTTTCAACTGTAGCGGCATGCCTGTTATGATGTTTCTCTAGCCAGCCCTTCCAGCTTCCAGCGTCATTCAGAGCTTTCCAGATGTGTTTCAACACCTTGCATAGTCCTGTATTCCTATTTTCTTCATTCTAATAATATTTGGTTCTTCTACTTGTTTTATTCTTATTTGTCTATCTCTCATGTCTTCGATAATGTCTTTAATCACCCTCTTCTAAAAATCCTCTACTGTAGCAAACTGACTTCATCTTGGGGACCCTTCTGGGTATAGTGCCTGGCAGCCTATCCTGAGTAGGATTCTTAGGCTTCTCTAATAAGCAAGCAAATGTGGAGATCCACTACCACTGTCTGCTGTGGGCTTGAAAAGAAAAAACAAAAGTACCACAGAGCTCACAAATCCATTATCTCTGCATAATTTTTACAAGGGCTTTAGATTCAGAACTGGGTTTGAATGTCCATTCTACAATGTATTACTTGGGTGATCTTGAACACTTAATTCATCTCAAAGTGAAAATGATAATACAAATATCATAGGCTTATAAACTATGTAAACTGTTTGCCAGGTGCTGTCAATAAGTGATAATTATTTGATCCTATCTTCAATCAGAATCTTAAGTTAAAATTCCTGAATGTAATTTTATAACAAGAGACATTCATAGAAGAGTTTCGCTCACTTCAAAACCTGTGTATTAAAGATCTATAAATTTATCAAATAAAGGGAAACACACATTTTATGACTAGCCATTAAAATCAACCAGCATATAGCTATTTATTGGTCTACTGTCAGTGTGATATTATATAGAGAAAGTGGGATGGGGAGAGGAAGAGATGAATGAGAAACAAGAAAGGACAACTGTAGGGAAGGAGAGAAAAGGAGGAGAAAGCTAAAGATTGATAGACAGGGAGAGAGACAAAGACAGACAGACAGACAGACAGACAGACAGACAGACTAATATTGTATTCGCTCTATGTTGTACCTAGTTATAACACTGTATAATAATCCATGGAAAACAAGTAGCTTGAACAAAATAGAAAATGCTTAATTTGAAAAGAAAGACAAGATGCCCATACATGTTATGTTTATGTAGAGTTCATGGAGTTCAGCTTAGTTTACTGTGCTCTAGGGGAAACAGTATTCTCACAATTTTTTTCCTATGATTTATTTTTTATCCTAGGATTTTTTTAGTACAATAGTTACATCTTGTTTGTGCTGGCTATGTAACAAACTTTCTCTTTGTGGACAAGACAGGTTGTACCACTATACTCTTACTGAAGTATGTACACATTTAGACATCTAGTTCCCTGTGAAGGATTTATTCTTTCTTGGGAGTGAACTTCAGAATGCAGTTTTTAGGATCATAATCTATGGTTTAGAAGTAGAAATCAAATCCCAAAGACCAGGAATAAAGGTAGCCCTTATTGTAAGAGAGAGTTGTGATATGCCCTGGGAGAAAAGACTCAACAATATTTCAGATATGTCATATGTGCAGGTGGAAAACAAAGGAAAGAAATGCCTCCCAGATTTGAAGTCTCATGGGAGGAAGAAAGGAGCTCACAAAGAAAAGGGATATTTTATTTTCCATAGTAACAAATTCGCTCCAATAGAAAGGGGCCCCTCATACTGAGCTATCTCCCTGGCACTGGTCAGTTTCTTCAGATACAGATCCCTTTTGTTACCCTTAATTTCATGACTAGAAGTCAGCATAAGGGCAAACTCTCCTGCTCTGAGGTCAGAATGCATATTTCTGCCATTATAGTTCAGATATGGAAAAGTATACTCTTAGGAAAAAAAGATTTTAGTTTCCTATTAGAATCATTGTGATTCACTTTAAAATTATATATTCATGGGGCCAGGGAGATAGCTTAGGGGCACAAGTGCCTGCTTGGCAAGTGCAAGGTCCTGAGTTTAATCCCCAGTTCACAAAAAAATAAGTAAATAAATAAATAAAAAAATAAAATTACATATTCATAAATGTAAGTCAGTAATTAGATTGGAAGTAAAGCAGTTGAAAACCTTTAGATAATATCAGACCCTAGCACAAAAAAATAAGTAAATAAATAAATAAATAAATAAATAAAATTACATATTCATAAATGTAAGTCAGTAATTAGATTGGAAGTAAAGCAGTTGAAAACCTTTAGATAATATCAGACACGCCTGTAATCCCAGCACTCAGAAGGCTGAGACAGGCAGATCAGTGCAAGTTCGAGACCAACCTGGGCTACAAAAATGAGCTCAAGGCCAGCCTCAACTGCATAACAAGACCCTGTCTCAAAAAGACAAAAAAATATATATATATATATATCAGACCCCAAAGAGGAATGTACTTTCCCAGTTGTGCTTGACTCAGGACAGCATTATTTTATGTACATGCTATTCTATCTATCTATCTATCTATCTATCTATCTATCTATCTATCTATATCAGATATTAAAAATCCAAATTATCAGGAAAAGAGCATGAATTAGAGGAACACACTCAAACTGTGACTGTAATATCTGTTCCTAAGAACTAATCAGTTAAGTGTTATTTCTGGGGATGGCTTCCTTGTTTTAATTTTTTTTAAAAATGTTACTTTGTTGTTGTTTTTGTTTGGAGACAGGGTCTTGCTAAGTAGTTCAGGCTGGCCTTGAACTCATGATGAAGCTCGTGCTGGCCATGCACTCATGGTGATCTCCTGCCTCAGCCTCCTGCGTGCTGGGATTACATGTGTGCACTCCCACACCAGACTAAAAAAATATTATTCAAAGTTATCTATAATATAAGGAGTTTTTCTAATTATTAAAAAAAGGATGTGTTTGTCCATCCTGGTAGTATGTGTAAATGTACACTTTATTTTATAGAATTTGCAAATTTGATTCTTCTCCTGATTAATATGGAAATCCATCTATATACTCATTCTCATCATTTTATTGTGAAGCAAAAATAATTGATAGAAGATTTTACATGAATACAGATTTAATAATAGTGTTTCCACAGTTCACAAAAACAATTTTTCTACTGCTCCAGTATGCTACTAATGTTTAACATAATAATATAATTTGTTTGAAATGTCAAATATTTTGTAAGTAAAGCATTTTGAAAATAATTAGATTAAGCTTTTTTTTGTTTGTTTGTTTGTATTTTAAGGAAGGGTCTACAGAGTGTTCAGAGTCTCACAACTAGATTGAACTCATAATAATCCACCTGTTTACAGTCTCCCAAGAGCTGGGATTACATGCGCACACCCCACCACAGCCTGTCTCAACTGCCCTCTCAGCACACCCCAGGGCTGGGGCCTGCACAGCAGGCCTGGGGATCAATCCCCGGGACCCCTATGCTTGCTTGCAGGCATTAATCTGCTGAGCTATTTGGCCAGCCCTAAGCTACACTCTGCTATTTTGATTTTATACAAGATACAGTCTTAGGGAAGGATCTGACTTTTAAATTCTTTTTCAAATAGGCAAAATATCACATAACGCCATTTTTAAAATGCTTCATTTTTTCATACACTTAATTCCTTTTACTTCTTACATATGATTTTATAAAATCTATTCTGTCCGTAGTTCTCCTTACTAATTCCTTAAAAAGGTTATTTTAATCTTTATATCTTTTATGGTATATGTATATATATATGGTATATGTATATATATATATATATGTATATATATATGGTAGATGAAATAAATGTCTCTTCATTATCGTAACTTTTCTTATATTCTTGAATCTTCAAGATGAAGGTTAGAATGATTTTATAAAGTTTAAAAACAAGAACTTTTTTATTACAGTTTCATTAATCCTATAAATTAGGAACAATACTTGGTTTTCCTATTCAGGAAACTGGGTCGTCTTTTCTTGTATTTGCTTTATAAATATTTCTCTACAAACTGATATTATGTATCGATTAAACAGGTTTCATATTTAATTGTAGACTTTATGGTTTCACTTGGAGGGAGTAGAGTATGAACATAAAGAAAAAAACATTAATATTACTTTTTTTGCGGTATTGGGGATTGCACTCAAGAACTTGCACTTGCCAGGCAGGTGCTTATTCTACTGAGCAATCTTCCCATTACTTTAAATGTCATTAACTCTATAGTCTTCTTGTTCTTTTTATGTTACTTTTGATAATGAAAGATAAAAAGATTGTTAAAATTTATAGTAGAACAACCTGTCCAATGCATATCAGAATTTCTAGGTTATACTTTCGTGAAGAGGTTGCTTCAAATTTCCAACATGCAAAATTAGATATAGTTGTAAGAAAAGTAGGACATTATGTTTTGGCCTAATTTTCTGGTAAATATTTAGCTAGCATTATCAGTGATTACTTAGTTCTTTGAGGTATATTTAAGAAAATTAAAATATATTTATCAGCACCTACATCAAAAGTTTTTTTCTAGATTATTTATCTTGGTCAATAGCCTGCTGCAATTAAAACTTTGGCATCCTCTCCTTCTGTAGCATATCAACAGTATTTCTCAATTTTGTTTTTTCTTTCTTTCTTACATTTCAAATACCCTAATCTCTCAGCAATAATCTCCTTCCAGTTTGTCTATACTAGCTCCTTGCATCTTTGCTACAGCCAAAGTCAGCTGTCTGAAACTCAATTTTTACACTCTTTAAATAAGACATACATGGCAAATGCTAGCTATATTTCGTAGTATGTTGTTGGGTACTGTTCATACAAAGCTAAGTAATATCTAAATTTGCAGCTTATTAAAAGGATAAATATCAGGCTTGCTAAATAATAGGCCAGCTCTTAGAGATAATACTCTTAGGTGAGTCCTAGACCAGAAGCCTTGCTCTTGTGGTCTAAACAGACTAAATTCAATCACCTGCCACCAAAAGTCCAGAGAGAAACAAGGGCTGATCAAATGAAAAAGGAATTTATTATTTAGGGTTACCAAACTAGAAAGAAATGGGCACCAGAGTTCTAATCTCTGTCTTTGGGTTACTGACAAGACTGTTAGGAATATATATGGAAGGGTAAAAATGGGTTGGGCAAGAAGTATGCATAGTCCAACAGTCTTAGTCAAATTGTGAACTGGCTCATTATGTCAAGTCTGGTTCTGTAAGGTCTGCTTGCTCTAGAATGTTGTTATTGCCTCTAGCGTAGATTTGATTTCCTTTAAGAGATGATTGCACTAGCACTGGGGTCAGCCTAAGTGCCCACCATAGGGTGATATGCTGTAACACTGTTCTGTAATCGTGAAAAAGTCTCAGTTTTCTTTGTTTTCTTATTAATCACTTTGCCAATGCTGTGATTAGGCACCTTACACCTGTGACTTAAAAAGAGAGATTTATTTGGTTCATGCTTTCAGGGAGTTCAGTTCATGGTTGGTTGGTCTGAAGATAGCTATAGCACAATGCAAGTGCTTAGCAGAGACAAGCATGGCAGCTAGGAATGGGAGTGGGAGGGAGGAAGGGAAAGAGAGAGAGAGAAAGAATGAGCTGAAGATAGCATGATAGCATAGATAAACATATACCCTTCAAGGTCACACCTCAGTAACTCACCTTTTCCAACTCTTACTTACTTTGTAATAGCACACTCAGCTGTGAACTCCTAAGTGGTCCAATCACCTTTCACAACTCCACCTTGAATACTTTTTATCTAAACCATACCACTTTTATCTTGGTGAGCTCAACCTTGAAAGGAGGATGAAAATCTTTAGACAAATTTACAGCTAGCAACTTCAAATGAATAACACATCTACATATGGAACTAAATGGAAATACGACCCAAAGATTAAGGTAGCAAAGAGACCAGCTGCAGACCTAGTGAACAGTCATGCTTTTAGCAAAAGCAGCCTTTTAGTCCCTGTTACATGACCATCCTGGCCTTCTTACACTTCCCTTTCTGCTCCCTGCTCCTCTCCTTCACTTTCTGTGCTGTTCTTTGACTGGGATACTCCACATGGCAGCATCTTGCCCTCTCTTCAGTGTGATCCATGACATGAAAGTTTTCTAAATCCCTTCTTCTTGCACCATAAGGAATAGAGCTAACTTCTTTTAACTAGGATTTCATATCAGTTAGTTTGTACTAGTTCAGCACACAGGATCTGTCGTGCTTAATTGCCCACATATCTGTCTCCTGGGTTTCATTGTGCTTCTTGTAGCAATGGCCTTGAGTGAGTCAGTCAGTTCATGTGACTTGCCGTGCACTAAAGTCAAAATGAGTCAAATATTTAAACATTAAAGCAGAAGCACTAAATATACTAAAAGAGAAAGTAGGTAGAAATCTTGAATACATAGGGATAGGCAGAGAGTTTATGAACGAAAAGCAAACTACACAGTCTCGTGGACATACTTGGACATACTTCAAAGAATCAACAACTGGGATCTCACCTTTTTAAAAGTTTCTGCACATCAATAGAAATCGGTCCCCAAAATTCAAAGATCCAATTAAAAGACTGGGCATCTGAGATGAATATACGTATCTCAGATGAAGAAATACAAATGACAAATAAATATATGAAAAATGTTCAATAGAATCAGTCATTCCAGAAATTCAAATTAAAACAACACTGAGGTTCCATCTCGCCCAGGAAGAATGGCAATCTATCATCAAGAAGTGAGTCAGTAACAAATGCTGGAGGGTGTCTGGAGAAAAACAAACACTTTTCCACTGTTAGTAGGAGTGTGGACTGTACAACTACTATAGAAATCAACGTGGAGAGTATACAGAAAACTAGAATCAGAGGTCCTAGTCAATCCAGCTTTTCCTTTCTTGGGTATTTTTTCAGAAGAACTGAAAATGTCATAGCACAGTGATATATGTGCACCCATGTTTATAGCAGTTCAATTTGTCATAGCCAAATCTTGGAAACAACCTAAATCCATCACCAGATAAATGGATAAAAAATATGTGATATTTTTACACAATGGAGTGCTAGTCAGCTATAAAAAGAAGATAAACTCGAGGCTTTTATAGGTAAATAGATGCAACTAGAGACTACACTCTTAAATGAAATAAATCAGACACATATGTGTAGATATCATATTACCTCCCTAGTGTAAGAACTTGTAAGAGTAATTAAAATCTAAAAGGTACAATAAGGGCCAGCGGTATAGCTCAGCAGACTTAACGCTTGCTTAGAGGAAGCGCAGGGGCCAGGGTACGGTTCCTGTCCCCTCGTGCCGCGCCAGCCCCGCTCTAGGGCGCGCAGAGCCAGCGATGGAGACTGGGCGTGGTGGCGCGCATCTGTAATCCCAGTGCTTGGGTGGTGCAAACAGGAGGATCACTATGATTCAATAGTGAGACCCACCCCAAAATAAATAAATAAATAAATAAATAAATAAATAAATAAATAAATAGATAGATAGATAAATGGTACAATAGATACTGCAAAAGGGAAACTCTTCAAAGACAAGGACCAACTTGGATGAGCAAAAGGAGAAAAGAAAGAAGAAAGGGAATAAATATACATGACTGCTGGGTATCTGGAGATGTTGTTTCTCTAATAATCTGTACCGTAAGATTATTAACATCCACATCACCAAGCAGCACAGTTAAAAGAAATATAAGAAATAGCACATGTAAACTGCTGGTATTGTCTAGCTACTCAGCGGATGTTATGCTCCTCCAAACCCACAGTGACACTTTGGTCCTACTCATCATCCTGTTTCATCACTCGATCGTCCCTAGCTCCACCAACCTTGCCATTGCTCTGGACTGTTAAAAGGTCCTAAAGGGAGAAAAAATGAAACAAAACCATGGCAGATGAAAGCCTCGCTGGGCCCTCCATGGTGATCTCTTGCTTTTCCTTCTACTATTTTTCTACTCTTTTGCCAGATCCTTCTTCTCTTTTTTCTTTTATAAATGTGACTTCATTACTAACCAAAAGTCCTAATATCCAACCTTAGTGCTTCCTCTCATCCATCCTCCAGTGAGGTGTAATTCTCTTCCATGACCACAGAAAAGCAGAGTCTGGTTAGGTGATCCATAGCCACACCTTTGTCCATGCATCTTCCAGGAAAGATTATGATAGGGGAGAGCCAAGGTGGCACTTTCCAGGCAAAGTACTGTCTCCTTCCCTAGTGGAAGAATTCTTTGGTTATGAAGCACTATTAAAGACTTCCCTTTGAAGAAAGGTCCCTTCCCCCACCAAAGTTTCAGGGATGAAAAGAGTATCTTAAAGAACTGAGATGTTCCGTTTGATTTTCTATGCCCCAGAGAAATAATAGCTTGTATAGCATATGGTTTCAGAACATGTGTATGAAGATGAGAAGTTAAGCAGATAATTGAGTTACCCACAGACATTCAATTTATGAGACCCTGCAGCATCTGTGAATCCCAGATGCATTCTCCTGGCTCTGTGGCTCTCCTGGCACTTTTAGAAACATTGAGAATTGCTTACAGGCTTTGCTGTATGCTAGGATGCGTGAAACAGGCCTGGTTTCCCTTTTCAGCTAGGCATACTTGTCAGACAACACTCAGTTTTTTTACTTAGCTGTTCCAGAGTAAATAAGTTTCTTCTTGTAGAAGCTCAGTTTCTAAACTCACATGTGTGGCAGTCCTTTATTGGAGCACATCTGATAGTACCTTATAATTGTATATGGTTAGGTTTTCCCATGCTCTCTCTGGGAAGAGAGGCCTGCAGTTTTGTGAAGGCATCTATTGCCATTCCATACTTGAGAAATGCTATTGTTTGTTTTCTAGCAGGGGTCAGAGTGCTTAGAGAATTATTAGAATTTGCACTGATAAGTGGTTGTGATTACAGGACGATCAATTTGAGAATCATTGCAATTAACTTGGGATGACATAGGTAAAGAAATATATTTGGGTCTTGATTTCCAGGTGGTGATCAATATGTGGGGAGCTGAGAGTCCAGTCACTTTTACCTTCTTCATAGTTTTGTCTCCAATCTATAAGTTGATAATGTCTGTGACTTTAGGTCCTCTCAGAGAGCATAGCTGCACGGATCAGTCCAGTCGGTGTCTGTTTACCTTATTTAAACCTTGACAATGTGGCTGATTTTAAGCTGCACTACTTTTAATTTTTTCTGTATTACTTACAGATTCATGAAGGTGGCGGGAAGCACAGTGGATGCAGTTACCTGGCAACAGTAGGTATTCATCATTTTTGTTCCTACCTATTATCAGCTGCTGTAAAATTAAAGATAGCTAGTTGTGACCATGTGCATGGTTGACATTTCATAAGGTGTCCTTTGTTTGTTGAGAAGAATTGAGGATTAATAGTTCTTCTTAGCACATGCTAACTCTTAGTACTATAATTTTGTTTTTAAAACACAGCAAGACATAACAAAAAACTGATACATGTTAGAAAGCTGAACTATTCTGTATACTTTCAATCTGTCATGAGTGAAAAATAATGGCAATGTAAGCATCACCATTTCTTCATGGCCTTTTCTTTTGAGAATAAACTTCTTTAAGAGAGAAAATGATTTTAATTGTTCAATGTATCATGTGAAAACAGAAACACTTCACCACGTTATAATTTTGATGTTAATTAGTGCCAAGCAATTCATAATATGAACCACATTTTTACACAAGAAGAAAAATATCAAGACAACGAAGCACTTTGAGGAGAGAAAGACAAACCCTTGCACATGAGGCAAGAGCTTCTAGTGACTTCTGTTACTCTCAAGGGCAGCTCAACCTGTAAGAGTAATTATCTGATATATAAATATGCTTTACATAAATAAGAATTTTGTACCGAGACATCTACCACTATCCCATGATGTGTCACCTATTTTAGACTTAATATCTGATTTTCTCCAAGAAATCTCTCCTACAACATCCCAGTTGCCTCCCATTTAATTTGGTCATCATGACTCAGACATTTGTGCTGTCATTCTACCCAGCCAGCCTAGGGCCAGTTATGACCTACTTTCTCAACTACTTTCACCCTTCCCTCATGGTTCACGTATTCTTTTCTGTTCTGTGTTTTTAATAGGTCACTCTATCCACTGTATATGGTGGACAGGTGTGAAAGAAAGAGAATTGAGTGGGATCTTTATAAACTGCATCAAAAGGATTTGGGGGTAAATAACCTTAATCTCAATGGAGGAATATTTAGTTTATTGGGTGACTTATTTATTTGTTTTTCATTTTTAGTTTTGGGCAGGGGTATATTTTTGTTTTTGATTTTGCTTTTTCTTTTTTTGAGACAAAGTCTTACTATGTAGTTCAGGTGGGCCTTAAAGTCATGATGATCCTCCTGGTTCAGCCTCCCAAATTCCAGGATTACAGGAGTGTGCCACCATGCACAGATATTTTAGTTTATATTTATATATTTGGTTTAAGTAATTTTCAAAGCTTCTTTCTTCAACTTATTTTGGCAAATTGTGGATTGAATCTGAGGCTCTTCTTATTATCGTTTACTTAAAACCCCAAGGTGTCTTCTCCCTTTTGCACTTAGTATAAACCCAAACTCTTTACCCTAGCATGTAGGTTTTGGCCTCTGTTGCCTTCTCCTGGCCTTAGTTCTCCTCTTCCTAATGGTGTGTCCCTACACACTAGTGACTTCTCAGGTGTGTGAAAGCTCACAGAGTTGTGAGGCTCACAATCTTTGTATGTGTCATTCTTTCTGCCTGAAATGCTCACTCTTGGTATGGCTAGGTCCTTCTCATTTTTGAAGTCTCACCATACACATCATCTTTTCAGTCAGACTTTTTCTGAGGATTGTAATTCTTTTTCTTTACTTAACCTTTTTTTCTATAAGAAGAAATAATTTGGGGCCTTGGATATAGCTCAGTGGCATAAGCACCTGCCTGGCAAGTACTAGGTCCTGAGTTCGATCTCTGGTATCACAAAAGAAAAGGGGGTAGAGGAGGGACGGGAGGAGGAGGAAGAAGAGGAGGAAATAACTTGTAATAATTTACAATTATTTTTATGATAACTTATTTCTTTAAATTTGTTTTCCTTTTCTGGAAGACTGATATTTATTCAATTCACCAAGTGCTTCTTCAGTCAATTGTTTATTAGGCATTTACTATGGTGAAAATAACAATGATAGTAAATCTAATAAAATACCAGGAATTGTTCTAAAAGTTGATATGCCTTTTCATATTGATCTACACAACAACTGAGTTGGGGAATTTTTTTACTTCTGTTATCTTACAACTTAGAGGAAGTTATCAAAAATTCAAAGATTACAAAGAAAGTAGTAAATTTTGGACTTAAGTTTTGGTTTATTTCAATCCAATGGCTATTGCCTTAACAATTACTGCTTTGGTGATAAGACATTGTCCTTTTACTGAAATCCTGTTCAGTATCCTCAACAAAGATTTATCTGAATAACAGTACAAAATCTGAGGCTTGAAGAATATATAGAATTTATTCTATAATGATAATGAGAAAAGATAGTAAGGGGAGGAGGAAGAAAATTGCTGGCTAAGAACATATGCCTTTAATTACCATGACTGACAGTGAGGAATTATAAAAAACTTTCTATTCAAGCACAGTCCTTGGCACAAATGGAATGAAAGGGTGATAGTATATGTTTATAATGGAGAAATACATTTTAGTCAATAAATTTATTATTTATTGACTACTAAAAAACACTAATCCTGTGTCAAGACCATTATCACATGTTTGTAACTATGTCAGTCTCCGTACCCCCTCCAAGCAGACAGAGGGCTGTGTTTCTTTTGGTTTCAGGATCGCACCTCTGGGGACAATAAATAGAACCTATAAGGTATTATTGATCCCACCCATCCGTGTATTTCAGTCAAGATTTGGAGAGTTTTACAAGAATCCTGTGAAATCATCAAGGAGGACTCAGAAAATTAAAGCCCAATGCCATGTTTCTCCAATCCCAAGAAGTGTTGTGGCAGAAAGTTCTTAATAACATAAAGAATATCAAGTGTATAACTATTGATGCAGGAAGGAAAAACTGATCTGGGTTGGTGACCTCAAATGGGGAACCTCCAAATGACATAGGGAAAACTGGTCTTCCAACCTGAAAAATACCTGGGACGAGTTTGTGTCCTCTAAAACCAAAGAATGAATTTTAGGAACAAACAGAGATAATGAGCGGAACATACTTATTGAGAGAAAGAAAGCTCCTGTCCAAGAGAGGGACAGGAGCGGGCTCCCGAGTGGGTGTCCCTAGAAAGCTGTCTCTTCCAGGGACTTTTATAGTGTGAAACCATGAAGTGGGTGGGCCTAAGGTGGAAACCATGGAAACTTGCTTAGGTGGGCATGAGGCGGGACAAAACTATGGTCAACCAATGAGGTTGCAAGCACCGTTGCTCAGGTAAAATTGATTAAAACCAATACCAAATGGGAAAGGGAGTCACGGAGCAAGTGGGCATGAATATGGAACATGGTCTTTTCCTGCTGGGGCTGGCTTACTGACTCATTTAAGGTCTTTCAAGGTGATTGATACCTATTTAGAATATCAATCCCTGTGCACATTCCTGTATGTGGCTACATTTGTTTTTTCTTTTGTCTTAAGGTCTGGCTCACAGCAGGGTGTCTTCCTCTTGTAAAGCTGTATAGCCACCTTGTCTTCCATCTTGTCTCCTGTGGGTGTGGCCCTGTCTGACTACCTAGAATATTTATCTAATTCAGATGCCTACAACACTATCAGAAGGAAAAGGATAGGAGGAACTAAGAGAGTTTTTGGTCCATCAAATGGATATATAGATGGACAAAAGGATCAATCCCGTATTAGGATACTGAGCTTAGAAGTTCAACAACTGGAACTCTGACTCTAGAGTCATGAATAAACAGATCTCTGTAGCTGGACTACTTTTTTTTTTTTACAAGGTCATGCTCTTATTCTTCATGTATTGAGAACCAAGATATTTGACTTAAGTTATCTCTCCTGTCCACTAACCTATGTAAAGAACCCAGCCTGAGTTAATGAGATGACACTGTAATTATAAGTATGGTGGAATAGCTATATCAGTTATCCTGTAGGTAGCAATGATAAAACCGGGGTATATATTTTTAAAAACAAAATTAAAACACTGGAGAGTGACTGAAATGAGACAGAAACTAATATTAGGTACTCATTCCTTAAAGGAAATACAAGGTAAGCATTACTTTTATGACCTTTTCCTCATTGATACTTAACAATCCATGCGTCTTGAGTTATGTAGAACACAAATAGTTGAATTGGGTTGAGTTGTCTGAAGTAGGAGGCTGAAACTTCAGTATGCCACTCTCAGAAAAATCTACAAAGGATAAACACCAGATATGCAAGCAAATCCCTTGAATTCTTTGACTGAACCCTAAAATTCACATGTGTGCGGCAGGCTCCAGGGAGCCTGGAGGAAAGCAGCAGCTGGGACCCTGAAAAAGTTGAATAGAAACTTTAGCTGCTGTCAAAAGACCCAGATTGGAATTTGACTCTCATAGAGTTGGAAGGATTTGACACATACCTTATGCTTTCCAGTGAAACCCAGAAGAGTTGGACTTTAGAAATCCCAGGACTAAGGCTTTGCCCTAACACTAAAAGTGTTACCAAAAAGACTTTCCCAAGTTGTGAACTCATGCCTCCCCAAAAACAAGATAATCAGTCATTCCTTCAGCTTCCTGCTAGATCCAGAAAATACTCTTATGTATTTAAAATATGCTATCCACGCTTTCTAGTATATATTGTTTAAAAAAATAGACAGGTGCAAAGAGATAGGAATATTTGACCCATGGCAAAAAAATAAATAATAAATACAAGCTCTAAGCTATATAAGATAAAAATTAACTGACAAAGATTTTTTTTTTCGTCTTTTTGAGACAGGGTCTCACTTTGCAGTTCAGGCTGGCCTTGAGCTCACTTTTGTAGCCCAGGCTGGTCTCGAACTTGCACCAATCCTCCTGCCTCAGCCTCCTGAGACAAAGATTTTTTAAAAACTATTGTAAATTCTTAAAAGATTTAACGGGGACATGTCCATATTGATATATTACATAGGAAGTATCTACAATGAAATGAAAACTATAAGATATCCTATAGTGACCACTATTGTACTCTGTATTTTTATGATATAAACATTCTTAGTTTCCACATAAGAGTGAGAATACACAGCATTTGCCCTTCTGTGGTTGATCTGTGTCCCATAACCTTTTGTCCTTCAGGCTTATCCATGCTGCCACAAATGACAGAATTTTATTCTTTATTATAGGGGAATATAATATATACATAAAATATAGACAAAATACCACAAAGGATGAGACAGGGACAGGACAGTAAGTGGAGTTACATCGCTACAATGTCCCTTTATAGGAAGTACTAAAATATTTAAGAAAATGATAATAGGAGTGAAGTTGTATGCCCCAGAGGAATCATTTACAAACACTGGCAAAAACTATCTTTAACGACCATGTTTTAATTAGAATACTAAGAAAAAGTGAATTAACCTTTTAAAAAGCAGGAAAGGTTGCTTCTCAGCCTTTGGCTAAAATCAAGTATAAAAAGGAAGAAATGAAGAGTATGAGGATAAAAATAAATGAAGAAAATGGAAATTGAATAGCAAAAATATAGATCTAACCACAACTAGATTAATTATATTAAGTGTAAAGTTCTAAGCAATATATTTGAAAGGCAAAGATTATGAGATTGGATGCAATGGAAGACTTAACTGTACTCTGTCTATAGTAGACACAGGAGACAGGGATATAGCTCAGTGGCATAAGCACCTGCCTGGTAAGTGCAAGGTCCTGAGTTTGTTCCCTGGTACTGAAAAAAAAAAAAAAAAAACCACAACACCAAAAACTCTTACAATTTTAAAAAATAATAATACAATAGACATATACAAAGGCACAGACAAATTCAACTAAAAAAATGACATACCATATAAGCATAAGCATCTAGTGAAGCTATATTACCAGTCGACATACTACAGATCAAAACAGGGAGTGCTTCCAATAAAAAAGAGACTATGTGTAGGGATAGGTTTAGTTTATCAGAAACACATAAGAATCATAAATAGATGTGTCTATGATAGGCAGAATCATGTTCCCTCCTCCAAGATGTCTGCATCCTACTATGCAGGACTTACAAATATGTTAGGTTAAATGGAAAAGGGGAATTACATTTACAGATAGAATCAAGACTGCTAATCTATTGATCCAAAGAAGAAAGTTTACACTGAATTACATGGATGGACCCAATGTAAGCATCAGTGGAAAAAAGTCAGAAAAGAGAAGGCATGCGGACATTAAACTACAGAAGAAGAAGGTACAGTGGTCCAGTGGAAGGCTGATTTGACCTCTTAATGCCGCCTTTGAAGACGGAAAAAGCTAAGGATTATGGACAGCCTGTAGAATCTGGAAAGGGGAGGGCAGTCTATTATCCCTTAGCATCTCCAAAAGGAAAGCAGCTCTCTCAATACCTTGATTTTAGCTCAGTGAGACCCTTCTTGATTTCTACCTACAAAAATATAAGATTATACATTTGGATTGCTTGAAAACACTGTGATAATTTTCATAGAACAGCAATAGAAAATTAATAAAGTATCTAATAATACAAATTTGAAATAGGCTAAGAACACTAAAAGGACCAAAGAAGAAAAATGAACAAATATACTATCGTAACCAGGGAGGGATTTTAAAACACCTCTTTCAAAAATGAATAGGATAACTATAATTAAAATAAAAAAGATATAGGAGCTGGGGAGATAGCTCCAAGGCACAAGTGCCTGCTGGGCAAGTGCAAGGTCGTGAGTTTGAACCCCGGTCCCACAAAAATAAAATAAAATAAAATAAAATAAAATAAAAAAGATATAGATTGAATAATACTATCAGTTAACTTGAAGTGATGACTTTTGTAGAATATAATTGAATACATTCTTTTCAATTATGCATTCACCAAGGTAAACCACAAAATAGTCTAAATACATCTGAAAGTATTGAAATTAGGCAGAGTATGGTTTAAATGACAAAAAATGAGGAAGATATTTTTAATGAAATATCTGCACATTTAGAAGTCAATACAATTTAAAATAATCTATAGGTCACAGATGAAATATTTAAAAGTAGAAATATCTTTAAATGATTATGAAAATATATTTTATCAAGTGATATTTAGCAAAAGCAGAGCCTAAGAAGAAATTTACATTCTAATAAGCTTATATTACTGAAGAAACATTTAAAATCCATGATTTTAATTTCTAACTGAAGAAGGTAGAAAAAGAACAAAATAAACTCTAAGTGCAGTCGACAAAACAAAAATAAAAGCAATTAATAAGGCAGAAAAGCAAAGTGTTTCTTTTGAGAGGTCAACGAATTTGAAAAATGTCTATCCTGGGTAAAGGGCTGGGGAAGAGGAGGAGGTGAATAAGAAAGAATGAGAATGAAAGAGATTCTCACTACAAATCCCACAGACATTAAAAGTATAATAAAGGATTACTATGAAAAACTCCAACAAAATTGACAACTGTTTCTTTGAAAAACACAACTTAAAAGATGACACAAGTATAAATCTTGTAGCACTCAAAAACTCTTACCTTTCTTCATTTTCTTTCCTTCGGTTTCCATCTGGACCAGTTACCTCTGTGCTTCCTGAACAGCTATAATCCAAGGATCTTCCTTTGTCATCATTGTAGGAATTCTTTTTGTCTGTTTTATTTATTGAATCCATGCTTATTTTTTGAGGTTTGCTCCCTCTGTTAGCTGGAGCATTTCTCCAAGAAACTCCTAAGAAAAGATAAATGAAAAGTAAATATGTTGTGATTGTGTATTAGTTTGTTATGTATGTTTGATCCACATAAATTTCCCTCCAATTTTGTCATTTTATTTTAATTTTCTTTGTAACTATTGAAAAATCCAGTATCTTGAAAATTTTCCGGGCCAGTGAGATAGCTCAGTGGACTAACATGCCTATAGTGACCACGGTTGGATCCCAGGTACCACATGCCATGCTAGCCCCACCCCTAGGACAGGCTGAGCCTGCCAGAGTCCAGGCATGGTGGCTTGTGTCTGTAATCTCAGCATTGGGGAGACTGAAAGGAGGATCACTAGGAGTCCAAGCTGCATAATGAGACCCCATAACATCCAAACGCATTAAAAAATAAAATAAAATTTTTGAAGAAAAAGAAAATTTTCCATTTCTCTTACTTGGCATAGCATTTCTCTCTCGATGTTTTATATATCTTCTCTCTGTCTCAGTGATCTTTTCTGTGGCTGTTTTGAAAAATTCTGTTTACCAAGTATGTGGTAGACTCTCAGTTTGAAATTTGTAGCCTTCAATTTATGAAAATTTTTCCAAAACTTATTTCTTTAATGATATTTTTTCCATTGTTTTCTACTCTGTGTAAAACTGCTATTGGTCAAATAGTGGAACTTCTTAAATAATACTTTGAGTTTTCTGTAATATCTAAGCTCATCTGTCTGATTTATTTCACATAACATCATGGCATCCACGTGCATTTCTGCTTTCCTACAAATAACACAAGTTTGTATGGCAGAGTTGTGTGAATTCTATTATATGTGAAAGTCTATTATATGTGAAAACCACATTTTTAATTCACTTATAGATGGGCATGTAGGCTGCTTCCAAAATTTAGCTATTATGAATTATGCTGCTATAAACAATGGTATGCATGGATCACTTTGTCAAGGGGATTTTAAATAAAGCTGATACTTTTGTTTCATTGAAAGCCATGTAGAGTTGTATAATTACAAGTAGAGTCAGATGCTCCTGACTTGATTTGTATTAAGGTAACAGCAATTATACCTATTGTTCAAATAACACAGTCCAAATAACACAGGTTTTACAGTACAAATCATGAGAATAAAATAAATTATATATATACATATCATCATCAATGATTAGTTGCTGCTAATAATAATTATGTCTCTGAATGTATGTATTTGTAAGGCAAAAGTATACTTTCATTAATGAGATATTAACTGTCCTTTCAAGTTTTCAGTTAGTGTATTATTGATAGTTGCTTATAGTATGATTTTCTTTATTGACCTTTCATCTAATGAGCATTCAGCAATAACAACTATGAAAGAAACTAATAATGTATCAGCTAATCTCTGTACTTTCAGAGTCATGAAGCTCAATAACTTATCTCTGGAAAGTTTTTCAAAATTTTAAAATTTCAAAATAGTTTTATAGTGTTTATTGTAAAATAAGGTAACAGGGTATTATTTCCATCTAAGCCTAAGAAGAACATTAGGCTATCAAAGTAATAAGTTGGTGGATAATTCTGGGACTACCGTTATTGCAGGTATTTAAAAAATAACTTGTAAGAGCACAGTGTTGTTACTAAACAGAGTTGAACATTGAAAGTATGCATATGCGTACCTGTCCTAGTTACTTTTCTCAGTTCTTAGACAAAATACTGAACACCTCAAGTCAAAGAAAGAACAGTTTATCTGGCTGACAATTTGTAGAGGTTTTAGTCCATAGCTGGCTGGCTCCGAAGCAGGGGAGCGTGGCACATAGGCATCACAGAAGAGAAACAGCTCGTGGTGGAGAGAAGGTAGCAAGTCAAGGAAGAAAAGAATAAGACAAACCTCTTTCTGCCTCTTATATTGTACGTAGGCTACTAGAATTAGGGCAGTGCCAAGCAAACCATTGGACTGGATTAATAATCATTCACACTTAATCCTGACACACTTAATCCTACCATTGTACAAAGAATCAGTCAAACAAACCTCACCTATGACCACATGAGTCTCTGGGGAACATCTCACACAAGCCATAGCAGTACCTCAAAAGCATTCCTTAGAAGAGTCCAGAAAGCAAAAATACCAGTATATGTCCTCTACTGCTGCTATCAAAACAACTCTCGAAAGTACCACTGCACTATTTTAAAATAATGAGAGTTTTAAAAGGTAAGTAATGGGTAGTGTATTGTGAAAAATTGTTTTGATCTCAAAGACTTACAAGAGAGTTTTGGTGTCTTAGTTTCCTTACTTCTGGGAGAAAAATAAAACCTCAACACACAAAAATTAAAGGAGTTAAGGTTTCTTTCAGCTCACAGTTTGTAAAGATACATTCATAGTTGCCTGTTCCAAGGCAAGAGAGCATAGCAGAGAGGCATGACAGGCAGAAAGCAGCCAACAGCAAGCAGCTAGCATCTCTTTCCTGTTCATCCTATCCAGGATGCCAGTCTTTTGGGTCCTGCTACCTAGGCCTATGCTAATTCCAATCAGTGGACTAATTTAATGCCACCACCCTTAATCCCCATATCACACACCCTAGATCCAGCCAGTTCTGATCCTATGAGGCTTTAGTGGAACATCTGGATACAAGTCACTTGGGACCTCCAGAAATCCTTGGCCAGACCCTTGAAACTGCTGATGTAGCAAGACAACGGGCCTCTGAGAGGCTAGCTGTCCTCAGAGTCTTGTTTCAGTCCACTATCCCTTCTTTTGCAAAGGCTTCTGATTATTTCTACTTCCTGAACCTTCCTAGGGCTCTACCGCAAGAATCAGCCTGGCTGGGCTTCCCTCACCACAGGTATGCAATTCAGCTTGCTTTCTTTCTTTTTCTTTCTTTCTTTTTTAATTCAAAATATTTATTTATTTATTTTAAATTTAACATTAGTTGTATTACATATTTTCATCATCAGATCAGTGCAGGTTAATAGTGCAGGTATATAAGATTGATCAAACAATTAAACATTAACACTTTAAATAAACATTACTTTTTTAAAAAACAGTTGACACACAGCATATTGTCCTCACAATAGATATACAGAGCACAGGGTATGGACATGACACACCTTCCAATTGATAATGGTAGGAAAGAAAAAAATTTAGAGTTCTTATGTTAGGGAGACTATACAATATTTACACATGTAGGTCTGGTTTATTTCACTAATGAGTATATGTTCAATGTACATCAATTTACATATGAAGTCTCCAGCTTATCATTCTTTATAGCTGAATAATATTCCATTGTATAAAAATACCACATTTTTTCAACCATTCTTCAAATGATGGACATTTTGGTTGTTTCCAAGATTTGGCTATTACAAATTGAGTTGCTATAAACATAGGTGCACAGATATCGCTATGGTATGATGTTTTCAGTTCTTCTGGGAAAATTCCCAGTAGGGGGATAGCTGGATTGAACAGGATTTCCAGTTCTAGCTTTTTTAAGGATCCTCTTCACTGCTTTGCATAATGGTTGCACCAATCTGCATTCCCACCAGCAGTGGAGAAGGTGTCCTCTTTGCCCACGGCCTCTCCAGCATTTGTTGCTGATTGATTTCTTTATGATAGCCATCCTTTCTGGGGTGAGATGGTATCTAAGTGTTGTTTTGATTTGCGTTCCACAAATGGCTAGCGATGTGGAGCATTTCTTCATATATTTGTAGCTTGCTGAATTTCTTTCTCTGAGAAGTGCGCATTCATCTCAGATGCCCATTTCTGGATTGGGTATTTGAATTTTGGAACCCTGATGGTTTTTAGTTCTTTGTAGATTCTAGATAGAAGACCTTTGTCTGAGTATTTATTGTTTAAAATCTTTTCGAAATTTGTGGGTTGTCTTTTCACTCTATTGGTAATTTCCTTTGATGTGCAAAAACTTCTTAGCCAGAGGAGGTCCCATATGTTGATGCTTTCAAGTGTTAAACATGCACTTTGATTTCTGTCCATGAACTTTTTGCCTACTCTGATATCTTCAAGATTTCCTCCCACATTCTCTTCCAGGAGATTTAATGTCTCTCTTTTAATATTAGATCTTTAATCCATTTTGACTTTAGTTGAGTGCATGGTGATAGACCAGGGTCAAGTTTTAGTTTTCAGCATGTAGAGAGCCACTTTTTCCAGCACCATTTGTTAAAGAGACTATCTTTCTTCCAATAAGCGTGTTTGGCCCCTTTGTCAAAAATAAGGTGGCTAGTTCGATTGGTAGCAGGAGGGGAGAGCGGACCCCAGAGAGCCCTGAGCAGCCCCACCGCCGCTGGCGGCCTAGTTACCATCACACACCGGGAGGAGCCGCAGCTGCTGCAGCCGGCCCCAGTCACCATCACCGCAACCATGAGCAGCGAGGCCGAGACCCCGCAGCTGCCCGCCACACCCCCCGCCGCCCCTGCCCTCAGCGCTGCTGACACCGAGCCTGGCACCACAGGCAGCGGCGCAGGGAGTGGCAGCCCGGGCGGCCTCACATGGGCAGGCTGTACCTGGCGGCGGGGACAACAAGATCATCGCAACGAAGGTTTTGGGAACTGTAAAATGGTTCAATGTAAGAAACGGATATGGCTTCATCAACAGGAATGACACCAAGGAAGATGTATTTGTACACCAGACTGCCATAAAGAAGAATAACCCCAGGAAGGACCTTCGCAGTGTAGGAGATGGAGAGACTGTGGAGTTTGATGTTGTTGAAGGAGAAAGGGTGTGGAGGCAGCCAATGCTCCAGGCCCTGGGGGAGTTCCAGTTCAAGGCAGTAAATACGCAGCAGACCGTAACCATTATAGACGCTATCCACGTCGTAGGGGTCCTCCACGCAATTACCAGCAGAATGACCAGAATAGTGAGAGTGGGAAAAAGAATGAGAGATCGGAGAGCGCTCCTGAAGGCCAGGCCCAACAACGCCGGCCCTACCGCAGGCGAAGGTTCCCACCTTACTACATGCGGAGACCCTATGGGCGTCGACCACAGTATTCCAACCCTCCTGTGCAAGGAGAAGTGACGGAGGGTGCTGACAACCAGGGTGCAGGAGAACAAGGTAGACAAGTGACGCAGAATATGAATCGAGGTTGTAGACCACGGTTCTGCAGGGGCCCTCCTCACCAAAGACAGCCTAGAGAGGACGGCAATGAAGAAGATAAGGAAAATCAAGGAGATGAGACCCAAGGTCAGCAGCCACCTCAACGTCGGTACCGTCGCAACTTCAATTACCGACGCAGACGCCCAGAAAACCCTAAACCACAAGATGGCAAAGAGACAAAAGCAGCCGATCCACCAGCCGAGAACTCGTCCGCTCCCGAGGCTGAGCAGGGCGGGGCTGAGTAAATGCCGGCTTAACATCTCTACCATCACCCGGTTTAGTCATCCAGCAAGAAAGAAACGAACAGGAAATTCCAGCAATAAGAAATGAACAAAAGATTGGAACTGAAGACCTTAAGTGCTACTTTTTGCCCACTGACCAGATAACTAGAACTATCTGCATTATCTATGCAGCACGGAGTTTACCTAAAGACATCTCTTTTTGGTAATAACAAACGTGGTTATTTTTTAAAAGCCTGCTTTTTCTCAATACACCTTTAAAGATTTTTAAATTGTTTCATATCTGGTCAAGTTGAGATTTTTAAGAACTTCATTTTTAATTTGTAATAAAAGTTTACAGCTTGATTTTTACAAAAAAAGTCAACAAACTGCAAGCACCTGTTAATAAAGGTCTTAAATTTTTTTTAAAAAAGGTGGCTGAGTGTGTTTGTATTTGCTTCTGCATCTTCTAATCTATTCCATTGATCCTCAGGTCTATTTTTTTGCCAATACCATGCTGATTTTATTACTGTAGCTTTGTAGTATAACTTTAGGTCAGGACTGTCTTTGCAATTCTGAGTCTTTTTTGGTTCCAAATAATTTGAAGAATGATTTCTCCAGGTCTGTGAGGTATGTTGATGGTATTTGGATAGGAATTGCATTAAATCTGTATTACAATTTAGGGAGTATGGCCATCTTAACAATGTTAGTTCTTCCTATCCAGGATCAGCTAATATCTTTCCATTTTCTGAAATCTTCTAGGATCTCTTTTTTCAGAGTAATGTAGTTTTCATTGAAAAGGTCTTTTACTTCTTTAGTTAGGTTAATCCCTAAGTATTTCATTTTTTTTCGGTGCTATCATAAAAGGTACTGCTTCTCTAATTTCTCTCTCAGTGTGTTTGTTACCTGTGTAGAGGAATGCCACTGACTTTTGTGTATTGACTTTGTAACCTGCTATGCTACTGAATTTGTGTATTAATTCCAGGAGCTTCGTGGTGGAGTTCTTTGGGTCTTCCAAGTAGATTATCATGTCATTTGCAAATAGTGATAGTTTTACTTCTTCTTTACCTATTCTTATTCTTTTTATTTCTCTTTCTTCTCTAACTGCTGTAGCTAATGATTCCACAACTATATTGAATAGTAGTGGTGGTAGAGGACATCCTTGTCTTGTGCCAGATTTGAGACTAAAAGTCTTAAGTTTTTCCCCATTTAGAATTATGCTAGCTGTTGGATTGTTGTAGATGGTTTTTATCAAGTTGAGGTGGAGGCCTTCTATTCCAATGTTCTGTAGGACTTTGAACATGAATGAGTATTGCACTTTGTCAAAGGCCTTTTCTGCATCAATTGAGACAATCATGTGATTTTTGGCTTTGGCTCTATTGATATAGTGTATTGCATTTATAGATTTGCATATAATGAACCATCCTTGCATCCCTGGGATGAATCCTACCTGGTCATGGTGTATAATCTTCTTGATGATTAGTTGTATTCTATTGGCAAGGATTTTATTGAGGATTTTTGCATCTATATTCATCAGAGAGAGAAATTGGCCTGTAATTTTCTTTTTTAGTTGCATCTCTCTCTGGTTTTGGTATCAGTGTAATACTTGCCTCTAGAAATGATTTTGGAAGGATTGCTTCCTTTTCAATTTCAATGAAGAGTTTGAGGAGTGTTGGGATTAAGTCTTCTATAAATTTCTTGTAGAATTTAGTAGTGAATCCATCAGGTCCTGGACGTTTTTTTGTCGATAGGCTTTTTATTACATTTCATATTTCATTGGCTGTTATTGGTTTCTTGAGAGTTGTTATATCTTCTTGATTGAGTTTGGGTAATTTGTACTTTCCTAGGAATCTGTCCATTTCTTCTGTGTCTTCAATTCTGTGAGAGTAAAGATTCTCAAAGTAGTTATTTATGATCCTCTGAATCTCTGCTGTGTCTGTAGTAATTTCACCCTTTTCATTCCTTATTGCTTGAATTTGACTCTTTTCTTTCCTCTTTTTGATGACCTTAGCTAGGGGCTTATCGATTTTATTTAATCTTTCAAAGAACCAGCTTTTTGATTCATTAATTCTTTTTGTTGTTTTCTTTGTCTCAATTGAATTAATTTCTGCTCTAATCTTTATAATTTCCTCCCATCTTTGGGCTTTCAATTTCATTTGCTCTTCTATTTCTAGTCGATTGAGGTGCTCCAGGAGAGTATTTGTTCCCATTATGTCTTCTTAATGTGTGAGTTCAGAGGTATAAATTTTCCTCTAATAACTGCTTTCATTGAGTCCCATAAATTTCAGTAGGTTGTGTTTGAATTTTCATTAAATTCAAGATATTGTTTAATTTCTTGTTTAGTTTTATCTGTAACCCACTGGTTGTTGAGAAGAGTGTTGTTTAATTTCCATGTATTTCTGGAGTTCTTGGGGTTTCTGTTGTCATTTATTTCCAATTTCATTGCACTGTGGTCAGATAATATCCATGGGATAATTTCTACTTTCTTGCATATACTTAAACATGATCTATGTACTAATATGTGGTCTATTTTAGAAAACGTCCCCTGTGCAGCTGAAAAAAAAATGTGTATTCTGAAGTAGTTGGGTGGAACACTCTGTGTATGTCCACTAATTCCAGTTGTTTCAAGTTCTGGTGCAGCTGTCCTACTTTTTTGCTGAGTTTATGTCTGCTTGATCTATCTTTTTCGGATAAGGGGGTGTTGAGGTCCCCTGTTAAGATTGTGTTATTGGATATTAGATTTTTCATGTCTGTTAAGGTTTATCTTATATAGCTTGCTGCTCCCGTGTTGGATGCATACATATTTATGAGTGTTACCCCTTCATCTTGAAGTTTTCCCCTAACCAATATGTAGTGGCCTTCTTTATTTCTTTTGATCAGTCTTGGTTTGAAGTTTAGACTGTCTGCAAACAGGATTGCTACCCCTGCTTTTTTTTGATGTGCTGGAGCATGTAGTATTGTTTTCCATCCTTTCACTTTTAGTTTATGAGTTTCTTTATGAGTTGTGTGTTTCTTTTTTGGTTTTTTTTTGTTTGTTTGTTTGTTTGTTTGTTTTTTTTTGTCTTTTTGAGACAGGGTCTCACTATGCAGTTCAGGCTGGCCTTGAGCTCAGTTTTGTAGCCCAGGCTGGTCTCGAACTCACACCGATCCTCCTGCCTCAGCCTCCCAAGTGCTGGGATTACAGGTGTGCGCCACCACGCCCAGCTGAGTTGTGTGTTTCTTGTATACAGCATATTGTTGGATTTTGCTTCCTTATTCACTCTGCCAGTCTATTTCTTTTAATTGGGGAGTTGAGTCCATTTAAATTGTTGGTTATATTTGAAATGTGTTGACTTATGATTGACATGATGTTTACTTACTACCATTTACCTCTTTATCTCCTGTGTTTAACTGAGTAGCCTATTTGGTGGGATCTTTCTGTTCTCATTTCTTGAGTTTGAGTCGTTTTGGTCCCTCTCTAAAATATTTTTAGTATGCTGTGTAGGGTTGGTTTTGACATAATTGTTATGATTGAAATGTGCTGACTTATGATTGACATGAGTTTTATTTACTACTTTCTACCCGTTTTTCTGCTGTGTTTAATTGGTTGCCGTATTTGGTGGGTTCTTTCTGTTCTTATATGTTGAGTTTGGGTCGTTTTGGTCCCTCTCTAAAATATTTTTTAGTATACTTCATAGGGTTGGCTTTGACGTCAGGAAATTCTTTAGTTGCTCCTTGTCGTGGAAGTATTTTGCTTCTCCCTCATACTTGAAAGAGAGTTTTGTAGGGTATAGCAGTCTGGGCTGAAATTTGTTTTCATGGAGGACTTGACGCACTCTGCTCCATGCTCTTCTTGACTTCATGGTCTGTGAAGAGAAATGTGCTGTTATTCTGATGGGTTTTCCTTTAAATGTGATCTGTTTCTTTTCTCTAGCAGCTTTTAGTATACTATTCTTCTGCTGTATTTCTGGAATCTTGATTATTATATGTCTGGATGTGTTTTTAGTCAAGTTGATGTTATTTAGGGTTCTGTATGCTTCAGTTACGTGTATGTCCAACTGTTTTTTCATATTTGGGAAATTTTCTGCTATTATTTCTGCCCATATTCTTTTTATATCCTTTGTATTGACTCCTTCTTTCTCATTGATTCCTATTAATCTCATTGTTCATTTTTGCATCATCTTGCAGATGTTGAATTATTTTTTCCTGCATCCTAGTTGTTTTTAAGAGATCCTTTCTTATCTTTTCATTAGCTGCAACCGTGTCTTCAAGATATGAGATTCTATCTTCACTTTCGTTCATATGGTTTTGCGAGCTTGTAATTGAGATTTTATGTTCTTGTATATCTCTTTCAAACTGTTTCATGCGATCTATTTCTTTCCTATATTGTTCACTCAGGGAGTCCGTCATTTTTCTGTTCTCCTCTAATTTTTTATTAATATCTTCTTTAATAGTTGTAAAGTCTCTCATTATAGTTATCCTCTCTTTCTCTAATTCAGAGATTATTTCTGCTCTGTTCTCCTCTCTACCTTTCTGTAGTTGTTCCTCTACTTTAGATGCTATTAATTTAGACATGTCTTTTTTAACTTCAGCGGTTATTTCTGCCCTGGTTTCCTCTATACGTTTCTGCAGTTGTTTTTCCACTTCAGCATCTATTTTTTCATACATTTCTTTTTTTACTTGATATATTATCTCTGATCTGAGTTGCTCTATACGTTTCTGCGCTTGTCTGTCTACCTCAGAAGCTATTGGTTCAGAGATTTCATCTGCATGATTCTCTTTTTCTTGTAGGATAGTGTCTCTTGTATCTATTACAGGTGGGTTCAGGACCTGAGATTGCACTGTGCTCCTTGGTGTATCATTCTGTATATCAGTGACCTGCAGGACCGGGGGACTTCCCTACTGGGTAGGCTAAGCTTGCGACGAGCCTGAGGTCTCACTCAGGTGGTCAGCCTGATGCTGGGTAGGCTATACTTGTATCTGGCTAAAGATCTGAGTCACATGTTGGGCTTAGCTTCTGAGTTGGCTGCTTTCACAAGGGCTGGAGTAGGTCTAACCTGGCGGGCGGGGTCGGAATACTCACCCAAGTGGGTTGGAGACCTCAGTCAAGAGGACTGGGACGTCTGGTGGGCGTGCCGGAATGTTCAGGTGAGAAGACCTGGACGTCTGGCGGGCCGGCCAGGATGTTCAGGCAAGCGACCAGGATGTCTGGTGGGCCGGCTGGAATGTTCAGGCGAGTGACTCTCAGCTTTCTTTCTATGGTCAGCTAAGTCACTAATCACACTTGCCTTCTGTTTTTAAATGCCAGCAGGTCAGTCGATGTTTTCATTCGGCTCTTTATCTTATATGTTAATACCTTTTAGTTTTATTTTGTTATAGTTTTAAAGAGGATAATGAAAGAGGCTTAGTAAATGTTTTTAAACTACATTTAACCTTAAATCCTACACCTATATTTTCCACCTTTTAGAATTATCTTCATAAGACAAGCTTAAAATTTTAACTTCTGAAATATATAGAATTAATTTTTAATATTAACCAAGTTAGTCAAATCCGCATGCCTAGAGCCCCTGGGAGATAAGAAGACTGAGAAGAAATCTGATTCTGTGATCCAGATAACTATTTTTAAGAACATCATCAGCTGATTCTGGGGGTTAGTGAGACTGAGAACTACTATTTCCCTGGAGCCTTCTTACTAAACATAGTAAGCCATGGATGCTGAAATGCACAGTGTGATTTCTAGATCAGCAGCACCACATTCATTGTACATTTATTAGGAAGACAGATTTTGTGCCTCATCCTAGGCCCAGTGAACTGAAAGCACTGAGAATGAGACCCCGTAGTCTATTTTAACAACTCTTTCAGATGACGCTGATGTTTCTGGCAGCTTAAGAACCAGTACCATAAACAATGACTGCCTGTATCTGATTCCTTCTTTTAATTAGTGCGCGTTTGCAGTACATAATGGTCACATTCCTTTTGGGGAGTTAGTGCAGGTACATAATGCATCTTAATTCTTTTTTCATCCCCTTTGGTTTCTCTAAAATACATCTGTCATATTTGTTGGCATAATAGTTTCTTCTATAGCTTCTTTTCTGGCATGTGAATGGGGTCAAAGACATAAAAATGTCTACCCTTGTCATCTTAATCATAGCTTCAAGTAAATTACGTTTCCATAAGTTTTTTCTCATATAAGAGTAAGCATTTCCTTTGGTTTTAGATTATACAAGCACAACATTCTTCTGCTGTTTCAGAAATAAAAAATATACTGGGTATATGACAGCTAAAAAATTAACAGATCAATTCTGTAATTTATATTTTTAGCTACAATTACAAAGCATAAGAATGAACATTTTTTAAAAGTTGTCCTAACAGCAATTATGAATTTTCCCATAACATAAATACATGGGAGCAAAAGACTCTGGGAATAACATCTATTGAAAGTTCATGAATATTTCCAGTAGCACTCAGTTAGTAGAATTACTTATTAAGCAGCAGTTCTATGTAAAAGGCAAAGCTGAACGAGTCTATCACGTAGAACAAAATTTTACGTTAAAAATTCTAACAAAATGTGAACCATATTTGAAAAGTAGCTGGAAAATATTTAACAAAGTGATTCATATTGTATGCCATAAATACGAGCTAGGATTAACAATATTAATAGGAATGAAATAGAGAAAGGAGAAGTAGAGAAAGAGGGAAGGCAGGGAGAGAAGGAGATGATTAAAAAGAAAGAAGTGCACTATGTGCATGTATCCGCTCCCCAAGATGACTATAAATTGCATGGACTGTAATTATACACTAATAAAATTAAAGCATTTTGCAAGTAAGATCTATAGGGTTATAGATTCTGGTCTGGAGGACAAACAAAGGTTTTAAAGCCAGTAGGCCTGGAGAGATCCTCTGACCCTCAGAGTTGTGGTCCTCAGGCAAAAGTCCATCTTGGAGAGGTGAGTTTTCTCCCCTGTAAAGTGGTACTCAGATCCACTTCACAAAACCACTGAGAAAATTCAATGAGCTAACACGAAAGGCACTTGCCAAGTACACATAATATACCTCGTAAAGTATTGCCTCTTTCTTTCCACTGTCGCTTACAATCTCTCCTCTGAATTTATAAAGTATCTTACTATAAAATACACAGGTATTTGGCACATATTCTCCTTGTCAGCATTGTTACAGTGCTCTGAAGGTGCTTTACAACTGTAACCTATAGCTTTTTCAGCCTAGGAGGAAAATAGATGGTTCTGTAGAGGAAACCCTGCTAGTCTTTATTAATTCAAAAAATTCCTTGAATAGCTACTGTATGCAGATACTGCGGGAGATGCTATGAATAAGCAAGGGAGCAAAGGAGACATTGTGTTTGCCTTTTGAGCTTAGTGGGCTTCTAGTTAGGAAGGAGTTTATTCTTGTAGTGATTATTTCTACAAGCAACACTTGCTCTTTTTGTTCAGGAAAGTAGGGTATAAGGGAAAGGGGCAACAACGGAAAGAACTAAGAATCACAATGGAAAAAGCAACTCTGGATCCCAAAAGAAAGCTACGCCTAGATAAATGTCTATTGCAGAATACTTAAAAGGACGAGTGAGGGAAGGGAGCTATTAATGACTGGTAGAGGGTGCTTGCAAAGAGTAAGAAAGAAAGGGAAAATACTTTCTAAAATGAAGTAAAAGAAAAAGTTTACTGTCTACAGAAAGAAAATGCTAAACATAGACATAACTCTATGTATGTAGTATAAAGGTTATGTGTAAGCAGAAATCCAAAGCATTTTCCTACATAACAGACTTAAGTTTAAATCTGTAGGGCATAAGTTAGCTATAACTTAGACCTCAAATATCTCCCAAAGTCTCACATCTAGAGGCGAGATGTGATTAGAAAGGGCAGAAGGCACTGGAGACGTGCTCCAGAAAGGTGTAGTCTGGTCTTGGGCTTCCGCCTTTTGTTTCAGCGTCTTGGTTGCAATGCACAGTTACTGCACCGCACCGGTGACTTCTGCCTCGGTGCCAGCCAACAGTGAACAAAGTCCACCGAAACTCTGAGCCAAATTAGACTTCTCCCCCTGTACACTGAGGATGTTGGGCTTTTATGTTTGATATATTGCATCAACGTCAGAGGTCTAGACACTTGATCAAGTATCTCAGCAGTTCTACATCCTAGGCAGTAATGGATGTGCCCTTACTGCTGTTTATTTTGTCCCCCCTGAGAAGTTTAGAAGTTTAACTAATTGATGTAGCATGAGCCCAAGGCACTCACTGTGTGCACATCCCCAGCCTGGGCAAGACCCAGCCACACTACAAGGGAGGAGAAGAGGCGTACTCTTCCCCCTATTTTTCTCTCGCTGCTTTTGCCATTTTCTCCCAACTTGAGTCTTGCACCTCACCTGCCACCCTGCCTTGCAGCCAGCTGATCGTGGGTCGCGATCTCCCCCAACTGTGAGCTAAATAAACCTAACATTCCTTAAGTTAGGGTGACAAGTATTCTGTGTCAGCAAAAATAAAAAAAGTAACCAAGACAGGAGGGGTTTGTTCCAGCAACAGGAAAGTGACTGATGCAACCTATCTACAAAACCTTAGAGACACTACCCAGTGCCTTCTTGGACCACCGTGACTTCAGGAAGCAGATGTAACAACACCTGTGGCCAAAGTAGTGCGCTCCTTACCATTGTAGCTTCCCCTCACCCTAGCTCTGGAAGGCAGCATGGCCTCTGTCATTGCTGCCACCTCTCGTTCTTGCTCTTCATCAATGAAGCGCATCCCACATGAACCCTCTTCTCCACATCCTCTCTGTCATTTTACCTTTTGCTCTGCCTCAGATGCTCACCCTCCAGTTCATTACAGGTATTCAGCTGGTGAAGCCCACATACTTTACCTACCTACATATGGTGGAGAAGTGAGCTACTCCCTTTTCATTTCAGAGCGTACAAAGATACAAGGAATCCCAAAGAAGACTTAAATTAGTGTTACATCCAGATCCCTGTAATAAAACTCAAACCACAGTCAGAACAGTGGAAAATGGACCTTTGTGCCCTCTAATTTTGGGGGTTTGAGCTTCTAGATATAAGTGTGAAGTATAATGGCCCAGACTTTCATGGAATCCCCTCATAGTGACCCCTTCATCAATGAAGCGCATCCCACATGACCCCTCTTCTCCACATCCTCTCTGTCATTTTACCTCTTTCTCTGCTGCCGATACTCATCCTCCAGTTCACTACAGGTATTCAGCTGGCAAAGGAGCCAACTGATTTCTTCTGGCCCGCTGAGTAGCGGAGTGGCTTTAGAAAATTGCAGTGATCCCTTCAGTAGGGTCTGGAGCTGTGTTTTTACACAAGAGAATAGTGTTTCAGAGACCTAGATATTGACCTGCAAATATTTGAAACCATGGGAAAAACAGTGTTGCATCTTCCTCTATATTACTTAAAGAGTAAGGCCAGAGGATTATAAGACTCCCTGAATGTTTAAAATTGTAAAAGAATTTGAGCAAGCTCTAGCCCTGTCCAAGGATGTCTCTTTTTTCTAAGGAAGGAAGTTTAAGAAATGGTGTTTAGTGGTGTTAGTATAGCTAATAAGACCTGTGACACATTAGAGCTTTGCAAGCACATCATACATATTCAGCAGGGGCCGCTACTGAATGCATGGATATTAAAATGGTTGCCTCTACGCAAATACTGCATTTGACATCCCCTCCTGTCTTTGTACCAGATACCTCGTCTTTTTCTCAATCACTGGAGTCCAGATGAGGGGTACAGAATGGTTAAATCTAGCTGTTCTGCAACTGCACAGGAAATAAGAGAGTTAGGAAGTACTTACCCTAACATCCTTTATTCCTCCATCAACTAAGTATTGTACCACTCTGGAGTCTGATTGTTTAACTTTCAATCCTGGCTCTACACTTTTCTTAGACAAGTCATCTAACTGCACTGAATCTCAGCTTTTGCAGCCATAAAATAGACATTCACTTATTTTTTTAAAAAAACTATCAAACACCTACTCTGGGCCAGACACTTAGAATAAGTCAGTGAATAAAACAAGGAAAACTTCCTGCACTTTTAGAGTTTACATCTGGGAGCAATGGTTTGGGACAGGTAGAGTAATAATAAAGAGAAGATATAATAAATAAATTATAGTACATTATAAGATCAAAATTGGAATTCAGAAAATGCTAAAGGGAGAAGAACAGTTTGCAGTATTAATAAGCTGATCTCTTAGGAAATGAGATTTGATCCAAAATGTAAAAAAAAAAAAAAAAAAAAAAAAAGTGAATAAATTAGCTAAGCAGACACCCTTGAGAAGAGTATTCTGGAGAGAGAGGACCCCTAGGTTGATTGAAGGTTCTCAGATGGCAGGGGGTCTTCTGGGTCATAATAGTTTCTACTACACAGGGTTATTGTGAGAACCAGTGAAATGAAGTATATAAAGCAGTTGGCATCATGCTTGCAATTATATTCAGTAACTTTTGGATATGATGATTATCACTTTTTTGGAAGTCATGTATTTAAGTGTTCAGTGAGTTATAGAATCATGAAATATGACCCACATAGCACATTCTTGAGATGGCAACTTTTGAAGTTGCTATTTTCATATATGTATATATGAAAGAATATGTGTAAATATTTTTATTGTGTTAATTTTCTTGGCTTTAAGCATTGAAATGTAATGTAATGTATTATCTCTGAATAATTTCTTCTTTGGCAAGAGTCATGAAAAAACTGTTAATTAAAAGTTGTGATGCAGGCCGGGCGTGGTGGCTCATGCCTGTAATCCCAGCACTCGGGAGGCTGAGGCAGGAGGATCGGTGCGAGTTCGAGACCAGCCTGGGCTACAAAAGTAAGCTCAAGGCCAGCCTGAACTGCATAGCGAGACCCTGTCTCAAAAAGACAAAAAAAAAAAAAAAAAAAAAAAAGTTGTGATGCAGCTAAGTGGAAGATGTAAATAACGCTGCCAGGTCTTCAATTATCTGCATCAAGCTGCGGCTCTCCAAAGTCCCTTTGCAGTGACGGTAGGCCCAGAGCACGCATGCTGCGGCACGCTGGTTGTTATCACCGAAAGCTCTGTTATCACCATCACTGCCCTCGAGGACCTTCCCGTATTTCCAGCCAATCCAATCATCTTTCCATTTTAGACGAGTGTGAAATTTGTCGCTATTAGAATTCTATTTTGCCATCTCAAAGTGTAAAGACAAAGGAATCGAAACTCTTGTGTGCACAGTTTGGTGTAGTACATTGTATAAGGATGAATACGAAAGCAAAAGGTAGGACGTAACATTAACTGAAAGCCTTCCGTGTGGCAGTTGTTACTGTAGCTTCTTTATACAAAGTTAAATCCTAGAAGGCCAAGCTGTCATAGTAATAAAGGGGGGTCCACACCACCAGCAGCATCACCTTGAGGCTTTATGAAGAGAAACCCCCTGGACCCACCCCAGATCTACTGAATTTGCGTTGGAATTCTAGTAGAACTCCCAGGTGTTTCATATGCACAGTAAACTCTAAGGAGCACTTCCCTAATAGAGTTCATTAATACTCTCTTCCTTAGATGAGACACGTCAGCTTCAGAGAACACATACTGTACCTGTCTAAAGACAAACAGCTAGAAAATGGTAGCCCAGGGCTGAATGGAGTTCTGCTCACGGAGCAGCCTGTGCTCTTTCCACTGCACTAGTTCCCTCACTGGTTCTTTTTACTAGGAAACCTCATAACCTATCTTATAGAAAAAAATGAAAGAACCCTCTCAGTTTCCACTTGGATATACTTTGAAAGCATTTGCTCAGACAGGCTGAGTGTAAACACCTGGTCCAAAGAAGCAGGCTGGGAAGATGATAATTGAATTTGTGTGTGGCTGTGGGTGGAGGAGTCATATACTCTCCTTCTCTTCTGAGGAAAACTGCTTTTCTGTTGAATTAGGGAGCCTGAGTGTAATTGTTGGCAGGAGCCTCTCCAAATCCTTCTCTGGTGAATAGAAGACAAGAACGAATGGAAAGGCCAAATGATGGCCTGAGGAGATGAACAGTCTGGCACGAGGCAGAAAATGTCTTTTTTTATGAGCAAGGAGGTATTTTTATGGTTTGCCTTGAGTGAATAGCCTATGATGTTGGGAGAACAGACTGGTAACAGCTGGACCACACTTTGGATCAGTTGCCACAACAACTTGAAACATTTGTGTCTAGTGTCATTTGATCCTTCTTTAAGAGCTATATTACCTCAGTGTGGGTGTTTGACTTTCAGGGTTACTCCACACAGTGAGCATATCTGCTTGATTGTGTTCCTTAGATTACATGCAGTGCTAATTATATTTACTTGGGAGTTTTGATTCTAGGATTACCGAATGCAGCAACTCACAGGTGACTGGAACCCAGAATCTTATAGAACCATCCTTGTATTTACAAGCCATTTCCAGGGGCAAACCTTACTTGATAGCATTTGTAAAATCATAAAAGATAGTCACAGACCATTCTCTCTTTCTCACCTCAATTTTTCAATTTTAATTTCAGGGTAAGTTTTTAGCATGTAAATTAAATTTTCTGAGGAAAATAAAGGTTGACAGAATTCTGGGACTTTTGCAAACAGACATTTGTTCTTAGGAAAAGTGTCCACCTTTTTCCCTTCACTGAAATAAAAAGGTCAACTATCTTTATCCCATTTCCCAAATTTATGGCAGCTGAGACTAGAGGTCATGATGAACTTACATTGCCTTGCCTGTGCCCACCAGCATTTATGAAACTCATGGCTCCTTTCCGAGGAAAACAGTTCTCCAGAGAGCAGGCAGGAAAAAGAAAATAATGTTTTTAGAAACTATGAAGGATGGTTTTGAGCATGTATAGGATGTAATTTCATTACTGTCTAAAGTTACATGGCTGTTTCTGGCTCGAGCATTTTCCTAAACAGAAGGTATAGTATTGTTAGATGGCTGTGTAACTGTGGGGTTTTGCTGTATTTTGATGCAGACGTGGAGAGCTGTTTCCTGTCATTTCTTTCCCATTTAATTCTTCCCTTTTCACTTTATTTCATGTAAATAAACAAAAACAAAGTCAAAGTAACATAAAAGAACCACTACGAGCTAACACTTCAGCTAAAATTCTATGCTTTCGTGTAGAAGTCAGGAAATTCAAAATTTTCTGTAATTTGAAAATTCATTTACATGACAGTGTTTTTCCAATGTATCTTCAACTTTCACCCAAAACACTTTAATGTGAATCACATGAAAAACGAAGGCAACCATTACCAGTACTTTAATGTTTACATTTCTTGTTCCATGTGGGTAATTTTGTGAATTTAAGGTTAGCTTCATAGGTTTAGAGAAGGCAAGGAGAGCCCAGCTGCGTGTGTAAAATGCTTTCCCTTTTGGAAATTTGACACCATCTGAGTTAAAGAATACTGTCATATGGATTCCAGTATTCTTCTTCCTGCTCTGACACCCTTATGTCAAACTACTAATTTGTAGGTTCCAAATACTTTTTTAAATACTTTTAGATCAGAAGATTAAAAGGCTAGATTCAGCCCAGCACCCAGGCCTAGTATGTGAGTGAGACTGCCTGGGACCTGCCATAAACTCACTCGACCCAGCACCCAGGCCTGCCATGTGAGTGGCACTGCCCAGGGCCCACCGGATCCCCATTCGACCCAGAGCGCAGGACTGGAGTGTGAGTGGGATTTTATCCATCAGACAGGACCAGGCTAGAGGCTATACCCACCCAGTTGATCCGGGAGCAGAATATCTTGCCAGAGTGGCACAGCAGGTTTACCTCCAAGGGCTGCAGCAGGAAGAAGTGGAGCACAGAAGCCAGACCCAAGCCACACCCACCTGGATGAGTTTGAACTTGATCATTCCAGACATAGTACTAAGGTAAGAACTCTACCAAAGCTCAAAGATCAGAAGACATTGCTATACAAAATGACAAAAAAAAAAAAAAAAAAGTAAAATGTAGTCCCAGGCCCCAAACCACCCAGAACAAATGCAGGAGACAGCAGCATAGAACAAATAGGAAACCACACACTTGAAAGCTCTGAAATAATAGCATCTATGGTAAAGAGACAACTGTAGAAAGGTATAGAGGAAATCAGATCAGAAATAATTCCTGAAGTAAATAAAGGAATGATAACTATAATGACAGAAGTGCTGAGTGCTTCTGAAGAAGACACTGATAAAAAAAAATAGAGGAGAATAGAAATGATAGAATCCTTGACTGAGCAATACAGGAAAGTAATAGAATGCATGAAGCAGATTCAAAGTGCTATACAGGAAATGAAAACCTCAATCATAAGCTCGTAAAACTGTTTCCATGAAAGTGAAAATAGACTTTCAGACCTTGACACCACCATTGGAGCTAGTGAAAAGATAAGACAAGATCTCTTAAAAAGAACTAGGATGCAGGAAAAGATAATTCAACATCTGCAAGATGATGCAAAAATGAACAACGTAAGACTAATAGGCATCAATGCCAATGGAGGAGTCAGTACAAATGATAGAAAAACAATATGGGCAGAGGTAATAGCAGAAAACCTCGCAAATATAGGGAAACAATTTGGTGTTCAAGTGAATGAAGCATATGAAACTCCAAATAACATCAACCCAATTAAAACCACACCCAGACAAAATCAAGATCCCAGAAATTCAGCGCAGGAACAGTATCCTGAAAGCTACTAGAGAAAAGAAGCAGGTCAGATTTAAAGGAAACCCCTCAAATAACGACAGATTTCTCCAAATAAGCCATGAAGTCAAGAGGAGCATGGAGCAAAATACTTCATGTCTGGCAAGCAAAAATACCCTCCAAAACTCTCTTTCAGCTATAATGGAGAAGTGAAATATTTTAGGACACAGAACTAAAGAATTTCGTGATGACAAAGCCTACCTTACACAGACTACTAAAAGATATTCTAGAGAGGGATCAAAATAACTACAACTCCATGAATCACAGCATAAAGAACCTACCAAATAAGGCAAACAAATACAGGAGAAAAAGAGGTATACAAAAGCAGTCTTCCGATTATTCTTTTGCATACAGCGGTAAAATATTTCCATCCACATATTCTACAGAATGACTTCTCCTATACTCTATGGATCATGATTCAGTCTGGGTCTGCAGGGTGGATATCAAGGAAATAGCAGTAGCTCAGTCCCGCAAATGACAACTGGCCACCAGTAAGCATCATGGACATTGTCCATGTCCACGACATCCTAGAACTTCGTGCAATATCCTATCCCCAAGCTGTTAGAAGTACTGGTCATATATTTGCCATTCCAGTCTTTATGTTATGTTTTATTCTTTGCAATTTGTTACTATCATCAAAACTTTTACTTAGTTGATAATTTTGTATATAATAACCTATTCAAATACTATGTGAGTACTCTGAATTAATCACAGATTTACACATGATACATAACATTCTGGCCTCCTAGTTGGACTCACATTTAATTTTAATTTTGTAATATTATTTTGAAACATTTCATATAATTTTAGTTAATTTTTAATTCATTTTCTGAATATTGTATAATTTTAATTTTTGTTTTATGATTTATACTGTATCTTTGACTTAAAATCTACTTATAAGATATGTTATGATATTTTTCCTTGTATTAAAAACTTTAACAACTAGATTTTCATTTTCCATTGACTTTGTGTCACTTCTTCCTTGTCTTTTATACACATACACACATATGCACACACACACACATGAAAAATATGCATATAGCCTGACGTAAGATTGACACTGTTTTGTAGAGATCTTCAATAACCTTTTAAATGGGTTCATCTAATGTAATTATATTTTACATAGTCTTGCAAAATTACCATTTTGAGAGCTCTTTATTCTTTATCCAGCACTATACAGCAACTTCTCTTGCCTTCTAGATTATGGTCTTTGTTATATTCTATATACTATGCCTGGAGATATTAGAATATTTTGAGTTTTTATAACTGGGAAATCTTTTACTTTTAGTTTTCAAAGGTATGTTTGCTAAGTATAAAATTCAGTGAAGACAGATTTTTTCAGTCCTTTAATTAGTTTCTTACCCACTTGCTCCTTTTTTTTTTTTCCTTATGTGGAATAAGATGCTATTTAATTTTGCTCCTGCATAGCTAATTTTTTTTTCTTTTGAGACAGGGTCTCGTGCAGTTCAGACTGACCTTGAGCTCACTTTTGTAGCCCAGGCTGCTCTTGAACTTGCACCGATCCTCCTGCCTCAGCCTCCCAAGTTCTGGGATTATATGCATGTGCCACCATGCCCAGCTTAATTTTTTATGTCATTTTTTTCTTTGTAATTAGTTTTGGGCAATTTCATTTTTGTGTGTGTAGGTATGATTTTATCCATATTTCTAGTACAAAGGCTTCATGTTTTTTGAAATGTGGTGCTATAATTTCAACTAAATTTAGAAATTTTAAATCTTTGAATATTTATTTCCTTCCCCTTTCTACTTTGAGAATTCTAATGATATAAATATAATTTTCTTGATTTTGGCACAGAGTGAACTATTATAACTGATCTGTAAATTCTTTCTTTTTATTTTTATTTAAGACAATTTTTATTGATATATTCAATTAAGTTTGTAAATAATATATTTATAATGTGCAACCTATTATTAATCTCATGCTATGTATTCATTTCAGAAGTATTTCTCTAAAATTCACTTTGTCTACGTCTTATATTTTTCAAATTCCATTATTTTCCTAAAAATTTAATATGCTATATAATTATTCATTTTTCAATAAAGTTAATGAAAAAAGAACACAAAAAGGCTCTACAGTGCTAATATAAGTCAAGACATTTTAATATAATAAGAGGGAGATACAGGAGTTTTAGGGTTTTTTTTAGTTCCCACTTACACCACCATTTTAAAATTTTCTTATTGAAAAGTTTTATTTTTCATCATTTCTGTCTAATTTTCAATTCTTAAGATGAAATATCACTATAATGAGAAATTATACAAAATGTAATGAAAATGTGGTTTATGCCAAGTAATATTTTTAGAAACAATTACTGCAATAAGGAAACTAGTTAGGTCAAAAACACACGGGAATTTGATATAGGGTCTCACTAATGCAGCTTGGACTCATAGTAATCCTCCTGATTTTAGCCTCCCTTGTACTGAGATTACAGATGTGCGCCACCATGCCTGGTCTCTGTGACTGGCTCAGCACATCCAGGGGTGGACATGGCAGGATGTGTACTTCCTGGGACCAAATCCTGGTCCCTGCACTTGTCTGAGCAGTTAGTTTGCTGAGCTATCGCGCTGGCTCCAAGCATTCACTTTCCCAGCACAATAGTTGCTGGGATGAATGCCTGAATAAATAAACAGGCCTTCTGCCACACCACTAAGTAAAATTCAAGTGAAGCGAAAACAACAATCATCATGACAACCTACTAACAATATAAGAATAATTTACAAATTGCAGTTTAAAGTGTTTAATTACATGCAATATACATTATGAAAAATCTAGTTCTTTAACAACCTTTTTCTAGTCTATCCTTTCTTCCCACTTTCAATAGGGACAAAACAACAACTACGGACCCCACAGGTGAAGCTGCCTTAACACAGCTGCCTCTGGGCCCCGTCCATCACTCTCTGCCCTTGCACATGCCCATCAGACTACACAGAGAACTGGGTGGTGAGCCAATTATACTGCTCACCTCCAGTTTAACAGAGATGATGACAGAGGCATCAGATTTAAATTAGCCTTGCCTTGAGTGCATCACTGCAAAACAGAATAGCTAAGGAGATCTCCAGTCTAGCAACAAAATCTTTCCATCATAAGTGACTACACAGTAAGCGCGCGCGCACACACACACACACACACACACACACACACACACAATACTTCCCCAAATTCCCAACTCCCACAAAGCTGGTCTATGACCAGATGTAGGAAAGAAAAATTCACATAGTCAAATTATTCAGAAAGTGAATTTAAAAAAAAAAAAAAAAGATTTTCCCCATTAAGTCAGATACTGGATGTGGTTTGCCATATTATTCATTTTCTCAAAATATATTCATGCTGTATTTAATTTGTGAAATGTTTTTATCATGAAGGGATGTTGAATTTTATCAAATATCTTTTTGTGCATCCATTAAAATGATCATATCAACTTTGTCCTTTGTTCGGTTGATGTGATGTATTATATTTGTTGATCTACACATGTTGAACCATCCTTGCATCCTTGGATAACTCCCACTTGTTCATGGTATATAATCGTTTGATATTCTGCTGAGTTTAGATTGCCAATTTTTTCATGCCTCTGTCAGAGATATTTGCCTGCCTGGCCTTTTTTCTTCCTTTCTCCCTTGCTTCCCTTCTTTTTTTCTTTTCAGTCTTACTGTTCCTTTCCCCTTCCTTTCCTCTATCCCTCTCCACCTTTCTCCCCCACCCCATCTGTTTTTGATGTTATGTGAACATAAATCTCATAATTTGAGTTTAGAAGGATTTCTTTTATATTTTATAAGTTTCAGAATTAATGTTAGTTTTTCTTTAAAATTTTGGCAAAATTTTCTTAAGATCTATAAGGCTTATCTGCTCCTAATCTAGTGAGAATTGCCTTGTGAATTAATGCTTTTCTCTTGCAGTTTTTAGAAAAATTTAGTTTGACTATAATGTACCTAAAAGAAGCTTTTTTTGGTCAAATCTTTTAGGGGTCTTTTGACCAGATCAGTACCGCGGGTTACTTTTAACCTTGACTGATAAGTGCAAATGCAAATGCAAAGCATCTGTTAGTGTCATAGTTCATATAGGCATGGGCACAACACAGTGTGCCTAGTAGGGGAGATAAATGGCTGCCAGTATATGAGGGGTCCGGCAATACCTGCGGACCCAAGAAAAGCATCTGGGTGCCTGAAAGCTGTCTGAATATATAGTAGGACCTTAGGGGTTAAGCTAGTAATGATGGGATTCTTAGCTGCTTTTCAGGAGTAAGGGAGGGTAAACAGATCATCTATCTAGTTCTTCCGATTTTACAGTCTGAGTCACTCAGGACAGACTACCTACTTCCATAAGTACGTGGATTGGAGGGGATTAGCTGCTTTGAAGCCTTGGAAGACTAATCAAGGAGGCTACTTGGCTGCTTCCCAGGGATAGAGGAAGGATAGGGCCATCTGTCTGGTTTGTGGTGGCAGGCCACCCGACTGCTGGGGTCAGTTGCTTCACAGGACAAAGAAGGATAACTTCTACTGGCACTATGCAGCAGCAGCCTGAGTGAAGGAAATTCAGTGGTATGGTTTTCCCATCAGTAATACAAACTGGTCTCCAGGTATCGATTATGTTAATGGGAATTTCTGGGTGTCTCCTGCTTATCATTTCCCTGAAAATAGAAATACTAGTTGGTGTGGTTTGATTGTTAACTGTAGGGATGGGATGGGAGATTATATATAAAGTTTTCCTTTTTTAAAAAAGTAATCATGTGCTCTCCAGGCTCTCTACTATCTCTGCCACTTCCTCATGTACCTTAACGTCGTATTTCAAACACTCTGGTAGAATGAATACTGTTTTTTCTTTGATTCAATCCTGTTCCTTTTTAAAATAATGAACATTTATTGGTGTCATTTAGGTATGTGCCAGATATTTCTAGTTCACAATCTTACTAAAGTCACTCTGAACCAATTCTCTTCTTAATAGAAGTAAGAATGATAATTGTCAAAATTGACTATACACCATTAATACTGCTTTTCAAGAACTTTACCAAATGAATGCCAACATGGTATATTCCTTGTGGAGTCAGCTGATAGCTTTATGACCACTGACAGGACTCTCAGTTTAGAAAGGCCTCATACTTGGTTTACTGATCCCTACGTGTGGTCTTAAAATTAATAGTTTTTAAAAAGTGATCCTACATGTTGACTTTCTTGTTTCTCCAATTTATGGAGCTAACTCTAATTTCTAGTAATGGTGTTTGAGCTATTTTGCTGTTTGAGATTGTTTCATTAAAATATAGAGAGGATGATCAAATATTTGTCTCAACCAGTACAATCAGAGGTTCCCTCCTAAAAAGAACAAAATTAAATAGCATTATTCAAAAAGATTCTGTTCTACTTCCAAAATGACAAAGGCTGAAATTCTTTTTTTGAACAATTACCTCAGGTTAGTATCACCCAACTCTTTTACCCTAGAGAACTAATCAATTTAGTTCTTTGTTAATGTAATTAACACTTGCAGGAGCCACACATTAGTTATGTACATTGTACTTTATCTGTATTATCTTTGTAATCCTTATAACAACCATGAACGTTTGGCATTGTTCTGCTTTTTCAGAAGATGGATAAAACAAGGATCAAATTGCTTTGCTAGTAGATCTTGGATTTAAAGTTAGGTTGTTTTCTTATTTAGTTATTTATTTCGGGAGGCACTACCACCAGCTATTCCCTACTTGCAAGGAGATCTTCTTTTGTGTTTAAGACCAATATTTAGATCCATTTGATACCTGTATATCTCTCAATCTTAACCTCTTTCACTCCCTTTGTGCTATCTCTATTCTCCTTATTCATATTTTGTTTGTTTCTTTGCTTGAGGTCATATCCTACTTCTAGAATTAGGTTCCCCTTTCTTACTTATTTTGTAAACTTACTGAAAAATTATATTTTGTTCTTCTATATCCTAAACATTTTGAACATGCACTTTCTTGCCTTTTGAAATTTTATGACTTTGACATAATCTAACAAATAAAACCTTGTATCCTTGTATGAATTAACCATCATGCCAGAAAATATTGATTTTTTGCTTACATCACGGAAAATATTTTTCTTTAATATAAACTGCAGCTGAAGTATTACATCATCGAGCTTTCAATAAATAGAGCCAATTAGAAATGTAGAATTGGTGTGTTTGCTACATTAATTTTTCAAATGTTTGTTAAATACTCTGTTAATATTTTTAAAGAAAATATAGTTGATGTTAGCATTCAATCATTTAAAGTCTATCCAGTGAAATTCCTATTGATTATAGTAAAAGTTCTTGTATACCTGGCCTACATTGTCTCACTTGGACTGTCATGAATCAGTTAACTAGTCTTCCTGTATGTAACCCATCTCAATTTCCAATCTCTTCTCATTACAACTAGTTATTTTGCTAAAATACACGTCTAATTATATCATTCCTTTATTAAAAATAGTGAGTAAGTCAGTAGCTATTTTTGAACACCTATATGTACTAGGAATCTAAGAAAATAGCAATATGCTGGAGAATAGGCAGGCTTAAGGATACTATCATAGAGATTATAGCGTAAAGATAACCTCCTGTTTTTGTATTGTAAGATCAACTCTTTAAGACAATATGCAAGAGATGTTATGACCTGGATATCACTTACTTTTCAACTTTATTTTTCTGTTTTTCACCTCCCTCCTCTTTGGCATATGACAGTTTTACCCCACAATGTGCACTTTCATGCTGTTATTTTTTTCCCCTTGGAATGTTTCAGTCCCTGTTCCATCTTAGGAAATCTTACCTCTCCTTTAAAGTTGAACTCCAGTTGATCTTTTAATTACTAAGCCATTCTTAACACCGCTGCCCAACTCAATTTAACAACTGTGAATGGAAATTCAATTTAAAAAATGGGAAAATAAATAAGAAGAATGAAGACAAAAACAAGGCACTATAAGACAAATGTGGTACAGCATTTCAAAACGAGAATGGGAAGTTAACAGTGGCTATTATAATACGTATTGCTCGCTGTGAAAACACAAGAGAATATTTTCTCTCTAGGTGATTCTTCTTAGGCACACTATGCTTCTTTCCCTTTCCATTCTAGCCTTTTGAAACATGATTCATTCCTCAGTACTAAATTCAAAAGTCCCCAAGAAAGTAGAAGTCATGGGAAGATGAGGAATTACAAACTCCACTGACAAACTGAATGTAACACTATAATTCACCTAGCCATATTATGTAGAGATGCATTGTTTTCAGGTAGTTGACAAATATAGGAACAATATGCCATTCTTTTGTTCAAGGAAATTATGAGACTACAAAGGTATTATGGTTTATGTGTAGTTGTCCCCCCGAAGCCTCATGTAGTCATTGGGCGGGGACTTCTAGCATTGGAGACTTGATCCATGATCCCTGGGATTATAGGTTTTAGTATTTCTGGGATTATGGGTGTGACCTAAGGCGGGGACTAAGGCGGAGAGCCTGAATGTAATATAAAGCGAGACAGAGCGACAGACTCGAGCTGTAGCTGTTGCTCTGCTGCCCTGTTTGGTTGGCTGCCTCTGCCACCATTTTGTTGCTGTTCCGCTGCCATGAACTGGATGCTCTCTGCTCTGTTCTGCTCAGCCTTGGGCCAGCCGAATATGGACTGAAACCTCCACGAACTGTGAGCTAATAAACCTTTCCTCCCTTCATTTTGATTGTTGAGTATTTGTCCCAGCAACAAGTAAAAAGTAACTAAGACAAGAGGAAAGGGATTGAAGATGTACAGTGTGCCCCTGAAAGCCATACTTGCGATATCTGACTTCTCACTGTAGATTTCAGAGCGCCATGTCTTTCTTGGCCTGAGCTTTATCTCCTAAGAGTTTCTATAGCTAACTCTCACCCTCTCTATGGGTGTGTGTTGTGACTATTTCTCACATACTGTGTTAGCGCAATGTTGGCGTTCTGTAGTTGTTCTATGGTTCAAAAATATTAACCCCTTCCCACGTTGTCTTCTGATTAAATCCTCTCTGATGTGGTGGACACTTCAGTAGATTGCTTCTGTAAATCTAGCTGTCTGTGAAGAGATCATTTTGGAATACAGTCCCATTTTGTTTTTGTAGTTTATAATAACTACAGTCTTTCTTTTGTGCTTGTGCTGCTTGCTTGGGCTATCCGCACTCCTGCCAAGCTTCCTGGCCAGACTTCCCTCCCTGATTTGGCTTCATTTCCAACCTAGACCGTCAGTTGGTGAGCACGTCTGCTGCCCTGTGCCAAGGAGGAACACAATGCAGAGTGGGCTCAGAGTTGGCAGGCGGCTGCAGCTAGGGAACCAAATTCATGAGCAGGAATGCAGCTTTTATCCATGGCAGCAGCTTCTGATGTAGCAGTCAGCTTCTCTCCATGGTGATTTCCTCTGCTCTTCGCCTAATAATGCCTCACAAGTATTCCGTGAAGTTTATTCACACCTAGCTTCCTGAGAGGAAAATACTAACACCCTTGGCATCCTTTCCTGACAACCTAAACATTCCTTTCCACTTCCACAAATGGATCCATTGTCATTTACAAATTCAAATCATTTCTGTCTGGGTTTTCTTTGTTTATTTGCTTTATTTCAAATACGTTTGTGTGGAAATTTTCTCAATGAGCACTCTTTTCCAACTCTTCCTGAGCTGACAGATCAATTTCCATCCACAAACTCTGTATACTTATCTTGTGAATCAGAAATGAAGAAGAATTATGTGGAAAATGTTCACGTATCTACCACTTATAACTTACAAGTATTAATTTTTTCACCTTTGAGTATCATATTTTATGTAAAACAAAATATTATAAAATAGAAGTTCTCTTGTTTCCTTGCCTAGTTCCATTGCTTTTCCAGTGATAAAGACTAAGAGGGGCCAGGGAGAAAGCTCAGCATCTTAATCCCCTGCCAGGCAATCACAAGGTCCTGCATTCAATCTCTAATACTAAAAAATAAATAAATAAATAAAAAGACTTGGGCAGCTTTAAATTGCATCCTTCAAACTCACACTTTTATATTTTAATATATGTATGGAAAGCTATAAACCACGTTATAGTATTGGTTGAAAACTTAAATACATTATGCAACTCTAAATTATGTAAAGCTACATGAATGTTGAGTAACAACATTACATAGTCTGAAATTTGCTTTTTTACTTCACATACTTTAAGCTCTACCTATGTGGTTACATATAAATTGATCTTTTTTTCTCTGCTATATAATATAAATAAAAATGTCCTCTCTTATAAAATCATACAGATAGTTTCTCACTTGTTTTTGTTAGAGTTTTACAGTTTGTGTTCCATATTTGGGTCTAATTCTAACTGGTATTTGTTTTCTTAAAGTTTTAAAGTTTCTTTTCCATATCTGGGTCTAATTCTATCTGGTATACAGTTTCGAATGAATGTGAATTAGATTTCTGACTTGGTAATTTTCTTTGTATTGTTTTAGCCCATATAGATAGATGTGTTACAAGGGATTTTATAGTTTCATTGCTATTACAACCATAGTCTTTTAAGTACATTTTCTAGTTAGTAATTTTTAATATTTTGACCACTATAATGTCATAAACTCATCAAAGTAAGAACCATGATAAATTTACTCACAAATTCTCAAAATTTTTCTATAGTTTATTTGAATTTTTCTATGTGTAGTCATAGTGCTTCAAAATATGATGCTTATTTCTTTAATTCCAACAACTATACTTATTATTTTTAAAAAATTTGTGAATTAGGTCTTTTTTAATAGCATTAAACATGAGGAGTGGCAGAATTTTTGTCTACTCTTTTTTTTTTAAATATATCAGTTATTTAATTAGGTTCTTGCCAAGAAATTTAGAACACTAATGTATGAGGCTAAAATCTGATCCACTTTATGCTGCTCTGAACTCTGATATCTCTCTCAGTGTCAAAGACCTCACCCTCTTGGTGTCTGGGTTTCCACAACTTCGTCTTCTTGAAGTAACCATCAGTGATGTTTTTTTTTTTTTTTTTTTTTTGTCTTTTTGAGACAGGGTCTCACTATGCAGTTGAGGCTGGCCTTGAGCTCACTTTTGTAGCCCAGGTTGGTCTCGAACTCGCACTGATCCTCCTGCCTCCGCCTCCCGAGTGCTGGGATTACAGGCGTGCGCCACCACGCCCGGCTCAGTGATGTGTTTGGGGATTTTCATTTCACTGATACCAATTTTTGTAGAGGTGGCAATGACAAATTTCTGGCGTGTTCTTCATAGAGGAATATGGTTAAGGCTAACAGGCCACCTAGTCACAAGTAGCAAGGCACTGGCCAACTGCTTCAGGAAGACCACTCTCTTGCCTCTGTGACACCCAGTGAGGATGATTAAGATGTTACTGGGAGTGATGCTAACTCAAAGTCTCCTCACATGCTGACTAAAGGGTTTCTTGCCATGGCTCAAGAGTTTTGGGGGCACATCTTCAGTAGGTTAGTATGTAGACATTTTTTGATACTTAACCACCTGAGTACCTTCATTCTTGTCCCCACCAACTGATTTTGTGATTGTAGCAAGAACTTTCTCCTTTTTCTTCTCAACCTTTGATTTGGAAGCTGTGTACTTTCTCTTGCATAAAGCCTTTCTGGAATACATACCAGATCAGGAGCACCTACCAATTCTTCTAACCAGGCCAGGATTTGAGCTGCAGTGGGGCTGCCCCTTCTTGGCCTTTTTTTGCCTTTACCTTACCTTTTTATGAGAACCACTGGTAGAAACCTTCTTGACTTCGGGCTTTTTCTCTTCAGTGTTCGGCTTCTCAGTTTTTTCACCCACCATCTTGCAGGATGGAAAAGAGAACTCTGTTCTTTTTTTGACTTGAGTAAGTATGACATAATTTTTACCATAAAGTACAATATTTGCTCTGATTTTTAGTAAATAGTGTTCATCATGTTCAGGAAGTCATAGCTTCTTGGCCTATTAAAGAGTGACAGCTTAATTTTTTAATAATAAGACAGTCAAATCACATCTAATGTATTTTCTGTCTATTGAGATTAATACTGACATTACCTTTTCAATATGATAAGATAATGTGTTATATGAGAAGAGTTTCTGATAATGAGCTATCTTTCTGTTTGTGAAATGTATTCTGTATAAGCCATAATAAATTTAATACTTTTCTGGATTCCACTTGCTCTTAGCTTAAGATTGTTTTCTATTGTCATAAATGAGATGATTTTATGATTTAACTCCATGCACCCTTCCTTGCTCCTTTTAAACAGGATTCTGCTACCATAAAATGAGTTGCATAATTTTCCTTAACTTCTTTACAACAGTATATACATAACACAGGGATACTTCACATTTTGTACTTTTTTTTATTGTTCTTCATAGGTATTACAGTTTTGGCATATTGAAGTTTTATTGCAACTATGCACCATAGAAGTCTATTAGCACCATTTTTGTAATAATATATGTTTACTTGACACCTCCATGTCATATTTTGTTAATTCTCATAATATTTCAAATGTTTTCACTGTTATATCTGTTATGATGATTTATATTCGGTGATCTTGTTAGTTTTGTTATTGTTTTGGGGTGCTACAAACCTACCTATTAAATATTATTTATATTCTGACTGCTCTACCAACCCTGTGCCTCTCTCTGTCTTTTTCTTTAGGCCTTTGTTGCTTGAAAGACACTATTGAAATCAGGCCAGTCATAATACTGAAATGGCCTTTAAGTGTTCAAGTGGAAAAGTCTCATCGTGTCTCTTGTTTTATTGATTGATTGATTGATTGATTGATTGCCAGGGATCAAACCTGGGATCTTGCACATGCAAATCAGACATTTATACTACTGAGCTGTCTCCCTAGCCCATGTCTCTCACTTTAAATCAAAAGATAGAAATTATTTAGCTTAGTGAGGAAAGCAAAAGTAAATATAAAACTATGCCTCTTGTACCAAACAGTTAGCCAGCTTATGAATGCAAAGGAAAATTTCTTAAAGAAAATTAAAATGCTATTCCAGTGAACACACAAACAATAGGAGAGCATGGTCTTTGCAAATGTAAATAAAGCAATAGTGGCCTTGATAGAAGAACAAACCAGCTACAATATTTTTTAAGTTATTTCCTATGCCAGAAGATCCTAACACTTTTCAATTCTATGGCAGATGAGGGGTGAAAAATTCATAGTAGAAAAGTTTATCAGGTTTAAGAAAGAATGCCCTCTCCATACGAAGAAGTTCAAGACAGAGCAGCAAATGCTAATGTACAACTTGCAGCAACTTATCCAGAGGACTTGCTAGGACAGCTGATGAAGGGAACAACCTTGAATAACAGATTTTAATGTAGATAAAATAGCCTTGTATTGGAAGAATATGTTACACACAGGACTGTCATAAGTAAAGAGAAGTCAATTTCTGGTCTCAAAGCATCAAAGAATAGGCAAGCCTCTTGTTAGGAGGCTTGTAATGAAGTGGGTGATTTAAGGTAAAAGCTAACGTTTATTTACTATTGTGGAAGGCATATGATCTTTAACAATTATACTAAATCTACTCTGTTACTTTTGTAATTGTTTTTGAATGTGCTCATGAATGGAAAAAAAAAAGCTCGAATGACAAAATATCTTTTCAACGACATAGTTTACTGCTATTTTAAGCTTACTATTGAAAGCTTGTGTTCAGAAAAAAAATAAAGGTTCCTTTCCAAAATTATGCTTATTTATAATGCACCTTACCACTCAGTAAACAATAATAAAGAAGCACTGGAAGATTAATAATTTCAAGCCTGTTCACATAGTATCCTATCCGTAATTCGTAGTTCAAAGAGTTATTTTGAATTTCATTTTTTGTTATTTAAGAAATATATTTCAGGGTCCCAGTGGGATGGCTCAGTGGTCTACAGCACCTGCTTGAGAAAGTTTGGGCAGCTTCAGGGACTGAGGTTCAATCCCCAGCACCACATGCTGCGCTAGCCCTGCCCTTGGGGCGGGCTGAGCCGGCCATAAAAATGAGTTAATAAATAAATAAAGGTTCTGAAACAAGAAATAAATAAATAAATAAATAAATAAATAAATAAATAAATAAATAATTCTTAAAAAAAAGAAAAAAGAAATATATTTCAGAGTGAGTTCCTTAGTATTTCTTATGATGGATCTAAGAAATGTAGTTTGAAAATCTCTTGAAAGTCTTCCCCAATCTGTCATTGAGATCTTTGTTTATTGGAGAAAGTTACATTATTAGTAGTGTTAATAAGAATTTGGAATAAATTGTCCCAAACCTCAAAAGGAGGTTTTGAGAGGCTCAAGACTTCAGTTCAGCAAGTAACTGAATATCAGGTGAAATAAAAAAGAAACTGGAATTAGAACTGAATTCTGAAGTAATCTAATTGAATTGCTATAATTTCCTGAAAATTTTTTAACAAACAGGCAGTTAGATCTTATGGATGAATAAAGACAATGATTTCTTAAATTGGAATCTATTCTTGTTTAAGATGCTGTAAACATTGTTACAACAATAAATAAAATTCAGAGTATTATGTTAATTTAGCTGATGAGGCAGCAGCTGGATCTGACAGGATTTCCTCCAATTTTGAAAGTTCTTATCTCAGTAAAATATAATCAAACAGTACTGCATGCTACAGAAAAATCTCTCATGAAAGGAGGACCCAGCTGATATGAACAGGATGTGGTGGTACTCATCCGACACTCCACCACTTAGGGAGGCTGAGGCAGGTATGAATTTGAGCCTAGCCTGGACAATTTAGTGAGTCAATGAAACTTTGTCTCACAACAAAACAAAAGGGTCACTTGATGTAACGAACTTAATTGCAATCTTATTTTAAGAAACTGCCACCTGAACTTTCAGCAACAACCTACTCAATGAGTCTAAAGCCACCAATATGAAGTCAAGATATTCTTCTATCACCAAAATGATAGTAATCCACTGAAGGTGCAAATGATTACTAGTATTTTTAGCAATGATTATTTGAGAATTAAGGTATGTCTGTTGCTTTCTTAGACATGATTCTATGATACGCACTAAATAGACTATAGTATAGTTAAAAAAAAATAGCTTTTATGTGTACTGGGAATACAAAATATTTGCATGACTAACGTTACCACAGCATGCATGTTATTAGGGTGGTTTGAAACCAAACCCATAGTTTCTAAGGCTTCATAGTGTAGGGATTGTTGGCTTTATGAGTATTTTGTTAAACTCACTCTTAGAAACACAAATCAGGGTAGCCAGATAGCTCAGTGTACTAAAGCACCTGCTTAGGCAAACGTGGGAACTGGGGTTCGATCCACAGTTTGCAGGGCCAGCCCCACCCCCGGGGCACACTGAGATGGCCATCCAAACTGGGTGTGGTGGCATTATATATATATATAATAGAGATCTATATCCAACAAACTTATCTTTGAAGATGAGGGAAATATAAGACTTTTTCAGACAAACATATTGAAGAAATTAATCACCAGCAGACCATTCCTCTGAGATGAAAACAAGCTTTTCTGGTACAAGAAATATGTTATCAGTCATATATCCAGGTCTGAATAAAAAAAGAACTCACTGGAGAAAGAGTAAGTGAAAGCTGAATCAGCCAGCTTTCCATCAGTGGGGCAGAACACGACACGAACCACGTAAAAGAGAAAAAGTTTATTTTGGCTCACAGTCTCAGTGGTTTCGGTCCATGGCCAGCTTAACCCATTGATCTTAGACCTGTGCCCTGGCAGAAGCTTCGTGGTGGAAGGGCAAGACAGAAGGAAGCTCCTCACCTCATTGCTGCATAGAAGAAACAGAGGAAAGACCCTGAGAGGATCAAACCAGGGACAAGACATAGTCCCCAGGGTCACATCCCTAGCACCCACTGCTGAGAGCAGTGATGAAGCATTCCTACCCTCTGAATTAGGGTACTGTCAGGGAAGGGGTCATGGGGGGCTCAGGTTCCCTCGCCATTCCACAGGTAATAAGGACTCCTAGTCCCTGAATGTAGTGGAGGCCAAGTTGGGAGCCTGGACTGTTGTTCAAACCTACCACAAATGAAGCAGCATCTCCCTGGGCTTGCCGGAGTGGTGCAGAGAAGGCCAGCCAAACCAGAGGACACCGACAAAACCTGGCCTTGTAACACAATACCAACATGTAATTTCTTGTCATATTAGTAACTAGAAAAATATTGATTTAGGTAAAAAAAAAAAGACAATTAACAGATGCCCATATTGAAATAATAGGTGTGTAAATTACTTGAGGACTTTATTTTTTTAACCTGAGGATTTTAAAGCATCATAAATAATTTTTCCATGAAAGCTCCAAATAGTCATAAAATAAATTTGAAAAAAATTAGACTCACCAAAGATGTAGGAAGTCTGAGCAGAGAGATAAGAGATATAAAGAAGAATCAAATGGAAATTTAAAACTATAGTTTGAAAAATATAAAAACTGAAATAGGAAAATCAGTGGGTGGGCTTGAAAGAAGATTAAAGGAGATAGAGGAAAAAATGAGTGAATTCAAAACAGCAAACCACCCAATTAAGAAGCGGGTGAATGCACTTAAACAGACCCTTTCAAAGACAAAAGCATGGAAAGTGCACAGTCTCTTTTGACCATTAGAGAAATGCGTTCCCCTTGCTTCACTAAGAAGGCCTATGCTGAGAATACATGTCTTTGGATCAGGGAGTTAGCTCAGTGGCTCAGCACCTGCCTGGCAAGTGGGAGGTCCTAAATTCAGTTCATGGTACCAAAAAAAAAAAAAAAATTTAAAGGAATACATTACTCTTATTATTTTATTATGAATTTTTTTTTCATAAAATAAAACATTCTTGGCATGGCACCCACCTATAATCCCAGCCCTTGGAGGCCGAGGCAGGAGGATCACTCTAAGTTCAAAGCCAGTCTGGATCACATAGTGATCTTGTGTTTTTACTCAAAGTTAACATGTCTAGATATAGAAGAGTAAGGAAAATTTCTCCCCTAGATAGAATGGGTATTGTTGTTTAGTCTGGGAGACACTCACTTAGTTCAAATTAGAATTACAAGTGAGTTCTCCGGGTCAACCTTTTATATTCTCATACCAATAATCACATCATTTCAAATCAAACATTTTATTACAAACTGTTGGCCAAATGGATTAATTTGTATAATGGATTTTTTTTTCTTTTTTTGAGACAGGGTTTCACCCTGTAGTTCAGGTCAACCATGAACTCACTTTGTCACCCAGGATGGCCTCAAGCTCACAACAATCCTCCTGACTCAGCCTTCAGAGTTTTGGGATTGCAGGCATGCACCGCCACGTAGCTGAATAGTGGAATTTTATGGTAGTAAATGCTTACATCATGACTTAAAGTAACACAAGTTGTCCCGATAAATCCAGAAATGCAAGGAGTATCTTAGTTACTTCCTCATTGCTGGGACAAAATACTTGACACCCATAAGTTAAAGGAGGAAGCGTTTATTTGAGCTCACGGTGTGTAAAGGTTTCAGCCCATCATCAGCTGGTCCTAAGGCAGGGCAGCACCACAAAGACGCATGACAGGGGAGAAGTGGTCCGCAGCACAGTAGGCAGAAAGCAGGGCAGCAGCAGTCTGCCTTGCAGGGTTTCCTTTATATTCATTGCAGGCCACAAGTCTATTGGCTGACACTACCCATGCCCAGGGCAAGGCTTCCCAGTATTCATGTCCAGAACTGTGCTAAAGCAATTGAGTTATTAAACACCTTTAATGGATCTTCAATTTAAAAATGTAGTATTTTTATACAATGGAGTATTACTCAGCTATAAACAAAGACAAACTCGAGGTCTTTATAGGTAAATGGAGGTGACCAGAGGCTATACTCATAAGTGAAATAAATCAGAGATACATGTATAAACATCATATTGTTTCCCTAGTGTAAGAACCTAAAAAGATAAATAAAATTTGAAAGGTATAATGGATATAGTAAACCAGAAAGAAACTGGACATAAGGAATAAACAATGGAGTTGAGAGAAAGGAGAAAAGATAGAAAAAAAGAAAGAGGGGAAAATCAGCAAGTATGTGTGTAGGATAGCTGAGATGATTATATGACTAATTTCCATCAGTTTTTGAAAGCAGTTAATGTTTAAAAATCTTAGTTTGACTATATATGCTAATATCTGTAATCTGAGCAACTACATAGAAGACAGCAATGTGCAATACAACTATGGAATATCTTTCGTCTTATTCCTCTAAATGTGTACTGTTTCTAATGCCTTATCAATAAATTTTAAAATGAAAAGTTAAAAGGACATGAAACAATGAAGGTTTATTGAAAGGAAATGTTATGTTTAACTATTTGGCCTATGTTGCATACCTGTATCTGGTAATCTGAGAGACAGATTTGACAATAAAAATATATAATATGACAACCATTGTTAGGCTTCTATTCTTGTTTTGAAATTTTGCATCATATGTGCTGCTGTATGTTGCTCTGTTTCTTTGTCATTTTTTAAATTATCTCAATTTTTATTCTTTCCACATGTTGCTCAGGCTATCCCAACGAATATCTTACAGTAAGATGAGTTTTGTCATTTGTTTTGGTTTTTCTCTTTAAAATAAAATTTTAAAAATAATAAAAGTTTTAAAAAGATATTCATGTACCACTGATACAACTACTTACATAAATCACCACCACTACTACCCGTCAGTGCCTAGGCTTTGGAGACATCTAGAGACAGAAGCCCTAGCCAGCAGTCTGACAATATGTTTGTTTCTTATTCAAATGGCAGTCTTTGTATGGGGCCATTCTAGGGTCCATATACTTGTCCTTTTGTGACTTCTCATCAGGCTTTTCCAGTTTTCTGGTAAAACGAGAAAGATATCGCTGTATAGGGACGTGCCCCTCCAGCTACTTTATCCGTGAAGTGACTTACGACTTCTGCTCACATTAATTTGGAATGGGCCTCCCTGTTGTGAGCTGGGCAGAAAAAGATGGGCTCTGGCTGAGCAAGTGTTACTTGACAGTTGCTCTTCTCTTTGGAAGAAACTGCAGATTTCGGTACTTAGTGAGCTGTCTTCATCCTATCCTGGGGAGCTATACCAGGTGACTACGAGGACCACCTCATGTGCCTCCTTGCCCAACAATCACATCCGGAAGTGGTTGCTATATGTTGCTATATACAATACTGGTTTTATATGCCTTGTCTTGGGTTTCTAATTGTCTATGGGACACAAGGCTGATTCCGATATCAGCTACTTTATCATAGCCGAGTAGAAAGTACCATTTAATTTGGTTCTAACCCACTATTTCCTAAACTTTTTAGTTACAGTCTATTTTCCTTATAATAATTACTAAAACACTTTGAATAATTTTTTGCAAAGAAAATAGTGGTTATAACACTTCCATGCCTTTTCTTATCTCCTTACTTTTTGCTTTTGCTGTTGTGTTGGTTTTGATTTTATTGTGTTGTATGTAATAGTTTTGCTTTCTTGACAAATGTAAGAGTAGTAGCTCGTTTTCACTTACGTGGTTGAAATAGACAAAACACTAAAGGCAGTTGAAAATAATCATACTTGATTACAGGACAAAGTAAGCACAATGCCTTGTAGTTCAAACATTTGCCAGATCAGAGTAGAGAAAGAAGGGGTTTTGGCATCTGTTTCTTAGTACTCACACAATCCTTGCTTTCCTACTTAATGCATCTCTGAGTCACAGTTTCTAGTCTATAAAACAGGGAGTGCTCATGAGGATGAAATGACACTACATGTAAAATAGGTAGCAAGCAAGCAGGAATTTAATATGTAGTAAGCCCCTCCCTTCTTTCTTTTCTTATCTGTGTTCTCCTAGTTAGCAGTGCCTTAACTTGATCAGGGTTAAACTGTGCCATTCTGACACAAACAATGACAATTACATGAAAAGAGACCAGGGAAAGCATATGGCAACTGTACAAGCAGCTATCAGTTTACAAACCCTGAACATTTTGAAATACAGCCCTGCACATAAATGGTAGGATTCTGGCAATTTAGATCCTGTCATTCCTGTTATTTATGTCCTGAGATTGGATCACCTGGGAAGCTAACAGCTTAAAGAGCTTAAAGCTCTTCTTTTACATTTATTTCAATGAATGCTGGGAATTGCTGAGAATGACAGGATGTTCTTAGATCTAAAAAGGTGGAGCAAATTGCTATTAGGAAGGATTTCTAGGTACACGTTCCAGCAAATTGCCTAAAGCGGCTTCAGAAAAAAAGAGAGCCTTGATTCTTTAAGTTTCTCTGAGTTTTTATAGTTTATTTTGTCGCTAGATATAAATATTTACTCTTGAGTGCAATTTTGAACTGTATACACTTCATCTCTGCTTAAAGTGGACCGCACAAAGTGTTTACATAAATATCTGACCCGAAGTACATTGATCCACTACTGCCCACAATTCCTGTATCATTATCTGCTCCTACACGAGAGAATTCCCAGAGCAACCCTCCTTGGAGCGCACTCCCATGGCTAGAGAGGAATGACATGTCGCCTCCTTTATTTTCCCCAGCTACCTGTAGCTCTCCTCCACACCACTGGGACCAAACTCCAGGTGATGAACCTCTCTGCCAAGACACAGGGTCTTGGCACACAGAACTTTGGAGACTTGGAGAAAAATAATCTGAGCTTGAGACTCAGGACCCAAAGGGTTATACAAGGAGTTAAGAGAAAGAGAGCTTAGCAGCGGGGCTCTTGGCACTTCCGCGCCTTTGGTTCATTCATTCTTTCATTCAGTATATTTGTTGAATATCCATGATTAGCCCATGGGATAGTTCACAACCTTGTCCTTCACTCTGTTTTTCTATATTTTCATAGTAATTTCAGAATTTTGAACCATACATTTTATTCTTTTGATGGATTTATACAAACCAGTTTAAGAAAGCCAAAGAAATATCTGCATTACCTGTGAACTTTCTTTCTTAATGTTCATTTCATCTAAGCTTTCCTGCCCAAAATAATTCTGAATACAGAATAGGAAGGTTGATCCCACTTCACAAAAGATGAAAAATCATGTAACTTCAGAAAGAAAGTCCCATGGCACATAGGATGAAAAATGTGCTCAGCAGGAGCCCAGAGTGAGGGCTTGGCAGAAGGGGCAAGTGGGATTTATATAGCCTCCTAGAACTGAAGTCAGCACTCTCCAGTGCTTGGTTCTGAGGTGTCGAATAGGTTTTATAGGTCAGCAGGGTTTTTCTAATGATTATCCAAGCTTCTACCCCTTCAGTGGGGAATGCCCTGGTTTAATGGAATTACCTGGCCAGTGAGCAGGCTGGGTGTTAAAATTCTGAGCAGACTGCCCCTCTTCCTTAAAAGCAGCAGGCAGCAAAATAGGTCCGGAAATTCCTCAACACTGGGATTCCAGCACTAATGCAATTACCTGAAATAAAAAAAGAGGTCAGATACTAAGGGGCAAAGGTTTTTCCTCTTAAAGTAAAAGGCCAGGTAAACAAAACCAGCTGGCCCTGGAGCCAACAAACTCTCCCCATTAAATGTTTTAGGAGGCTAATGAGCGTAAGTGTCCAACTGTAGTGTAGACCTTGAGACCAAATCTCAGCATCTGGGGAAAAGAGGTGGGCAAGGAGGACACTGACGCTAAGGCTGAGACGGAAAGCCGTGAGACCTGATTCTGGCAGAGGCTCCCTAAACATCCACAGTGAAATTGGAATTAGGGTACCATGCTTTGATCAGGAGTCTCCAATGTTGTCAGAACCCCAAAGTTTATATGTCAGTATAATAGGCTCTGAAATGGATTTTCATATCTAATTATAGGAAACTTTATGTGTCTAAACCATAAACAACTCTGGAAGGATATACAACAAAATGTTAATGAGTCTTTCCAGATGTCAGGCTTATCGGTAGTTTTTCATTTCATATTTCACTTTCATTTGTGCTCATTTGCTAATTTGTCCACAATGAGGTTTTCTTTTATGATAAAAATAAAGGAAAGTATTTCAAATAAAATAAGATGATAGTACAATGAACCAGAAATTAAATTTAAATTTAAAGGTGGACAAGAGTGAGGAGATTGGTAAACATTTTCATTTACTTTGTATTTTCTGCACTCATAAGGCAAGAGCCAAGGATGGCTAGAGACAGGAATAAAGATTGCTTTATTAATTAACAATCCCCTTTTGACTAGATGTGACATTTTCAACCTTATTATGTTTGTGGCAGTTGCTAAAAGGTCATTATAGTACAACTTTTTTTGGATTCATTTTCTTAAACAGCTCAGTCAGCTGCACCCATAAGACCTGCTGAAACTTCAAGAGAGCTTGAAAGAGAACTACGATGTACCTCATACTATCATATCAGTCTAAGTGATTCTAAAGCCATCATATAAAGGTTTATGTGGAAATTTCCAGAACACTTCTAACTGATGAATCATCTCCCCTTTCTTTTATTTTCTGATTTATTTAGTCTTTGGAATCTTTTGTAGTCATCATTAAGTTAATTAATTAAATCTTACAGCGAGTAGTGAATAGCTAAGAGTCGACTTTATCTTCTCCGTGAGAAAAACAAAAAAGCTGAATTTTTTTCCAATCACTGATCAATCGGTTGGAATCTAACTTTTACTTTTTATCCAACATTTATTTGCTAGAAAACACTGTTGCTAAAGCTGGAGATGTAGCTCACTGGTAAGAGTGACTGTCTGAGGGTATGCATGAGGCCCTGGGTTTGATCCCCAGAATTTCTTCACCTCCTAAAAGAAAAAAGTAAGAAATCGTTGTTTTTAGTACTGTACTGTTACCAAATGGTCACTGATTCACCTTCAGCCCACAGCTATTTGAGATATTAGACCTGTCACTAGAGACAGCCACTATCAGAACCAAAATGATCTGTAACAGGCAAAACTTTTTCAGTCACAGATCATCTATGCGAGTGTTTTTTTAGAAGCTTCACATTCACAAGGGGTAAAATACAGCAAGTTTATTGTCTTAGATTATTGAAGACAGCAGCTTTGGCATTTATCAGATTCAGACTCTATCCCTTCTTTTAAAAATAATACCAGAGTTGGATGACCAAAGTTCCTGCCTCCATAGAACAATGTAATGTGGGTGTAAGCTTATAAGTGAAAGCTGTTAAGACCTTTTGATATCATACTGGCATTCCCTTGACACCAAAATGTGAATTACACGCAGACTGAAAATGCTATGAAGGTCAACTTGGGGGAGGGAAAGATCCTTTCTGGGTCAAAAGTGGAGGCAGTGTGCAGGACCATGTTTGGAAAGGGTCTCTGATGTGTCTCTTAACTTTCCTTATTTGCTCAGAAAGATGCATGCATGGTTTCAGCTATTATTCATACACTGAAGAAGAGTCGCAGATCAACATTTCTTCTCTATGCTTTCTTTTAACTCTTTCTCATATCTCCAATGGCCTAGTATATATTTCTTTCTTTGTAGCGTATGTATTTTTGATATCTCAAACAAAATTTCTCATCTCTCTTGAAAATAGAAACAGCAGTGTGACTGTACTGTAGGTCCTTAGCATCAGTGTCCTTAAAAATGCTCTCTCATAAGTCTACGGTCATCAGAGCCCCCTTCCTTACTCTGCCACATATTACAGGCCACTAATTTTTATAGTTTTTACCTTCCTTCACCACTTCTTACTTCTTCTGACATCCTTATTTAGACTCAGATCATATATTGTCCAGACCATTAAGATTACTTTGTCCACTGGTTTTTCTGCTTCTAGCTCTTCTAGTTTCAACCCAAATAGCAGCTCTTTCTGATGAATAACCCAAGACCAACTGAGAATGATTGAATCTGCCTTGTTAGGTTAAAAATATGGTCAAACCATTTTGTAATATATTAGGATAGATATACAATTACTTTCTCTTAGTTTAATGAGAGGATTTGTACTAATAGTGTTTTCACAAGATATCATGTCTGCATCTTGTACTCTGAATAACTATGACGACAGCAATATACAGTGTATTCATTATTTTAACTGTCCTACTAACCTGTTTTGAAACTATCTCATCTCTGTTTCTTTCTCAATAAAAGTAAATTTAAAAACATGGTCAAAAATAGGTTCTAAATATCTAAGCCAAGAGGTTTGTTTTTTTTTTGTTTGTTTGTTTATTATTTGGTACAGGGTCTTGCTATGCAGCTCAGACTTGTAGTGATCCTCCTGTCTCAGCTGCCCCAGTTCTGGGATTATAGGCATGTACCACCATATCCAGTTTGGGTGGCCAGCCCAGCACACCCAGAGTTCCAGGGCCAGCATAGCATGAAGTACCAGGGATCGAACCTAGGTCCTTGTACTTGCCAGGCAGCCATTTAGACCCCTGAACTATCCCCAGGGCCCCTCCCTCACATTTTAATTGGAGCTCTTCTCCCATGAAATACAGGAAAAAGGAAAAGGACTATTTCTAGATCCAGAAAGCTAAAATGCTAGCCGTTGAATGGACAGTAATAGAGAGCTGACTTCCCTCTGCCTCCTGCCTACTAAGAATCAAGAGTCTGTTCTTGCTTTTCTATATTTGTCTTCTTCATATTTTACAGTGGATAAGTGTGTTCTCCTCTGGAGAGTCATTTTCCTGTCCACCGTATTCCATAATCTTTCACTCAGCTACCTTGTCCTACTTAACATGGTAGATTTGGTTATTAAATGCATTTTATTTGCCAGAGTCTGTGGTCAGCTTTTGCCCTTATTTGATTGATACAATAACTCTAAGAAACCCTATACATATGGATTTGAATTTTTTAAACGCATCATAAGGAAAGGAAATCCAATATCACAAATGTAGTAAAGGCAAAATAGATAGAATAAGGTATTTTTTTTTAACTTCATGTTCTATTGATAAAAAGAAGAAAAGGAAGGGGAAGAATGAAGGAATCTTCAACCATCTATGTAGTGGGCTTGTGAAGATATTCACAGAGTCTTCCATATTGACAAATATATTGGGGTTTTTTTTTGTTTTTTTTTTTTTTTTTTTTTTTTTTTTTTTTTTTTTTTTTTTTTTTTTTTTTTTTTTTTTTTTTTTTTTTTTTTTTTTTTTGTCTTTTAAGACAGGGTCTCGCTATGCAGTTGAGGCTGGCCTTAAGCTCACTTTTGTAGCCCAGGCTGGTCTCGAACTTGCACCAATCCTCCTGCCTCAGCCTCCCGAGTGCTGGGATTACAGGTGTGAGCCACCACTCCCGGCTTATATTGGCATCTTTATCTCAATATATTGGCATCTTTATCTCAATTGGTATTAAATTATATGAGTTCACAAAGGATTATAAACACTGGTCTTTAATGTAATGGGGAACTAACAGAAAAAAAGGAAACTAAAAAGGGTTTAATAGTGAAAGAATAGTTACAATGCATTTGTTTGCCATAAGCTTAGTATCCATATACATACTATATTACAAATATTCATGGCTCAAACTGTGTGTTAACATTGCCTAAGTTATTTTAGACTTTAAAATTATTCTTAGTGTACCTACCCTTCATGGAATGTATCATTTATCTTAATGCCTTAAAAAATCGGAGTTCCTAACAGTGATGTTCTAACAAGAAAAAGTTTGTAAGATATCTTAACAATGGATTCACCTGGCAATGTATGTTCTACATAATGAATGTTTGCCAAATCTGAGTTTAGCATCTGTTCTAGGGATGAGGTAAAATACAACACCATTGTATGTTTTATTTTGTAAAGTAGATAACCACTCAAATGGGTACTTTCTGACCCACCATTTCCACATTTTTAGAATTCTATACTCATATATAATTCATTAATCAATCCCATGTTATTTATTACCCATATTACTAAGCTAAAAGTTAGAAAAAAAAGACTAAAGTTACTGGGTACCTACTGAGTACCCAGGTGCTTTGAGTTCATTATCTCTTTTAATTTGCAATTAATTCTTAGAAATAATACCTCTTTTTAGCATAAGAAATTGAAGCATAGAGACCAAACTACTACCCAAGGTCATATAATAAATAACAACCTGGAAATGGAGCTCAGTTGTCTCTGACTCTAAAGCCTTATTCTTTTTCACATGCCAATCAGTCATTTAGGGGACATGTTTGAAGGAACGCATGAGCATCCCTCACCTGCTACCACAGCACTGGCTCGTGTTGACCTGAGCATCAGCAAAAAAAAAAGAAAAAAGAAAAAAGAAACCTAACCATTCCAATACTCCATATATTGGTACGGGAGCCTAACATTAAAAAGATATTTTGCATAGTTCCTTAAAATGTACTGAGAAGTGGATACTTTATTGTATCATTAGCCATCAACCAAGGAGACCCTGCTGGGCTAGAAGAGACACCCAGGAATCATAAACATTTTAAAAATAATTCAATTTGGAATTGAACAAAAATGAGCATAAAAGGGTTTGAGATAATGAAGGTCACCTACACTGGGCCCATCTAGCTTAGTCTCTAGAAAGCTGGATAGGCCTATCTTAATCACATGTTCAGTTCATAGTGTCAGTACAGCTTGATGTTTCACTTAAGCTACCTAATGGAAAACAGACCAAAAGAAGAAACTAATGCATACCAACTCTACTATTTTAGAAGAGTGCTCTAGGGCTTTAATTTGTACCATTTATTAATTTGTTTGTTTTTCTATTGCATTTATTCAGTAGGAACTGGTTCATTATAAGGTATTTTGCTGAGGAAATGCACTAGAAACTGAAATTTGAGAGCTACCACTTGCACTGAGTCAATTTTTTCTTTTATATTTATTTTCTCATTTAAATTTACAAAACCTGCCAAAGGGTTTGAGTAATCCTTTGACACTGTCACATACTTTTATTACTTCAGGGTGAGGATAAAGATAGGCATGTGATGAGAATTAAGTCATTTTCTCAAGGGAAAAAGGAAGAGTTCTTAGAAAGTAATGGGTTTTATATGATAAGGGTTTAAAATATAACAGTACTTGTCCACAAATGGACATGAAAATGGGTATAATTATTTTTTTTTTCTTGTTGGAGAAGAACTTAAGATCAAAACCTTTCAAAGGAGTGAAACCCTAGGTTGTTCCCCCAGAGATGCATACCTTAGCTAGAGAAGTACATCTGGAATTCCCTGCTCAAGATTTTCTCATTCTGATTTTCTTTTCATTCCAGTTGCTACATTGACGGCCGGGTGGTCAAAGTGATGGACTTCCTGAAAACTCGTCTGTTAGACACACTCTCTGATCAGATTAGAAAAATTCAGAAAGTGAGTAAAAGTATCCTGGGAAGAGAAATGAGTTTCAGGGTAAGGAAAGCTGAGTGCCACTGGGTCTCGGCTGTGGGATCCAACGAGGAAAAGCAGTGTGATCAGACAATCCAAAGGGACACGGACCTGCAACACTGTGCTAAACCAGCCCGTTTAGTTCTCACATGCTTAATCCACATTCAGACACCCTAGACCCAGCCACCGCTAAAGAAGATCTATAAGCATGAGAGGAAGTCACTCCTAACAGAAGGGACAGGTTCTGCTGTTATAAAGCACAATAGGGTCACTAGCATTCACGATAGAGTACTGTAGAGTTTATGACTAACTAGAAGGGCACATAGCTTCCAAACATCAAGAAATCATAAAAAGATGGCAATGCTAATTGCCCTTATTGTATCAATACACATTTCACACATGTATTGCAATGTCACACAGTATCTGATAAACATGTCCCATACTGCAAGTTAATTAAAACAAAGTAAAATTTAAAAATAATTTATTTTAAAAATATTTATTAATTGATTATGTATTTATTTGGTACAGAGTCTCACTATACAGCTTGGACTTGTAGTGACTCTCTTGTTTCAGCCTCCCCAGTACTGGGCTTACAGGCATGTGCTACCACATCAAGTTATGGGGTCAGCAATATGCACCTAGGGTACCAGGGATCAAACTTGGGTCCTTGCACTTGCCAAGCAAGCACTTAGACTGCCACAATATCTCCCCAGCCCTAAAAGTAAATAATTTCATAAGGAAAATATATATAATTTTTAAAAATTAAAATTTTCTTAATCTTTATAATCTCATCCTTCATTAAAATTTAAATGCAACGATAAATTGTTTTTTAAACATTTTATCTTACAAACATTTTAATGGTTTATTTCTAAATTATGAGTTTATAAGGAAAGGATAAGTTTGCTTTGTTATTTTCTTTTTCATGGTGGTTTATTTTAGGCTTAGTTAAAGAGGAAAAGATTAAGTTCATTCAGTGAAATTCTGGTCTTGGACATTGACATTTCTGATCTATATTTACACTATGCCTACCATATTAAGCAATTGTATGTGTGCCTTATCAAAATCAGATCTTTAAACATATGAGATGGGACATGTAGGAGTGGGGCCAAAAGTGCCACTGACGGGGGAAGAGTGGGTCTCGTAAGAAAAATGGGGACAGCTAGATTTAGCAGAAGGGTTGATGCCTTCTGGTTATTATAAACATGCCCAAAGGTCCCCTTATTCTTGTTATCTTTTGCTAGGCAATAAATTACCTCAAACTCAGTAGCATAAAGCAGTGATTTATAATGCTGATAGGCTCTGTGAGTCAGGAACTCCCAGAGGGCATAGCAGGAGTGATTTACCTCTGCTCTGCAATGACTGAATCCTCAGCTATAATACTTGGAGACTGGGATAACTCAAAAGTTAGATCCTAGAATTATCAAAAACTTGTTTGCTCACATGTCTGGCAGGTAGTGCTAGCTATCAGCTAGTACCTTAGTCAGGACAGAGTACTTACGTGTGACTTTATGCATAGTGTGGGCTTCCCAAGGTTTTAAGTCAGAGAGTTCCCCAGGGAGAAACACCGTTTGAAGTTGTATCCCTTTCAGCTATTGAATCCATATATTGAACCAGTAACCAAGACCCATGGAATTTTGAGAAGAGAATAAATTAACCCCTTTCTTGATGAAGGAGCAGCAAGATTCTGGAAAAGCATATAGGAGTGGAACTATTTCTAGTAGTAATTTTTGGAAAACACCATCTTCCACATTTCCATTATTTCATTCAGTGGGCCTTAAAGTCATTCCTCTGATTAATTTTCTTTCACCAATTCTCTTTTTGGATCCTGGCCAGATATTCCTTAAATAAGTATCTGCTAGAAGTGTTTCTGGAACACAAACTCTTTGATGGTTAATTTGTATGGCTGCCTTTCCACATCTACATAGCTTGGAGCCAACTCTCCAGGATAAGAGGACTTCTCAACACACCCCACACTGTGCCTGCCCTGGGGAGATGAGGGCTGGAGCCACAGCAGGGCCACCAAACTTGGATTGTCAAAAAGTTGCTTTGGTTTGTCCCAACATCTTCAGGTTGGAGAGTGAAGGTCAGAAGAATAGAGACTGTGCCCACTGAAGGAGGTGGACTCATTCTCGCAGGCTCACAGAGCAGTTCAGAGAACAGCTAAGGTCTTACTGTCTGCGTACCTGGAGCCTCCACCTAAAACTGAGCCTGGACCTTTGCTTCCTCTTGTATTAATCAGCTTTCTCAACAGTGAGACATTGGTAAGACTCACGACTCGAAGGAGAGATTTAATCTGGCTCAGATAGGATAGCATGGTGGAGGGCAGGTGAGAGACCCGAGGGCCACATCTCCATGGGCCCCCAGACCACCCCAGAACCAAGCCTCTCAATGGATCCCAAAGCCAAGCAAGTTTTCGCCCCACCCTAATGCCACACTTCTCTCTTACAAGTTAAGAGAATTCTTAATGACCTGCCCCCTTTAGGGCCATAGTGACTAAAAAGGGACAGATTTTCTACCAAAACAGAGCCATATGGGAGTAACGTAATAAACCTCTGAATGGGAGATAGGGCCCAGGATGCCACATCTGCTGGCCTGCACTGGCACTCAGGCTTCGTTGCATGACCAGTCACTTGATTTCTTGGATTTTTTTTGTTTCTTCATCCAAAAATTAACATGCTACTAATACTGTTTTCTCTCCATTAGGGAGATTAAGGAGGTCAGACAAGGCTGTTTTGTTAATTCCTATTAAATGGTGGTTCTCATTTATGATTATTATTACAGCTATTACAGTTATTTTAACGTTAATTTCTGTGGCTAGAGAAGCTTTATGATACCTTTATGCACTATTCATATTTTGCCCTCTTCTTCCTTTTGGAGCCCTGCAAAATATGATCGGTGATATTTTTGGCACCTGAAGCAATGACTCAATTGCTAAAAACATCTGTGGTTTCCAATTTTGACTGTCACTTAAAGAATTTTGTTTCCCACGCAGTGAGCAAATTATCTGATTATATAAAAATCTACACTTTGTCTTGGAAGCCAAACAAAGACACATTTAGACAACTCACTCCTTTGGTTGCTTCACACACTCTGTCTCCTATTAGTATATGGGTAACCAACAGTACATTGGGAGATGAGTGGAAAAAAGAAAAAAGAGTTGAAACTCCATCAGCACAGAGAAGATCCAGGAGGGAGCCTAAGCGATGTGCAGGACACGCCGCAGGTGGTACAGTGTGGAGAGCTGGGCTGACTCCAAAAACACTGACATAAGAACCAAAAAGAACTGCTTTGCTTTAGATAATTTGTATGCTATGATTTGTGCCTTCATTTCCTAAAGGAATCAGAGAAGGAAATCACACTTTTTTCTATTATTTTTAGGAATTCAATAAGCCCAGAAAGGAGTTAATGAAATCCTACTCATAAAGGAAATATATTCAAAGTACTGTCCTTGTTATTGTGTCTTGAATACTAAATAAACTGAAGAATTGGCTTCCTCAATATTTGTAGTTTCTTCCTTCCTCCCATCTTCTTCCTTCTCATCCTCTCTTCATTCATCAACAGTTTTTAATATTCTTAATATTTTCCAAGCCCCTGAGAATAAAATAGTGAGCATGACTGGTATGAGGCTTCTCCTCACAGACTCTTTAGTCTGACAAAAAAAAAAAAATTGTTAAAGCCAGTGACAGTAAGATGTGAAGACTCCCATAGCAGGATATGCTAAGAATGCATTATGGGAAGTGCCCATCTTACTTTGTAAAGGAAGGAAAGACCTTCCAGAGGAGGTAACATGTAGGCTAACACGTAAAGGATAGAATCCCTCAGGGTCCACTGCTGGGAATACGATGGCTAAGAGGACCATTTCATGTGATTCATACTATAACCATTATTCTTTTGTTATCATCATTCCTTACGATATTTAATAAAGTTCAACTCTTATAGTCTCAGCAATGCACTGATAATATGACTGTTCTTCTAGTATACCTTAGTTGTAAAACCATGTAATTTTTAAAGTCAAAAGCTGTATAATTCTTTGGAAGAAATTAACAGATTAAAAGAGAAACCTTTGTTGTCCACCAACCTTCTAGTTTATCCTCCTATTTGAGCTTCTTAGCATATCAAAAAGGACAGGCATATAAACAATAAGTTATTCTTGGAGCTTATAGAAGTTTCAAGTACAATTACAGGGAAAATGAGAGCTATAATGTTAACCTCTAATGAAGAAAACTGGAAAATGAAAACATTGGAAAAACAGCAGTGCTTCCTACCTACAAGCATCAGTCTTCAACTGGCCCATTTATTAATTCACTTACTTATTCGATAATCGTGAGTGCTTATTTCAGCATGCCAGTGCCTACCACAATGTCTATGGTTTTCAAATCTCTAATAAATGTTGGATGAGTAAGTACAAGTGAATGAGGAAAATGAAATAAAAATATTAAGGAAGTAATGTTTGTATCATTCACATTTCCATGGAAGGGAAGACAAACACAAGGCAAGGAAGTACTCAGAAAAACAGAGGAACTCAAATAAAACTTGTCCCATACTAACACTTTGTGATGATATAGTTGAGCGTTTCTAAGTTGTAAGAAGCTTGGGGCTTGTATCATAGGGACCTCTTTTAGAAAAAGGAAAAAAAAAAAAAAGCAGATTTTCTAATTTTGGAGATATTTGGCCATAGGAAGAGCACATTAGTAAAGCCCTTCCCACAATCTTACTAGATTCCTATCAAGTAGGAGGACCTCCAGGTTTCAGCTACATGGTCTTTCCCTTGAATTAAGCTCTGTGACTCCACTTGGCTATGCAAGTACAGATGGGAGACCGTGGCCTAAGGGAACTTTGGCTCTGCACCTGTAAGACAATAATTTACTTATAGAACTTTGTCATTCTTTAATCCTTGATTCTCAGGCACAGATACTTTCTTAAAAATTCTTAGACACAAATCATTGTAGAATGTGCCATCAATTTACTAACAGCTGGGAGGAAAAGAAATAAACTAAGGCATTACCAGTTAATGATTATTAAAAATATCCTATCTTTAAAAGTCTTAAATTTTGAGAAATGCAATCTTAATTTATAGAAATATAGTAATTGTAGAATCTTTTAGGCTATAAATGCCATTTATTGAATACATCATATAGAATTAATTCATTGACAAAACCAGTAATTTGCTCAAGACCACTGAGATTGCCAAGTAAGTTAGAAACATTTCACTATTCTGTATCTTTAACACTTGTTAACCATTTATTTTGCAGTCCATATAATAATTTCTGTTTCTAGCCATAATAGATTAGGAAAGCTTTCAAGGGAGAATACGAAATATTCTTAGGCAAAGAACATCAATTTGAGCCTCCAGTCAGCTGACATCCAGGGCAGCTTCCCTAGCAATCTCTTGAGGATTGAATGAAAGTTGACTGCTACAATATTAGGCAAAAAATGATACAAGAGACTGAGCTTTTCAAGGCTTTGTTTTCATCCACTGGGCCCCATTCATGTGTTTTGTGTGCACAGTGAGTTGGTGTGTAATGAGGTCTTGTTATCCGCAAAGGAGTGGCCGCGTGACAACATGCCTCCTGTGAAGGAGGACTGGCCAGGGGGACAAACTGCTGCTTGGGCAAAAAAGTCTCTTCAGGAGGAAGAGGCTAAGTGGAATGATCACCTAAATTTCAACGCGGATGTGGGCGAGTATAGGGCTCATCCTGAACAACAGGAAACTTACCACTAAACTATGGAAACTGACCTGTGAGTGAAGCGTGCGGTAAGCTTAAGGCTAATCTCTTGGACTGGCTAATCCAAGAAGAGAGCTGGAAGATGCAGGAGGAATGAGCTCACTGCTAATAGCTGTCTTCCAGTCCTTCTCTCCACTAGCAGTTATCTTCAGTGGAGTCATTGCTTTAGGCCTCTGTGAAGCTTTCTTCCTTACTTTCATATGTAAGCTCATAATTTCCTTGCCTCTCTAGTGACTTTACCTTTTTTATATCATTTTAATTTTATGTATCGTTATAATTCCACTACATTGCCTTACTATCGTTTGAGATAACAAAGGCCTAGAATGTAATTTTTAACCCCCAAAATATCACAGAAACAGAAGCCACAAATTGAAAATTGATCTGATACCAAAAGAAAATGAGCAAATATGATACTTGAGAACAGAGAGGTAATAAAAAGAAACAGAAAAAAAAAATTAGTGAAGCTGACAGGAATAAATTAGACAAAACAAATAAATCTGGAGGAATGTGGTAATATATTGGAAAGGGCCAGCTCAGAGCAGTCCAATTGTCTAACCTAAGAATGGCACGTTAAACATGGAGGCAGCACAGTCTGTGAGAAGTTTGTGGATTTCCTCAAGCAAAAAAAATTCAACTAGAAAGTCACAGAGCCCCACACTGGAACTATGAGCATTTATCCGTGTTCTTGCCTTTATTATCTGCAGATCACTAACCTTCTTTGAAGTGTAGCCCTCTCATCACTGAAATACTTTGTCTCTCTCTCTATCTCAGTCTCTCTCCCTGTTTCACCCTCTCTTTTTATCTCTATTTCTCTCTCCTCACTTTCTCTTTCTCATTTAACAAGTATATAATAAAGTAAGAGTTGGGGATACATTTCAATGTAACCCTAATATGCACAAGATTTTGTGTTTGGTCCCCACCACTGATAAATAAATAAATAAATAAATAAATAAATAAATAAATAAATGCAAAGTAATTCCCAGGGATTCTATTGGGCATTAAAAAAGAAAAAAATGTACAATTATAACTAAATATATTAAGGTCAGTGTCAGAGATAGCTTCAAAGAACTTTGAACGCAGAAAGAACTTAACTTCCCAAAGATTTAAGGAATGTCTCACAAAGGAAGTAACATTTCAAATACACCTTGAAAAAGACCCAGAAGCATGGGTGAGAGGACAGGAAGAGAAAAGTTAACTATTAGAGGCCTAATACTACACTGAATAGTTGAAAAGTAATGAACCCCGTCTTCTGTGAAGGAATGGGAGAAGAGGTAGCTCAGGTGTGGTTATCAAGGTTCTTAGACATCAAGTTAAATACTACAGTGAGCACCTCAGCCCATGGATCACTGATAACTGCTTTTGGTAACATCCAAAACAAGTCACTTGCCGGGCGTGGTGGCTCATGCCTGTAATCCCAGCACTCGGGAGGCTGAGGCAGGAGGATTGGTGCAAGTTCGAGACTAGCCTGGGCTTCAAAAGTGAGCTCAAGGCCAGCCTCAACTGCATAGCGCGACCCTGTCTCAAAAAGACCAAAAAAAAAAAAAAAAAAAAAAAAAACAAGTCACTGAGCATGAATGATTGTCACTCCCGACAGTAAAGTATTGAGTGTTCTTACATTGGGAGTGGATTTCTGAAATTAGCAAGTGATAGCAGTGTGGAGGGTGGGCAGAAAAAGATTGGCTGCAGGAAGACCACGGAACAAATGATAAGATCCAGAATCTATGAAGGAGCTTCGGAAAAGAGGTGCCAGAACCATGCTCCCCTCCCCTCTTAACAGTATATATAAGCAAAAACACAGTCAAAACCACACAATAGGGATAGAAATAACGTAGGAATAGACTGAGCTCTCCTCTTACCATTTTATATGCAATAAGGCATCAAGACTACTGAGAAGCAACGAAGAATTTTGGGCCTAGGGAGGCTTTAAGAACCTTCCCACAGCTATTCAGCTCCTTCTAACTACACAGAGGACCAACCCTGATTACTTAAAAACCTACTGTTCTTCTGAAGTCCTGGAGAAGGTTGATTCCCAAGTAGATGAGATGCTGGAAATAATGGACTGCAGCTCCTTGTGGAGGGTGGGCCTCCTGCCAGGGCCAATTAGCCCAGCTGTTCTGTCCCTTATGCCTGTTTTATTGCTTCCCTTCTCATTAAGGAAGGTGTTGGCTTGGATAACTATAGACAACATGTCTGCTGCTACAGTACTGCCATCTCTTGCACAGCCAGTGGCTGGAGTCAGGTCCTCAGGAGTCTTTTAAAAGGTTTATATCACAGTTTTGGACTCAGGATATCAAGAAAATACAGGCAAAGGAAGCCCAGGTTTGAAAATGTGCCGCACAAATGGCTATATTTTCTTTTTACTGTTTTTTTGTTTTTAAAAATTCTTAGTAGGAAAAATAAAAATATTGGGGATGTTTTCCTTAAATAAGTCTCCCCCCCACACCCCGTGTGTGTATGTGTGTGTGTGTGTGTGTGTGTGTGTGTGTGTGTGTGTGAAGATGCCCACACAGAACAATTCTGATAGTTTATGACCCTAAAATGTGGGCAAAAGGACTTGGAAGGGTTTCCCTACACCACTCTGCCTCTCTGCCCCTAGTAGGCCCAGTGTCTCAGCAGCCACTGGCCACATAGTGGACCATTCTGTGCATCCCTTCGCGCTCTCTTGGTCACATAAGTTCAAAGGCTCAAGTCTACTTAGAAACGAAGGAACTGAAAAGGAACTAAACACCCAGTTTCTCTCTGTCCTCACTTAAGTAACCTCAGCATCTGTGCTTCCTCCTCCCTAGACAGTGTACACTTTAAAATAACCTTCATTGGCACATCATTTCTCACTAGAAGCCTTTTTTCTTTGCAGGGTCCTCCAATTTTCTCTCTTCCAGCACAGGGAGAATCATATTTACTCAAAAAACCACAGTGTTGAACTATAGCCCTCAGTTTCTTAGAGTTTCACTTTCCAAGGGAATTTTGCAGCTGGTTCCATCTGCTCTTCCTGATGTTCTTTTCTCTTCTGCCCATTTTGATTTCTTCCCCAGGCCCATCCTCCACACAGCCATAGCAGTCTTACCTCCACCGCACAGCACCATGCTGGTCTTCTCTTGTCATAAAAGACACACAGTTCATGTGTGTCCCAAACAAAAAATGCTCGGCAGGTATTTGTTGATTTGTACTGGCTATTGCTACAGCTTTTAATATTTCTAGGAGCAGTTGTGTTGGACCACACTTCATATAGCTGAGTTAGGTTTTGGGTCAATGCTTTACCTCGCTGTGCATTTCTTGGCGCTTCTTGATAGGAACTGCCTCCGTTGAAAGTGCATAAATGAACTACTCTCAATGCTAATAATCTTCGTGTGATTAAAAATTATATATATATATATATATATATATATATATATTTATTTATTTATTTATTTATTTATTTAAATGTTAAGTTTGCCCTTTCTCAGCATACATCTCGGATATTTTCTATCATCCCAACTGGTGTGTTCAAAGGAAAAGCAACCCCATGCTGAAGTTAGATACTTTCAAATACAGTATCACGTGTCTGGGCCAGGAGAGTGATATTAACCACACATCAGATACTGTGTCAACTGCTTTACAAATATTAAGTAGCTTAAATATCATAAAGTTCTTTGAGTCAGATGTTCTTATTATTTTAGTTTTATAGCTGAGGAAGTTGAAACATGGAAAGGTCATATACTCAAGGTCACAGAGAGAGTACATAAGAGAGCCAGGACTGAGGTATAGGCCATCTGTCTCTAGAGTTCGTGCACCTAACTACTCTTCATCACTCCTTTACTAATAACAACAACTGGGTGGTCGGGAGGTGGAGGAGAAGAGCTCTTGAGACTGAGCCCAGGGCTTTGCTCATGCTAAGCACATGTTCTGTATCTCAGCCCCAATGACAATGCCTAGGTTGTTTCTTTCTAAATCTCTTTACAAGATGGAAAAGAATTCAGATTGACCTTGCAGAGTACTCTGCAGACAGTATTTAATAAATCCAACCATCTTTCTGAAATCAAGTCCTCGTTTAAAGAAGTAAGACTTTCAACTCTTTTTGAAATAAAGCTATCACATAGAAATTGCCCCTTCTAGGTTTGACATGTCACCCTCCAACTAAGAATTTATAGCAAATTTTCTCAAGGTATAAGTGTGAAATATATGGTATTTTCGATATCAGATTATAATGAATCCTTAGAATCCTTCATAGAATCCTTATGTTTTCCAAATCACATTGAGTAGTAATTTGCCTTTAAGACTTTGAGTTTAGTAGATACTCTACATAAATTACCCACAGAGCAAAGCAGAAATTCCCATTTTCTCTCTGAAAGCAAGACCCCAGTCTTGATATGCTGAGTTGGCAAATGAATGAGCGTTGCTTTATTTAGACCTTCCACGTTGTTAAAGGTTTTCATTGCATGCTTTTATTTCTCCTGGTCTCTGAGGTTGTTTAGCAGGCAGTATGTGGTTTTCAATTCTTTGACCAGTTTACTGTGTTGTGTAACTTCCTTAATGTGTGACAGTTTAGCTGAGTGAGGTGATATAGCCCTGTAATCTTAGTCACTCAGGAATCTAAGGAAGGAGGATTAAAAATTCAAGACCTGTTTGGGCCAAATATCCCTTTTAAAATAGTTTTAAAATAGTGAAACCCTATTTCAAAACAAAAAGGTGAAAAGGACTAGGGATACAACTCAGGATTAGAACATGTGTTCAGCAGGAGCAAGCTCCTGGGATCAATCTTCATGGTGCGGGCAGGGTGAAGGATGTGTTTACTGTAAACTAGTAGAAGGAGAAGGTTGGAATTTAATCAATTTTTTCATGTAACCACAGCACTATAATTTCTAATTATGCTCCCATTTCGTGTCAGATACTCTTATAGGAAGTAAAGTCACAAAAGAAGTAAGAATGGATTCTCTGCCTTTTAAGAACTAAATGGTTCAAAGTTTCTGGGTCAATTATGCACCAAAATAAAGGGATATTTGGTGCTAGTTCTTCTAAATTCACGCATTGACATAAAGACCTCATGAATGTTCATGTGCTAGGTCTATGCCCCTTTTCACTACTTCTCAACATCTTCCTGTGACTGGCTTAAAGTTATGATTCTTTAAAATGCATGCAATATTAAGTACAATCCTGCCCAGTATTATTAGCTCTATAATTGGAAATTGAAGCCCTAACTGGTCTTAACAATAAAGGAATTTTAATTTATCTATCACTTCACAGGTTTCATGACTATAGATGTATGTGCATAAGTATGTATATGCATGCATACATACATACATATGCACATATAATCTTGTTTGCTGCTGAGTGGCCTTCTTTCACTAGGTTCTACTTTATTAGTATATGTTTGCAATACATAATAATTAGACTCAGTGATCTCATATAAGTCAGATCAAGTCCAGTTCTTGGTTAAATTCCTTCAATAACTTCCACTCACACTCAGATTAAAAGCAATGCTCCATTGTCTCTGGCCTCATTTTTTTAAATGTGCAATTCTCATCCCCAGCTATGCCTCAAGTGGCCTCCCATTAGTTTTGGTTTTACAAAAACAATCATATTTCTACCTCAAGTCCTTTTTTTCTGTCTTCCAGATCAACTCTGGGGTTGGTTCCTTCACTCAGGTCTCAGTTCAGACCACCCTGCAGAGGGGCCTCCCCTGACCAACGGGAGTTTTGCCCTACCCTCCTACCAAATAACTGGCACAGTGCTCCGCTGCCTTATTTGCTTCTTGGTCCTTAGGCTTAAATTCATCTTGTTTACTTATTTATTGTTACTGCTTAAATTCCTTTTGTCTCTTTACTTATTTATTGTTAGTTTTCTTCCTTGACTACAACAGAAGCCAATGAGAACAGAGATTTCAGCCCCTAGAAATCTGCTTGACACTGAGCAGCAAAACTAATGAATTAGTTCATTTAATTATGCCTTAATGTTTTTGGATAGGAATAGATTTTCTAACCTCATTTTATTCTCTGTAGATGATTTCATCTAGCCTATAGATTTTTCTACCCATCTTGCTATTTTCCTCCAGCCTAGATCTTTGTTTATGAGATAACCAACTCTAACCTTTATCTGACTTTTTGTTTCTTATTGCTACTTTTTCATTTGAACTTCTCAGATCAAGATACTTTTAACCTTTCTTCACAGGAGCCAAAAGCTCTACAAAATACCAGTGAGTCTAAGTCGCTAGAATTAATTGCCAGCTTAAAAACACATCCTTCTTTGATTTTCTCTTTTTCCATATTTCATTCTCCCAGTTATTCATTCCTATATCTTGTTATTTCATAAATGAACTATCTATAGACAAAGGTTGGAGTCTGGCTATCTTTTAAGGCCTATGTACCATTCATTGCATTACCCCTAAGAACTACAAGATTTCCTTCCAGAATATCTAAACCCCAAACCACTGCAGTTTGGCCAGTTCCCAACTTGTGAATCAGAGACTGGACCATTTCAAAATTTCAGAGGGCCATATTTTGACAAGAGACTTTGTCCTTTCTTGGAAGGCATGCAGCTGTAGTTGCTGTGTGCGTCAGATCTGACCTGTGGGTCAATGACGTTTTATTTACTGCAGTTATTTTCAAAATACAGTTGCAATATCTATGCCATGCTTCTTGTAAAGTATCTCTCCATAACATTTGTTCCCTGCTCTATCATAACTCATGACTTCTGATGCGTTAACATAAAGTGCCATAACAGAAAACTGAAAACAAAATTATCAATATTTTCTAATATGAAAAATATTTCTGGGGCCGGCAAAATAGCTCAGCAGATTAAAGCACCTGCAAGCTGGGGCAGGGGCCAGGGGCTCGATCCCTGGGCTTGCTGTGCTGGTCTTGGCCCACCACCATCAGGGCACACTAAGACAGCAATTGAGACTGGGCGTGGTGGCACGTGCCTGTAATCCCAGATCTTGGAAAGCTGTAAACAGGCAGATCACATCTGATCTAGTAGTGAGACTTTGAACTCCCTGTAGATCCTTCCCTAAAAGGGAAGAAAATACAAAGAAATATGTATTTGTATTGTCCAGCAAAGATTGTTACATTCCTAAAATCACTTTATATGCTAGAACATATACTTGTTCTATCACATTGTCGCTTGAATTTATTTAGGAAAGAAATGATACTTTCTGTAAGTGGACATCTATTAATGTGTGTGTGTGTGTGTGTGTGTGTGTGTGTGCATGCGTGCATGCAGACTAACTCACTCTGTGGTGCATCACAATGAGAAAAGCACAAGTCATGAATACTTGGGAGCAGGGAATCAGAAATACTTCCTTTCATGAATGCATGTTGCTTCTCAGTTGGGAACATCTTAAAATTTGATTATCCCTTTCTGTTTTTATTATGTGAACAGGTGGTTAACACATACACTCCAGGAAAGAAGATTTGGCTTGAAGGGGTAGTGACCACCTCAGCTGGAGGCACAAATAATCTATCGGATTCATATGCTGCAGGATTCTTGTAAGTGACATTTGTAGTTTCCTTCCCAGAGACTTTCAGGAAAGGATAGTGAAACTGACGTGGTGGCCATGCTGCCCAAACATGCGCAGGTTATGCAGAACGAGGTTTGTTTCTGTTGGAAAGCACGTCAGTTTGTGAAAATTTTAACCATCTAACAGAGTTACTAGTGCCTTCCCTGTACTAAAAGTCAGATGTGACCATCAAAGCAAAGAGGAAGAGTAACCATAACAATAATAAATGGAGTGACTTCATCCAATAAGTCTACAACTTAAACAATGCACATTATCTTATCAAGTTTTACCATAATTTTGATAACAACACAAGATTTTCCCCTCAAGAAATATGTATTTTGAGGAACTAAGATAAAAGTTGACTACATTGTAAACTGCTGGAGATAGCTACTTCATAATACTACTGTAAGCTGTCTATTATTTACCATATACCAGTCACTGTCTAAACAGCTCTATATGTATTTAATAATTGAACAACAAATGAACTCAGTACTTCAGTTTTCATTATAAGCTAGTGAAATATAGGCTATTATTAATTTCATGTTACATTTAAAGACATTGAAAGAGTTGAACTAACTCTCCCAAGGTCGTTCATTCAGTGAGTGGCAAAACTCAGATCTAAGACAGCCTGCTCCAGAGTCTAGCCTCTCCACCACTGTGGTTGATCATGTCTCTTTCAAAGGATTCCTCCATAAGAGGGAATGGATCACCATCCAAAGCAGTAAAGGAAACTAGACTGGGAATGTCACGAAGGGTTTTGGGGGAATAGTGGAATTTGAATGGGCCATAAAAGGATTACTTTAGTTTCTGTAACTGCAGAGTAGTAGTGATGGCAGAAGGAGGTGTTCCAGACCAAAGAAACATTGTGGACAGACAGCATCCTTGGTGGGATGTGAGCATCGTGTTACCAACTTTATTCTCTACATGACACAGAAAATAGCCTTAGCAGACTAGTGCCCTTTCCCTTCTGGCTTACTATTATAGGAAGAACATAAAAATAACTTAGATTTTAGCCATTAGACTCTGAAAGGCCCAGGGCACCGTGATTCTGGCCCTGGTCATTCTCGAATGTTCTAGCATCTGGATGTGAGTGAAGGGTTATGGGTTTGGCAAGAAGGATGTATATTCTTCCTTCTCACTTCAGAATTTCTTCAGAAACTGCTCATTCACTAGAAAAATTCAGATTACTTGGTGTTTAATTGTTGACTACTTAGTCTATGCAAGCCGAAGTGTTAGGCTCTATAGAGATCATAAGTAGGATTTTGTTTCTGCTGTTGTTTGTTGTGGGACTGATGATTATCAGGGTCTTTGCACTGAGTTATATCCCCCAGTTCTGACTTGATTTTTCGATTTGAGATAAGGTCTCACTAAGTCACCAAATTTCACAAACTGGGCTAGAAGCTATGATCCTCCTGCTTCAGCTTCCCAAAGTGCTGCGAATACAGGTGTGCATCACCATTTGATAGATGAAAATGTTATCTACACAAGTATTTACATGCACTATTACTTGTCACTGATTTTCCTGGTCACTCAGCATTTCTTTATGTATGCACAAAACAGAAAACAATTCCCTGGAATTTATTATTGATCAATTACCGTTCCAAAATAAGTGAACAAGTGAGGTCATTTCATACCTAAAAACACTAAGACATGGGTTTGCATTATACAGAAGTTGATAAATGGAGGAGCCTACGTGTATATAATTATGTGTTAACTCATATTGCTCTTTGACCTTAGTTTTTTTTTTTTTCTTGTAATGCAGAGAGGTTAGACTTGATCATCTTTGAAATATCTTACATCTGTGCATTCAACACTTAAAATAATGTTCTCCTTTAAAATTCTTGGTAGATTTGGTGATGGGTTGCTAGTACATGTGCACAGATTGTGCCTAATATGAACAGAGCTTGTTACTTGATGTTTTTATAATGTACTGATAGAGCTTTAATTCCTTTTTAGATGGTTGAATACTTTAGGAATGCTGGCCAATCAGGGCATTGATGTTGTGATACGGCACTCTTTTTTTGACCATGGATACAATCATCTGGTGGACCAGAACTTTAACCCATTACCAGTAAGTGTGGGGAAAAGATTCCCAACTCATTTTCCATAGCATTCAGTTCTTTTGATCGTGTCTTTTTCCATGCTAGGAGAATATTTCTCCTTTTACTGTTGCCAATTAATTTAAGAAATCCAGAAGAAGCCCGTTCAGTCATCACCCATTCCTCCCTAATGGCAGTTTGAGGTACTTCTTCAGGTGAGAGAAATGCTATAGACTGCTAAATTAGGTAAAAATTCGGGCAGCAGACAGGGCAGGTGCTCAAAGGAGGCAGTGCAGAAGACAGGATACTTTGCAACTGTGTGGAGACACAGACACCTCAGCTGAGGGCCTGCCCTCATGACAAAAGATGAAGCCGTGCACCCACATAATTCCCCTCAGGATAAGAAACATATTCTAAGTAGGCATCAATCACCTTGGGAAAGCCAGGAGCTCCGCTGACCCGCTCTCTCGAGGAAAAGTCCCTGCTGTGTCGGATGCTCACTTACTGTGCGACTTGCTTCCTCATTTGACCGTGATTTAGTCAATGTTACCCGAGCAATTGTACTCATAATCTTTTTGGTTGTCTGCAGTTTTGTCGCACCTCATGCCCACCTGGTGATTTTCTATTTTTCTCCAACATGGACCCACTTCACCTTGCGGTTTTGCTCTATAGAAATCACTACAAAGCGCATGGCCCTTGGCAACCTGCTCAGGACCTCTTCTGTCTCTCAGACAGCTCTCTTTCACTAATAAATACATTCCAGTCTTTAAGAATAAGTAACACAGATTAAAGTACTGCTTAGGCAGACGCAGTGGCCAGGGCTCAATCGCTGGCCCACCATGCCAGCCCCGTTCCCGCGGCGCCCTGAGACTGAAACTGAGACTGGGCCTGGTGGCGCGTGCCTGTAATCCCAAATGTTAGGAGCCTGATAACACGAGAATCAGTACAAGTCTGATCTACATAGTGAGATGCTGTAGACCCTGTAGACCCTGTCCTAAAATACAAAATTAATAAATAAATTAAATTAAATAGAAAAAAATCCTACAGATGCATTCTTGTCTATTCCCTTGACCTATGTCACAGAATTTTGTCTTCAACACATACATGCACGTGTGCATGCACACACACACACACACACATCTATGTATAGCCATACATACATATAAATATATTGATATATATTTATATATACTAACATATATTACATTTATATATATTAATATATTTATTACTATTATTTTGTAATAATAGTAACTGAAATTGTGTAACTGAAATTCCAAATCTACTGTGAACTGTTTGAACTCTGCTTGAGAGTGAATTTTTCCAGATCCTTTCCTTTTAATGCTAATAGGAGACATTAGTTAATGTCAAATGCAACATGTTAAAAGCAGATGGGGGGAAACGACCCACTTTCCAGGCCCCCTCTCAGGCAGAAGCTTTCTTTCTCTCAATAAATTCTTCCTACAAGAAAGAAAGAAAGAAAGAAAGAAAGAAAGAAAGAAAAGAAGGAAGGGAGGGAGAGAGAGAGAGAGAGAGAGAGAGAGAGAGAGAGGCAGGCCAAGAGCATACCTACTAGAAGCCTGTCTCTTAGGGAGTGGCTGAAGTGCACTTACAGTTAGAGGTTGGTCTCTATGTGACATGGTAGGATTTATTCATAGCATCACTTTCTCTAGGAGAGTAAAGGAAGAAGTAAAATAAAATAGAACAAAAGCAGAGTTCTGAGTTTGTCTAGTGACCTTACTTGCTAATCAGAGATACCCCACAGAGTTCAGGGAAGCTATGTTTTTTTAGAAATATTATGTGGGTTATTCTTTTACACAGATATCATAGTCATAACAAGGTCAGACATCGCTAACTCATAGATTTTTGCAGTAGGGGCTCCCCTTCAAGATGATTTAGTTCTGCCCCATCAATGAGGAATTGAGTCCAGGCTCTGGCAGGAAAGAGAGAATACAGCACCAGTCCTCAACCCTGTTCCTATGCCTTGGCCTAGGGCCGATAGGAAAAGACCAAACCACAGCAATGAATGTTTCTGCCACTTGCTTCCTTTTGTCTTTGTCTAGACACTCTATCCACCTTCCAATCCCTGACCCAGGAGGCCTGAAAGCCCAGAACAAGAAACATCTGAGTTTCCACAGCCCATTTGTTCCCATGTCTCAAAATAATCCCATAGGTTAGAGTATGTGGTAATTATTGTACCACTGGGTGTGCACGACTCCACAACGCTAGTTAAGTCACAGGTATTTTTTTTTTTTTTTTTTTTTCA